>CM031234.1:677462318-677694568 GCA_018340775.1 Taxus wallichiana var. yunnanensis
CCTCTTCCTAAACTACCTCGGCCACACTAATATAACTATGCCAAGGAGACAGAGAGAGAGAGAGGGAAAACAGAGCCTACACTAAAATGGTGATACACCAGAGAAGGAAAATGTTGAACATCTATCAAAACTGCCATGGAACAAAGAGAGGTGAGCGATGGGAAGGATGGACAGATGCATCATAGGCCCAAGGATAGATTTCACACAGAAAATGTCCCAAAACTCCATGAACACAGCTCCAAACCTGTAATGAGCATTCAAACGTGCACAAATACCTGCAATGAAGAGAGGCAAGAAGAAAACAAGCGAAAAATGAGCAAGGATGGACAGATGCATCACGAAACACGTTTTTGTTGCTTCAGAAGTTTGCACAGAACATCATTTTAATGGTAAAAGGCAAAAACACCATTACAAAGTAGGGGAGGAGGTTCGAACTCCATTTTCAACCCTGGAGAAGAAAAGAAGGGAGGGCAGAGCTGAAAAGATGAACCACCTTTTAGAAAGAAGCCCCTCCTTACAATTTATAGGAAGAATGAGAGAGGGAAGAGAGAGGAAATCCAGATCTACCCCAACCACTTCTAGGTTGCATTTAATTCATCTCATCATGGCGCATGTAGTGTGAGAACCAGTAGCAAAAACTACAAAAAAGTGGCTTAATGCTTGTATTTTTTCATTTAAGGTGGTTGTTAAACGAATCATTTTGCTTTAAGCCATTATCACATACCGCCATTATCACGTACACGCATTTTTAAATTTTCTCTCTCCAAACTGAACCAAAATGCAAGATTGACCTTGGAATCGTGTAGAGAATTTCACCATCTTGCCATTGATATAAAACGCGAAAATCTGAGCTCGGATCGAAAGTTATGGCGATCTCAAGATTTAGGGCAAAAACAGGACCAAAACGGATCGGTGGGAAAATATTTGAATTTTTTCCACGCTCGCCACTGGATGACACGTGTCGGGCCCTTATTCGTCCATGGGGTCATCCTCTAAAAATTTCTTTCAAGCCCTTCCTTAATTTCTTGCCACTTGGACACGTGGCATTATTTTATTGGCTCGGGCCTGAGGGGCGCACTTTGTCCTTCGAAAATTTGGTATTTTTCACTTTGGGAAAATTTTCCCATTTCTCCCCGCACTCCGCCACTCAAGTGCCACATGGCATGATTTCATTGGACGCGGGCCCTTCCTGACCATTTCCCTTTTGTTTTTGCCTTTGGAAAAAATTTCAAAATTTTCCCGCCGGGCCGATGAGGTGAAGACACATGGCGAGATTTGATTCATTGGCGGCTCTTTCAGCTTTTCACGTCCCACGCGTCCCTCGCGTACCTTTGGCCCAGCTGTCCCAAACTGCCTGGGACAAATATCTCTGAACCACCCGATTCGGGCTTCCTTGTTCCTGTTTGAGGTGAAGACATGTGGCGAGATTCCATTGGCTCTCGGCTCTTTCGGCTTTTCACGCCCCACGCGTCCTTTTGGCCCAACTGTCCTGCAGACGAAATTCCCCTGTTTCGGCCAAATTGGCTGGTTCGCATCCTCTCACGTACTTTTGTCCCAACTATCCTAGACCACCTGGGATGAATATCTCCGAACCACCCGAAATGGACTGACTTGCGCCAAACCGCCAATCCGCATCCCATGCATACTTTTGGCCCTGGATGTCCCGCATCGTGCGAAACAAAAGACTTAGGAAATTTTTTCCTCCTTTCGGCCGATTCGGCTTTTCACGTCCCATGTGTCCCGACGTCCCAACTGTCCCACAGACCACCTGACTAGGACTTAGCTGATTTTCTTGTTTTTTCGGCCCCAAGCTTGGTACGACGAACCTCAGTTCAACCCGAACTAGTACGACCCGAGCCCTTCAGACCCGAAATGCCTCAAAACAGTCCTGCAACCATATTTTTGCATTTTTTCCATTCTTTCTAACTCATTGGGATTTCTTCTTGGATGGGAGAGTTAGAAAAAGGCCGAGGGGACCTCGAAAAACATGATTTCAGGCCTTAAATCAATCCATTTGCTCGGGATCGAATAATCTGATGCATGTTATCAAAATTACCCTGGGGTGAATTTTGATAACGGAAGCTTACATTTCTAGAATATGGGAGGAAACTATTCCAAGATTTAAGACATCTTTGTAATTTTCGTGTAATTATGGGAAGAATATGCCCCAAGAAGCTTAAAGGATAAAGGTTTGTAAGGAATGAAATGTGTTCTCTATAAAAAAATTTGGAAAAGAATTTAAAAATGCGATAACTCCCATGGAGAAACTTTCTATAGATATTTTAGGACGTGGGAAATGTCCACAACTTGTTATGTTGTTGAAACTTTGTAGAGGAAATCAATGGGTTTAAGGAAGATATAATAAAATTACATGTGGTGTTCTATGGATGTAAAAGGAATATATTATGCACATAACTCTAATCTTCAAGCTCTTATTTTTGGCATTGGCATATAGGCATCACCAAAATTCTTTACCAATGTACTTACATGTAAATATGAGTTTAAGATTAAGAATGTGGCATGTAATTAAATAGAATGGGCTTAGATACAAGTGTTTTCACATAAATGTCATTTTTATTTTCAACAAAATAGTTATTATAACTACACACTTTCTTCATGAGCATTAAAGTAACAAACATAGAAGTTCATATGTAAACAAATGTTATTTTTGGTAATTAAGGAAGACATAAATGGAGTCCCTATGAATTCTCCAAAAAGGGTTCATTTCTTGAAATAAAAAAGGAAGAATTTTCTCGAGAGTTTTAAGGACTCTATTTGGGAAAATTGAAAAAAAAAGTATGTAGAAACAAAGTGATAGAGCACGCCTTTAATAAACTAAATATAAAATATAAAAATGGAAAATATGATGTATTACCTATGTCGGAAATTAGTCCCAAGAAACACTACGAAAATGGAAGATCCATTATTATTTGATTCAAAAGAGAACATTTCAAAAAGCCTTTTCCTTTATATGTCCCCTTCTTGATCAAGAGAGAGAAAATACACTGTGTCCAAATACATGCCCTATAATTTGATGAAATGCTTAATCATATATTGATATGAAGTGTGGAGTTCCCACTCCTCTTCGACACTTATTATATTTTTATTTCGATTATTGTTGACTATAGACATGGATATTATTGTATCATTTTGGCTTAGCATAATTTAGATGATAGAGATATTCAAATTATTGATGGATTATGATTCATAGTATGGTTGTGTGGATTATTAGATACATAAAGAGACATTTTATATTGATGATGATGATGTGTTGTTGGCATATATATTACTGACATTTGGAATTCTCGTCGTGTTGAGTAGGATTTAGCATTTGAACTAATCTTGTGATCTTGTTGATATTGATAAAAATATAGAATTGAGATGTTGATGAAATTTTAGACAAATGATTGTATTTTTAATTGATATGATAATTTAGTTATATGAGGATATTTATTGATTTATGTGTGTATATTTTATCTTTGATTTTTTGATGTGGCCATGAGGCCGAAGGAGGTATTGTATGATTTTGCACGTAATTATATCACAATAATCAAAAGGGGGAATGGAGAAAAACCACAACGGAATACTAGATCGATATAATGAAATTCACCACAGAAACTTGTGTAATGTTGTTTTTTTTATTTGGTTAGGTGTACCCATGGGGGGATGACCTCCAATTGTTACCATGACCTCTGTGTGTAATTCTTCCCTTTTTATTTTATTTATTGTAGAGTATGTGATTTATTTTTGATGTAATTTATTTAATCATTGTTGATTAATGTGCTTTTATTAAGTAATTTAATCATGTTATTAAGCTATTTGGGGATGTGAAAAAATGGGTCATTTATTAGAGTTGTTGGTCTTTTGGACTATGTGATTTTGATTGAGTGTAAGTGACTTTGAGTGTTGTACACTCTACCTTACCTTGGAATTTCAGATTTGGGCTTAAGGGCCATTTTTGGAGGCTTGTGGGACAAGCTAAGATTGTCCCACACCTCTTAATTTCATATACCAACCCTACCTATGGATTGGGGGTCAAAAATAGACCCCATTATGTGTTTTGTAAGACAAAAAGTGACATTAATTGCACTTTTCTTACATGGGTTTTAAATTTTGTCCTTAGGGGTGTGGGTTTGGATTATGTGTGTAAAGGCTCATAAATCCTCTCAATCACCAATTTATTCTTCATTGGGGTTAAGGTTTGACTATTGATGTGGAGTTTAGGATGAGTGATGTGGCATCCAACATGGGGCCACCTCACCCTCCTCTTCCATGTTTCTATTTATGAAATTTTATGTGTTTGTTTGGGGTTACTTTATTTCTTTTGTGATCTTATATTTTTGAGTTAGAGATTTATTGCAGTGCTTGATGAATTTTTGAGCTTTGTTGGAGATGGATGGAGCTTGATGGATCTTGGAAGTGTGATTTCATGATCAAGTTCTTCCCATGGAAAGGTAGGAGCTACACTCTTTTTATTTGGTTGTTTTTATATGTGTATATTGCATGTATGTGAATTATTTATGTGCTTGTATGGATTTTTGGTAAAATGCCTAACTATGGTGTAGGAGAATTCCATGGGTATTATATGTAGGTAGGCATAATATTTTATTTCATGTTTTTCTAGGGAGTTGGGTTGGGTTCCACACGTTGGATAAGAAAATGCTTGCATTTATTACTTGATTCTTTTGAGGGAGACATAAGAGATTATAACGAGGCATAAGAGAATGTTGAAGGCATAAAGTTTGTGTAGGAGTTTGTGATGTATTTTATGGAAGGTTTTAAGGTGGGCACCTAATTAAATTGGGAGGCATAAGTGATCTCCCCATAGATCCTTGCTCCATTGGCTTTGCATTTCAAGCCTTGTGTATTTTGAAAGTTGCATTATTGTGATTGTTTTCTTGTGTTGAATGTGTGTTATATGGTTGTGAAATTTTGTATTGTGATGTTTAATCATTGTGTATTTTCCATGAGTTAGATCCATCCTTTATTGAATTTTTGTTGGGGCTCGGGGGCCAATGAGGAGGATAGCTTCTTCTCCTCATTGGATTATTAGTTGGGTGGAGAGTGTTTTCTCTCCTCATCATTTTGTTTTTGTGATTGAAGTGAAGAAATGGTGAACCTCTTGGGAAGACTTGGGATTTGGATCATTTTTGAAATCAAAGGAAACCTTTCATTGTAAAAACTTTTATTTTTATTCCCACTTAAGGTGGAAGACTTGTGGCATGTATTGGAAAGGAAATTTGTATTGTATTTTTTTTATTAAGTTGCAATATCATATTTGAAGAAATATCATTAAAGATTTTGTATTTTACCTTCTCTTCAAATTTTTGTACGTAAAGGAATGAATTAAAATGGATAGAATGTTTAAAAGTTTACTCATAATGAAAAGGAAAAGAGAGTTGCAAATATTAATATTTGATCACAAAATGAATTAAGAAAATTTCATAGCTTTATTTTTGTTTGAAACAGTTAAATAATCTTTGGTTTTGAAATATTTAAAGTTAAAGTTATCTCTTGATATCTATATTCCTTCAAACATTCATTTTTAGATATTTCTGCCTACATACATAGTGACCGGCACTAGTCGGTCTCAATCATTGTCGATGTACTCACTACCGACATCGGTCACTATTTCATGGTTACAGTTTTGAAATTTTAACTTCTAGCTTAGATTTCAACTTAAATGATATTATGACTTGCTCAAAAAACCCAAATTTAATGTATGATTATTGGAAATGTCATTTATAAAAGTGTAGATCTCAAAATGTAAAAGATATGCTAAAATTTATAACAATAGACTCAATTGATAGTAACCGACATCAGAAATTAGACAATTGACGACATTCCCATGACTAACAATGGTCACCGTAAACTGCATAAATTGTAATTATTAAAACTTGAAAGACATTGTGGTGATTTTTTTTGAATCAGATGCCTTTGAAATTGTTATGCCATCATGATTTTGAAGAATAATTTGCTCTGGTACAAATCCAACATCCTTGGCATTTAAAATAATAATATAAAATATAATAATGTCACATGAACCAATTGCAGAGTAGTGAAACCAACATTGGTAGCATAGTGGATACCATAGTCGGTCAAGAGACTGTCATTGTTCACACACCCGTGTGACTATTTCTTTTAAAAGCATATTTCTAGCCAAACCATTGGCTCTTATAGATCTAAACTTCACGTATAGGTAGATCCAGCCTGTGAGGGCCATGTATGCTTGTTGGAACCATACTCCAACCTACATAAATGGATTTAAATACATTAAATCTTGATCTAAAAATGTGTTTCTTCCCCCAGAATGAAAAAAAAAAAAAAAAATGAAACGATATACACAATATATCTCAAACTAGATCTAGGATAAATTCTAGTATTGCATTAAAATAACTAAGAATGCTTGATTAATATAGGATTCAACTATTCTAAAGGAGGAGCCATTGGATTGAATCCTTCTTCTTGCACATTAGATCCAAGAAGACTCCTTCATGATTTTTCCTCGATCCATGACATCCACTCCTTCAACCTACAAAACAAAGAGAAAAAAAAAATGAGAAGGCTAGGGAATTTTTTTTTTTAATAAAATTCCTTAAGAATGATTAGGGTTTCTTTAGGGTAGATGTCATCTTGTTGTCCTTATGAATTTGATCAAACGGTCAAGAATCAACCCTATAATTATTAGGTGAGAATATTCATATTATGGCTATAAATTTTTAAATAAATCAAATGTATGTGTAAATGGGGGAATGGGGCCACTTAGCGCTCTAGTGTGTTAAGTTAAAAATGTAACCCTTCTAGTAGGTTTTAGGGATTAATTCAATGGACATTAAATAAAATAATTTAAGAGAACTAAGGTAACCGAGGATAAGGGTTTATTTAAATGTGGGAGGAATGTTAATTTACAAGAGGGAAACTAACTACCCTAGTAAGAGAAATTAATTTGCACTTAGATCTAGTGATGAACATTTAATTGACATTAGAACTAGATTAAGAATATTTGAGTAAAAATATAGACTGGTTCTATCCTATGAAATGCAAATTTTCAATTAGAAATTAACTAAACGTATTTTAGGGTTTGAAACCCTTGTAACTTAGAAAAAAATGTCGTGCCTTTCCGTATAATTGTTTAAGGATTAATGTGGTTTTGGAACGTTGAAATTTTTGGTGTTACACTTGGTATCAAATACATGGGTTCAACGCTGGGACCCTAGGCACACTTGGAAACATAAGACATAACAAGAAAACATAGTGTAACTCTAAACCTAGATCACACAACTTCCATGATACTTTAAATGAATAAAACCTAGAAACTAAAACATAATATAGAGTAATAAACAAACTCTTGTGTCATTCTATGTTTGAGGTGTGGACCAGATGAGGGGTTCTTGCATGTGGACCTAGACTTACCACCCTCAACTCAAGAAGTAATGGCCATATTGCCTCGATACTTCATACGTTACAAGATGTTAATACCACTATATGTAGAGGAACCTTGGGAGGAGACACACCAGATAGGACAAAGAACCATGGGTAGAGGCTCATGTGCCTTCCCAACATTGCTATGAGCATAGGGTAGAGAAATACCACATGGATTTCGTTGATGAGATTCACCACAGAGAGGTCATGGAGACAGGGCTACAGGACATAGGGACAAATCTAGGAGCCCTAGGCAACATGATGATCATGTTGAGAGACCTAGAGGCAGACAATCTACAATGGAAGATCACATCAGAGAGATCCTAAAACTCCATCCATCTCATTTTTTTGGGGACACTGGAGGATTACATGAAGAGATATGGTTTGTTAGCTTGAGCATATGCTTCAAGCTATGTCCATGTACTAGCAACACGAAGGCTTGTATTTCCATCCACCTTCTAAGAGACAGAGCTAGGGTTTGGTGGAGAACTGAAGAGTAGAATCTCCATGTGGATTCCAAGATAGTCACTTGGGATCTCTTTTGAGGAGAGGTTCAGGAGAAGATACTTGTCCAGGAGGTTCATTCAGCAGAGGATAGATGATTTCCATGACTTAAGTCATGGTTCCATGACAGATGGCATAGTATGAGGGTCACTTTATAGACATACTTCAAATGTAGACTACATGCACGATGAGAAGGTGAGTATTCACAGGGTTCATCATGGGCCTAAACCTTGAAATTGAGGGGTAGTGTGCATTAATTTCCAATAGACTTAATGGAGGATACTAGGGAAAAGACACAATAGGCTAGAGATAGAGTGTGGAGTTGTATCCAAGAGATACGTGATAGCAGGGGCAAGGGGTCTGCTCCTCCTCCTCATGGAAGACATGGTTTGCATAGTATTCATTCGAGCCACCACAAGTAGCCACCTCAAAGAAGCAATACCAAACTTGACCTCCATTTATGCCTCCACAGAGATTCGATTCTCAGAGGGGACACAATATGGGGCCTCCTCCTGGGGATGAGTCGGGACTCGGAACATCCTAGAGCTCACCAAGAGGAACTAGTCATTAGCGACCACAACAGTCCATAACAGGATCATCAGGATCCACAACATAGACCACAAGAGTACCTGCAAGAACTTCTTCTCATTGGAGGGGACTTGATCGTTGCTATGGGTGCGGAGTACTTCGGCAAAATGGGAGAGAGTGCCCAAAAACCTATCAACAAGGGTAAGGCACCAGTTTTAGAGCCTACTGATAGGACACATGGCTAGGAGCCACAGGATATATGCAGTGGTCATGAACCACCAAGAAAATTGCTAGAGCATGGTGATTGAGACTACAGGTAGCATTCATGGGATTTCTATTTCTATTTTATTTGATTCAAGCTCCTCAGATTGTTTTATTTCTCCATTAATAGTAGAGAGTGATGTAGGTCGGTGGCGCTTAGGTAGAGCTATAGTTGGGATGTGGAGATGGCTTCTGAGCCAAGATTACATAGGACTCCTTAGTTAAGGAGTGCATATATGACCTAGGACCCTTTTTAGCAAACTTGGATCTTTGTATCCTTTGGTTGGGTTCTTATGGAATTATTTTTGGCATGGATTTGTTATTTACACACAGGGCTAGGATTGATTGTTACAGTAAGGTAATATCATGTGCAGATGATTTGGGAGTGGAGTCAGTGATAGTTGGGGTCAGGAGACCCACCTCTATTCACACCATATCCTCTATGTAGCTTAAGCATTGTGTGCAATTAGGTTTCATGTTGTTCGTTGTCATGGTTAGTGATAGATCAGAGGATGAGTCTAGTGGGCCATCACTTGAAGATCATCATATCTTGAGGGATTTTTCAACAACTTTTCTAGGGGTGTTGTGGGGGTTGCCTCCCCACGTGAGATATATTTTCACATTGATTTAGTTCCTGAGAATATACTATCTCATGAGTACCATTTAAGATAAATACCCCTAATCTCTATGAGCTCAAGTTGCAACTAGAGGGCCTTCTGGAGAAAGGCCTAATCCATCCTAGTGTATCCCCTTGGGGTGAACCGGTGATTTTTTTAAAGAAGAAGGAAGGATCCTTGGGATTTTTATTGATTATCTTAATCTTAACAAAGTAACGATTAAGAATTATTTCCCCCTTCCACGTATTGATGATTTTTTTGATCGAATGAAAGGGGCCACAATATTTTATAAGATAGATCTTAAGTCCTGATACTATTAAATGAGAATCACGGAGGTGGATGTTCATAAGACATCCTTTTACATGAGATATGGCCACTATGAGTTCACGTGAGTGCCTTCTAGTCCGAGGAATGCCCCATGGTATTCATTAGTTTGATGAATGCGGTATTCTAGACATTTTTGGATCACTTCGTGCTCATAATTTTTGATTAAATTTTTATTTACTCATGTACCAATGAGGAGCACCTTTTGAGGTTCTCGTAGTGTTTCGTGAGTAAAAACTTTATGTGAACTCGTAGAAGTGTGCATTATTTTAGTTAGAGGTGCAATACGTGGGTCACGTCATTTATGGGGAAGGTATCGCCATCAATCCTTCTACGGTTAGAGCTATTATGGATTGGCCCGCACTAACTAGTGTGACCGACGTGCATAGTTTCATGGGGTTGGCAAGTTACTACAGGAGATTTTTTTAGGAATTTTCTTGCATTACACACCCCATCACTTCCGTTCAGTGGAAAGGGAATAAGTTTGTTTGGTCCGATGGATGTGAGTAGGCCTTTAGTACAATGAAGGGATGCCTTATGTCAACACTTATTCTTGGAGTGCCAGATCTCGTATGGAGAGTTATTCATTTGTATAGATGTTTCCTTTGTAGGATTAGGTGGGCTATTTATGTAGGAGGGTTGTGTGGTTTCCTTTAACTCTCACAAACTCAAGGATCATGAGCTCAATTATTTGACTCATGACCTAGAGCTTGTAGTATTTGTGCATGATTTGGTTCGATGGATACATTTCCTTTTGGGTAGGATATTTATTCTCAGGATAGATCATTTGAGCTTATGTCACCTCTTCATGCAACTCAATCTCAACGCTCGTTAGCAACATTGGATGGAGTTTCTTTGTGATTATGACATGGAGATAGAGCATGTGAAGGGGAAAGAGAATGTTGTTTCCAACTCTTTGAGTAGATTTTGGCTATGGCTAATCAAAGGTGCTTAAAGATTTGTAGATCAAGATTTTGCAGCAGACTCCCTCATGATAGTTTCTACCTTGCAGCAAGAGTAGATATTGAGTGTCAAAAACACCTTGAGGGGAAATTCGATGGTTTTATAATAGATCTAGATGGACTTCTTCGATACGAGAGGTTGGATCGATGTACCTAGGGATGGAGGTTTGAGATGGGATATCTTAGTAGAGGCTCATAATCTACCTTATTCATCCCATCCATAGGTGAAGAAGATGCATAACCCCTTGAGAAAACTCTACCATTAGAGAGGTGTTCGTAGATATGTAACTCATTTTATGTCACGTAGTTTAAAGTGTTAGAGGGTAAAGAATGATAATCATCATATAATTTGCCTTCTTTACCTACATGTTATCCTAGAGTGGAAATGGGACACAATTTCCATGGATTAAATAGTAGGGCTACCGATGTCGAGATACCACCACGATTCCATCATGGTCACGGTGGATAGATTGATGAAATTTTCTCATTTTTCTCTCGGTGAGAACCACGTATATAGCTAGTGTAGTAGTGAGGGTGTACTTGGATTACATTGTTAGACTACATGGGATTCCATGGAAGATCATCTTGCAACCATGATCCCTTATACACATCACACTTCTGGACTACTATGCATCAGGCCCTTGGGATGAGTATCAACTTCAACACAACATATCATCCTAAGACAGATGTACGGATGGAGTGGATGTATCATATTTAATAGGAAATGCTTTGGATGTACATCATGGATCATCACTCAAATTAGGAGGAGTACTTATATTTAGTTTAATTTTCTTACAACAAGAGCTTTCAGAGTTCGATTGGGATGGCACCATTTCAGGCATTATATGGCAGAGGGCACAAGACACCTTTGAGTTAGGATAGAATTAAGGACATAGTATCTATTAGTTTGGCCTTTTTATAAGATATGGAGCAACAAGTTTTGATTCGTCGAGGTTGCAAGAGGCACAAGAAAAGTAAAATAAGTATGCAAATCGGAGGAGATTAAATGTAGTTATGAGATGGGCATGAAGGTTTTTCTTCATGTCAGACCTCATAAGAGTTGTATCTATTACAAAAAGACTCTAAGTTATCTCCTAGATTCGTGGTCCATTCAAGATCATAGAGTAGATCAGTCCCTTACCTTATCATCTAGCCTTTTCAACCATCTTGTTTCGCATACATGATGTTTTTCACGTATATTTTCTTAGGAGATATATCACATATCCATATGATGTATCGGATTAGACCACATTGCAAGTGTTGGATCAAGGATAGATGACTATGGAGCCTATGTGTATTATAGAGTGCAAGATCCTGGGCCTCCGAGGATGAGAGATGGATCAAGTATGATTCCAGTGGGAAAGGTATGATGAGACTGTTACTACATGGGAGGATGCTACGTTGCTATGAGTCTAGTTTCCACACCTATTTTAGTGACTTCCAAGAGGAAGTGGAGTCTAAGTGGAGGGGATGTAGTACCCACTCCTCTTTAACACTTATTATATTTTCATTTTGATTACTATTGACTATAGACATGGATATTATTGTATCATTTTGGCTTAGCATGATGTTAGATGATAGATATATTCTGATTATTGATGGATTCTGATTCAGAGTATGATTGTGTGGATTCTTAGATATATAAAGAGACATTTAATATTGATGACAATTATGTGTTTTTGTCATATATATTACTTACATTCGGAATTCCCATCATGTTGAGTGTGATTTATCATTTTAACTAATCTTGTGATATTGTTGATATTGATAAAAAGATAGAATTGAAATGTTGTTGAAATTTTAGACAAATGATAGCATTTTTAGTCGAGATGATGATTTAACTATATGAGGATGGTTATTTATTTATGTGCGTATATTTTATCTTTAATGTTTTTAATGTGGCCACGAGGCCGAAGGAGGTATTGTGTGATTTTGCAAGTAATTATATCACAACAATCAAAAGGGGGATTGAGACCAACCACAATGGAATACTAGATGGATACAACGATGGTCACCATGGAAACTTGTGTAATGTTGTCTTTTTGTTTTATTTTGTTAGGAGTCCCTTGGAGGGATGACCTCTAATTATGACCATGGGCTATGTCTACAATTCTTCCTTTTATTTTATTTATTGTAGAGTATGTGATTTATTTTGTGATGTAATTTATTTAATCATTGTTGATTAATGTGTCTTTATTAAGTAATTTAATCATGTTATTAATTTATTTGGGGATGTGACAAAAGGAGTCATTTATTAGAGTTGTTGGTCTTTTGGACTATGTGATTTTGATTGAGTGTAAGTGACTTTGAGTGTTGTACACTCTACCTTACCTTGGAATTTCGGATTTGGGCTTAAGGGCCATTTTTGGAGGCTTGTGGGACAAGCTAAGCTTGTCCCACACCTCTTAATTTCATATACCAACCCTACCTATGGATTGAGGGGTCAAAAATAGACCCCATTATGTGTTTTGTAAGAAAAAAGTGACATTAATTGCACTTTTCTTACATGGGTTTAAAAATTTGTCCTTAGGGGGTGTGGGTTTGGATTGTGTGTGTAAGAGGTTTGTCATTCCTCTCAACCACCAATTTATTTTGCATTGGGGTTGAGGTTTGACTTGTGATGTGGAGTTGAGGATGAGTGTTATGGAATCCCGCATGATGCACCTCACCCTCTTCTTCCCTCTTTCCTATTTATGGAAGTTTATTTCTTTGTTTGGGGTTACTTCATTTCTTTTTTCTCTTGAACTTTTTGAGTAAGAGAGTTAATTGAGTGCTTGTTGAATTTTTGAGCTTGTTGGAGAGGATGGAGCTTGAAGGAGATTTGAGTGTGATTCCTTGATCAAGTTCTTACCATGTAAAGGTAAGAGCTACACTCTTTTCATTTGGTTGTTTTTATATGTGTTTATTGCATGTATGTGAATTATTTATGTGCTTTTGGGATCTTTGGTAGAATCCCAAGTATGGTGTAAGATAATTCTATGGGGATTTTATATGTAGGTAGGTATAAGAGTTTATTTCATGTTTTGGGAGTGAGTTGGATAGGTGCCCCACCTTGGATAAGAAAATTCTTGCATTTCTTACTTGGTTCTTTTGAGGGAGACATAAGAGATCAGTAGGGGGCATAAGAGTTGTGTAGGGGTTTGAGATGTATTTTCTGGAGGGTTATAAGGTGGAACCTAATTCCATTGAGAGGAATAAATGATCTCCTTGTAGATCCTTGCTCCATTGGATTTTCATTTCAAGCCTCGTGCATTTTGAAAGTTGCATTCTTGTGATTGTTTTCTTGTGTTGAATGTGTGTTATATGGTTAAGAAATTTTGTATGGTGATGTTGAAGCATTTTTTAGTTTCCATGAGTTGGATCCATCCTTTATTTAATTTTGGTTAGGGCCTCGGGGGCCAATGAGCAGATAGCTTCTTCTCCTCATTGGATTATTCGTTGGGTGGTCAATGTTTCCTCTCCCCCATTTTTGTTTTTGTGATTGAAATAAAGAAATGGTGGACCTCTTGTGGAAGACATGGGACTTGGAGCATTTTTGAAATCAAAGGAAACCTTTCATTGTAAAAATTCTCTTGTGATTCCCAGTTAAGGTGGAAGACTTGTCACATTTATTTGAAAAGAAATTTGTATTTTATATTTTTTTATTAATTTATAATATCATATTTGAAGAAAGATCATTAAAGAATGTGTATTTTCCTTCTCTTCAAATTTTTGTATGTAAAGGAATTAATTAAAATGGATATAATGTTTAAAATTTTACTTGTAATGAAAAAGAAAATAGTTTTGAAAATACAAAAGCACCACAAAGGAATCATAAAATGTGGAAGTTTTTGTCCCAGCGCTTTTGGGATGGTTGGGACGCACGGGACCCGAAGTCCTGAAATCACTACAAGTCACTTCGTTGTGGGTGGAGTCGGGAATTTTGGCCAGTACAGCCAGGACACAAGTACAAGTGGGATGTAAAATCACAATTACCACAATACAAAGGATCCAAGTATTGTGGATGGAGTTGGGACAAGAAAGCTTGAATCAGGTGATGCGGAGAAAGGAGCTTTGGACCGTCAAAGTACGCGTAGGAAATGAGTTCCCTAAATAGCCAATATAGCTGCATGCAAAGGAAACCATTCCATATCAATTAAATGTTGATTCTCATTAAATGACAAAAATGCCCTGGTAGACCCAAAATAGCTTTCTACACTTAGAAGGCCATAACTTTTGTGTTTCTCAACAAAAATGCACAAAATTTGTACCGTTGGAATCATGGTTCTAATACCAATGCATGAAAAATAAATAAATAAGGAATTTTGTGAGCAATAGATGGTGATTTTGCATAAAACATTCCTATTTTAGAACAATGATTTTATTTAGTACTTAGGATGCATTCAATAAAGCATGGGCTAACATTCTCCCTACTGTAAGTCATGGGACAGTATGGGTAACCTTTTGCAAGCAACAAAACATAATTTCACTTCATTTACTACATCTTGCAAGTGGTTGAAGGAAAGATTTCAGGATTTTCATTTTTCCTCTCTCCTTCTTTTCTCAAATTTCTATAAATTGGAGTGTTAGGGCTCATTGTAAGGAGAGATAGTTTTGGAGTAGAAAAACTCTATGAAAATTATTTTTGATGCCAATGTATTGTTGGCACTTGTAGCGTACTCATTACATGGTGATCTAGACCCTTATTCTATAATTGATTGGATTGTGCATATCAATAAAGCAATAGATACAATGATCCATTTTATTGTGCATGTATGGCATATTGTTGTGAATGTATTTGCTATATTTTGCAGAATTTTCATCACCCCTTCTAGTATGCACTTTACTTATACTTTTCACACATTGGAAGACTACTCTCGACCCTCCTTTTCTGGTGTATCACCACTTTAGTGTAGGCTTTGTTTTCATGCACTCTCTCTCTCCTAGTCCCTTGGAAAGTTAGATTAGGAAGGATAGTTTTGCCTACATTAGAGTAGATTGTGGCAGGTATTTTAGGAGCAAGAACTAGCTTTCTCTGGAGGTCTATCTCAAGTAGCAATTCCCACAACTTGGATATAGCACCCATGTTATCCAATCACATTGTGAGCTCAAGCACACACACTTGTGCAAACCATAGGGTGTTGTGATCTAGTGATAAAAATATATATATTCCTTCAAAAATTCATTTTTAGAGCTTTCTATCCTACAAAGTGACCAACACCGGTCTTTCTCAATCGTGTCAGTGTACTCAATACCAACATCGGTCACTATTTCATGGTTACAGTTTTGAAATTTTAACTTCTAGCTTAGATTTCAACTTAAATGATATTATGACTTTCTTAGAAACCCAAATTTAATGTATGATTGTTGGAAATGTCATTTAGAAAAGTGTAGATCTCAAAATGTGAAAGATATGCTAAAATTTATAAAAATAGACTCAATTGACAATAACCGGCATCGGTGACTAAACCGCCTTCGACATTTCTATGAACGACATCGATCGGTATAAACTCGCATAAATTTTAATTCTTCAAACTTGAAATACATTTGGGTGCTTTTGTTTGAATCAAATGCCTTTGAAACTATTATGCCATCATGAATTTGAATAATAAGTTTCTCCTGGTACAAATCCAACATCCTTGGCATTTAAAATAATAATCTAAAATATACTAATGCCATAGGAACCGGACCGATGAGTCGAACCAACGTTGGTAGCATAGTGGATATCGTTGTCGGTCAAGAGATCACCATTGGTCACCTATGTGGACTGTTATATTTTAAAATGTATTTCCAGCCAAACCATTGGCTCTTATGGATCTAGACTTCACCTAAAGGTATATCCTTCCTATGAGGGTCATGTATGCTTGTTGGACCTATAATCCAACCTACATAAAGGGATTTACATACGTTAACTCTTGATCTACAAAATTTTTATCTTCCCCACTAATGAAAAGAAAATAAAATCAATAATAGATCTCAAACCAAATCTAGGATAGATGCTATTATTACAACAAAATAACTAAGAATTCTTGATTAATATAAGATTCAACTATTGATCCATTGGATGGAATCCTCTTCTTCTTGCACATTAGATCCAAGAAGACTCCTTCATGATTTTTCCATTTTCCATGGCATCCACTCCTTCTACTTGTAAAACAAAGAGAAATAAATGAGGAGTCTTGGGAAAGAAAAAGTTTAGTAAAATTCTCTTAAGGATGATTAGGGTTTCTTTAGGGTAGATCTAATCTTGGGGCTCCTATGGATTTGATCAAAGGCTCAAGAATCAACCTTATAATTATTAGGTGAGAATATTCATATTATGGTTATAAATTTTTAAATAAATCAAATGTATGTGTAAATGGGTGAATGGGGCCACTTGGACTCCAAAGTGTGTTAATTTAAAAATTTAACCCTTCTAGTAGGTTTTAGTGATTAATTAAAGTGAAATTAAAGAAAATAATTTAAGAGAACTAAAGTAACTAAGGATAAGGGTTTATTTAAACATGGGAGGAATGCTAATTTTCAAGAGAGAAAATAACTACCCTAGTAAGAGAAATTAATTGACACTTATCTAGTGATGAATATTTAATTGACATTAGAACTAGATTAAGAATATTTAATTAATAATATAGATTGGATCCATCGTATGAAATGGAACTTTGATAGTAGATATTAATTAAACGTATTTTAGGGTTCGACACCCTTGTAACTTAAAACAAAAAAATTGTCGCGACGTTCTAGATAATTGTTTAAGGATTAATGTGGTTTTAAAACATAGAAATTATGGCTGTTACAAAGTGCAAGTCTTTAGATGTGATCCACATGATTTATTCAACAATTTTATTGAATGTAGGAATTCTATGGATTTCCCTTATATTATCCTTTAGATAAAAATGGAGGGAATATCTATAATCGCACATCTCCACATTTACATTGCATTTAGAACAAAACCACAGACCGTTATGTTTCTCTTGGACATTTTTCATGCATTTTTATTATCACCATCGATATAAGGACAAGCCTTGAAAAGTAATTTGTGCATTATAATGTTTGCCACTTCAGCTATGAATCCAGGCCATTTATTAATCTCAAAGTTCCTCATCTATAAAATCTGTGGAATTATCGCATCTATAGTAATATTTTTAGAGGGACTATAAACTTATATGTAGCACAGGGCAAAATTTGGACCTCTCAAAGGAAATAAATTCACAAAGTGTAGAAACCTTCATAATAAAAGGTTGATGAAGGATTTGGTTGCAAATACGGTGTTAATTGTAGAACCATTTAAAGTAGAAACCCAAATCAATTTTAATTTCTAGAACAAGTTGTTATGGAATTGCAATTATCTCTACAATTTTTTTATGAGATCAATAAAATGTTTCCTTCAAAAGGTTAAATAAATATTAAATCAAAACATGTCTCATAATTACAAATGATATTTTTAGTTTTAGACATGTATCTATGACATATGTGGAGCATAGTGAAATGACCATAACAAAACATATTAAATCAATCATATAACTCGAAGGAACATAAAATATGTATATCTTTTATCTATTTTAAATGGAAAAAATGTAGAGGTATATCATCATTAGTTTGAAGAGAGGTGATAATAGAGGATTTTTGCAACAAAAAAATAGTGAATGTTTAAATGGTTATAAATTTGGTGTTGGAATTTCCAACTGTTAGACTAGAAATAATGTAAAGGTTGTCACTTTTAGTTTTCCTATAGAAATTTTTTTTCACCTCATTGAAGCAAGTGAAAAATTTCCCTTATATCTTGTTCAGAAAACAAAAGCAAAAAAATCTACTTCCTTTAGTATTGTGATATTCATGCGGGGATTTTTTTGCCATTGCCCACCTTTCCATTGACCAAAACCTTAAATATATTCAAGGCACTAATTTTAATGGAAACCAATGCAAGGGTTGATGGAACATATTTTTGGAAGGTGTCTATGGAGAAATTTGATTTCTTAAAATAGGGGTTGAGTTGATGATTTTCTATTTTCCTCACATAACATATGCTAGAACTTGAGTGGGATAACCAATATCCCTTTTGCAGATACAATGGTATCCATTTAACTTATAATAATATTATTGGAAAGGAAAAAGAGAACACAATTATAATTCCATACAACACAATCATTAAAATGTACAAGAATGGCATCAATAATACTTACAGTTCCTTTTTATCACTCTACAAATAATTTTTCTCAAATGCACGATAAAACCTTCCTGAATTGTTTTTTCAATTTTTATTTTTTTAAATTAGAGGGATGGAGGGTAGGATGAAATTTTTCTCAATCAGTAATTTGAACATGATGTTGCATTTCAGAGCTCAATGTCAAATATAGGGGATTCATGTTTAGAAATGGCAATGATGTTTCTCACCTACACATCCTTCAATCAATTTCAAAATCATCTTATTAATATTGTATCCATTGATAGGAAAAGATAGGAATAGATATAAAGATCTAAAAGTTGTTACTCAGGGTTAAATATGTAATTAATGATTTATTTTCAAAAAAATTAGAAGATAGAGACAAAGGATGTTTCCTTTAGGTGTGAAAAGAAAGGGATTAATCACAATAAATCAAGTCCAAATAACATAACCTATGATATGCAAATAATGATCCTACAAAATCTATACTAGGTTTCTTTTTTGGTGACCGCAAATATAATAACTTGGAGCACGTACATGCATGACTTGTATGACACCAAATGGAATAAATTCCCTTTGGGATTTTTCAATCAAGTGAAGGGGAAAACCATATTATAAATGTGATTTCTCAAATATCCTTTCTTGATTATTATGCAGAACACTCTAAGATGATAATTAAATATATAATGGTATAGATTTAAATGATTGAGTACAAAAATGAATTTCTTTAGCTTGAGTATGTAGGATAAATATTTTGTAAATTTTATTTGTAAGAAAATATATCATTCAAGCAAGAAACAAAAAGTTAATAAATGTCAAAGGTGCAAAGATATATATATATATATATATATATATATATATATATATATATATATAACTTTAAATTGTAAAACATCATCATCAATAATGAACAACTAAAATACAAGTTCATGAGTAGTTCAAAGATGGGGAAAAACTTCAATTTATACACATTTCTAACAATACAATATAAACTCGTTAAAACGTATATCAAACTCAATAATATATTTAATACAAATTTTTATATGTTAAATTTAAAGGCTGGAATCTTACCATGTCATTAGATGCATAAAATAATTTAGAATTGAATGAATCTATTTAATAATTGAATACAAATTAATATATAACGATATTAATTTACAATGAGCTAAGTA
Source organism: Taxus wallichiana var. yunnanensis (assembly GCA_018340775.1). NCBI lineage: Eukaryota > Viridiplantae > Streptophyta > Pinopsida > Cupressales > Taxaceae > Taxus > Taxus wallichiana. The sequence goes on from CM031234.1 coordinate 677,482,249, forward strand.
TTGATTTAAAACATGAAACATTGGATGCATATTTTGTAGAATATTTTTCATGATTTCTTTTGGTATTATATGCCTCAAACATACTTTTCATTACTAAAACTATGTTATAACGTCTAAAATTAATTACCAACCCTTTATCATGTTACTAGCATCCAACATATTTTTAGGAAGAATAAGGCATAAAAAGAAAGTTTGTCTTGAATGCAACATATAAACCACATTCCTTCTTCCACCATTTATTTTATCTTTTGATTAAATTTTTTTGGTACATTTGTTCAAAAGATAACCCAATGTACATTTAAGATAGGAACACATAAAATAAGATCCTTCATCATTATAATTAAATATATACACAAGCATTGACCAACAATAAAATCAAGCATTCCCTATACACTTTATATTCTCTTTCCAATTTTTTTGTTAAGCTTAACATATGTTTTTAATTTTTTCCAAAGCATTCTTTGACATCTCAATAAGGAAATCCATTTTTTACATTTGTGTGGAGGTTCATATTTCGTTTCTTCTATTGTTGAATCATAAACCAAGTAGAATCCTCTTGAAAGAAGGGCAATAGTATGAAATATGAAAAAATACATCAAACATTTCTCTAACAAGTTGAGTCACACCTTTAGCATTTATGTAATCCTTGTTTTCTAGGGCCTTGGGTGCCTAAAATGCAAAATATTTACAACAAATTTACTCTTTTTAAATTTTTCTTCCATCTAAAAGTGTGGTGTAGTCAAAGTCATGGCGATGGGGGGCTACAACTTTTACTGCATGTTTTCATTATTGAGAAATAGTGGGGATAAAGAAAAAAGTTAAATAGATTCAAAACATGAGAACATGATGTAATCAAGGGAAAGGAAGGACTCAACATATCACCTAAATATATTCATAATGAAAGGGGCGAGAGGCATTCTTTTAGGTAGGCATCTTTATAGTCCTTGTTGTAGTACAATCTACAACCCAACTTGAAGTGTATCAAAGTGACCTTATAAAGGAGTGAATCCTCTCAACACACAATGCTCCCTTTCTTAAACAAAGGTCGATACCCGCACATGTAGAACAAATGAATGTTAGGTCCAAAAAATCATTAAAATAATGCTTACCAACACCACATAACATACAAGCAACCACTTACAAAATATCCATGATCAAGCAACAAATTATATAACAAATTAAAAAGACATTTCAAATTTATCAAGATCAATGCATAATTTCTATCGGTAATATGGAATTAAAAATCACATAAGTATCTACAGACTCCTATTTATCCATCTTTCCACTATCAAAACCATTGAAAATTGGATTATAATAAATATTCTATCATAATTAAATAAAACATTTGAATTATTGAAAAGTTAAATTTCATTTTCATATAAAAATTTACCGCATTAGAGCTACACTATCCATGCTAATAAATATTGTGAAGGTGTTATATGTTATCCATGAATAAAATTTGGAATCCCATTATGGGTTTTTTTTTCTTCCATAATATATAAATACAACAACCCTCAACTACAAATTCTAATGAAAACATTCAAATAAATAGGAGATGAGGATTTCATTTTAAGCTTTATTGACATGGTAATATTGTTTTCTATAGTTGCTGCAACGATTAGAACAGTAGATGTAAGTAGGAAAGAACAGAGGTAACTATGACATGATATATTAACTTGAACGAAGTTCTAAATAGAGTGAATGCCATAGGAGAAAAAGTTGACTTTTGGCCATGTGTTCCCTAGAATATCATATACTATCCCTACGATACATAGATCTATAACAAAAAGGCTCCTATTGATTAAGTCCATGATATTTTGTGTCAATTGGCAAACTTTTAAAAATAAAATAAAATAAAATAGTAATTTAAAATAACCAACAAGAAAATATTCTAGAATAAAGTAATCATATTTTTATACCTGGATTTGGTGACATAAAACATCAATAAATGAATTTCAGTAAATTTATGTTATATCAAGATACACAACAGTAATGACCTATTAGAACCTAAAAAAGAATAGTTTTTCATGTCATGAAGATGGATTTTTACTAATATGAAATTTAGGCATTTGCATATCAATATTTATGTATTTATTAGCAAAGGCGTAGGAAAATAAGATTATTTCTCACAAATATTGGATTTCCCGATTGGCAAATTTTTCAAACTTAAATTGCCAAGGTTTTAAGTCAAATGTTTGGAAGAAATTGCAATAATACATTTCATACTTTTACCCAAGTATTAGCGTAGAAATTTTTCAGAATTAAAGTGCCAATTTTTTTGATCAATGTTTTCAAAAAATCGCAAAAGTATATTTTATGCTTTTAACTCTGAAATTACCCTATAAATTTACTTTCCAAAATGGAAAATTTATCAAACTATGATCCTTGTAACTGATTAGTAATAAATGGACATTATATTTCCATAACCAATTATGTACCTATGGTATTGGGCTTATTGCATTTTAAAACAATTCTCATGATTTGTCACATCCCTAACAAAAAAGCACCGACTACTTGCATATTTGTAAACTATGGGCAAGGAAATTTTGTATATATTTTTAGCCCACTATTTAATTTTTTAAAAACCATAAACTAAATTACATAATTAACACATTTTTAGAAACAATCAAATGTACCAAACAAAGCAGCTCTTCCTGTTCAGATAATTGGAATTTGCATTGAGAGGAAGTTTAAGTCTTATATTTTGATGCTTTATAAGGTTGTTTCTTGGAAAGTTGTGGTCATGGAAATTTACATGGGATATTTTTGGCCAGATAGCAATGTTTTACAAAATTTAACTAGCCCATATTTCATATAAAATGTTTGTGAGAATTCACAACTACTAATAGAAAATTTACTGATCTTCCTCAAACATTAGTCTATAATACTTCTAATTATAGTTTTTCAAAAGGAAAATTGGCCAAAGAAATCTTCAAACTCAGAATTGGAACCCTCCCAAGCACTTATCCAAGATTTTATTTTATGTAAGGAGGAATTCATAAAATCTTTGTAAGGGATTTCGGGATTAATCTATAGCAAAATCAGAATCTTGGCAAGGAAAATGGGTATCTTTGGCTAGCAGGTTATAATAGGTCAATATATTTAATGTCACTTATTAAATTATTAAAAAATAAGAGAGACATACTTAAAAAAATTCCTTTGGAGTGGTACTATTGTAAAATCAAAAGACTACCATGGAGAATTCATCTTGCTAATACAAAGTGGAAGTATATAGACTCCCAAGTATCAAAAATAATTTTTACACTCATAATATGTTTGAAAGGCACAGTGATCTATAGTTTTATATGTTGGACGTATGACGCACATGCATTAATTGAAGGGTTAAGCCAAGGTAGAAACTTTCGTATATATTAAAGGGTGGACTTTCAATAAGGAAAAAAATCGGTTGATAAAAAATTACGGAAAAATATCAAATATTTTAAAATATGATAATTTTAATAATTTAGAACATAATTATATCTCAAGGATTGAGCAACTTTAGCTCTGCTTGTCGTCACCAGAGTTTTTTCATGCTTTCATTTTCCATATTTCTCTGCGAAATTGTGTATCCATAAATTTTCTAGAGGTCTCCTTACCAATTCATCATGTCTTCCGGCTATTTTCCTACTTACTAGCTAAGGTAGTGTGTAGCTTATAAATGGTCAACTCCCTCCCATTGCAACATCACCTGTCAGAATTGGTAGAAAGGGCTCCCACGCACACGAGGAATTTTGTGTTGAAATTTTATAATGTGTGGTATGTATTTTGAATCTTCCTAGATGTTATTATTTCTCATGAATGTTTAGATCCTATGGTTAAGTGGTATCAAAACCATTGCCTTTTTCTTATTTCTCAAGCGTTTAACAATGCTTATGCATACCCTTAGAAGCCTACCTACAAAACTTGATGAAAAACCATTGGGAGTCTAACGATATCCTAGTTTTAGGTGTTTGTAACCTCACCAAGGGGTTGTATATGTTTTCATTCCGCGAGCCTTCCAAGCTCTAATACATTTTGCTTAAGGTGGTGGATTGGTACTTAGGAAATACCTTTCTTATGCTTTCACCATGGACCTAGGATTTTAATCCTGCCAACCAAGTCTCATTAAAAATACCAGTTCAGATTGAACTTCCTGGGCTTTCTGCCAGAGATTGTTAAACCCATTGGAAGGGTTATTTCCCATGAACAAGAGAATTTTTTCACTTGACCTAACATGTGTTTTTGTGTGTGTGTTTGTGAGTGTGTCAAAGTGGAACTTTTAAAAGATCTACAGGACCATATGGATATTCATGTGGGGTCCCTACATATCTCTCAAAAGGTGGTATATTTCAACCTCCCCAACATGCGTTTTCCTTGCCATGACAAAGACTAATGCATTTGGGACTATCCACTTTCGGATCACTCCAAGCCAACTCCTATGCAATGCATCGGTTCTAAGCCCAAAATAGACCCTCTGACTCATGGTTGGACTGTGGTTGGAACTAAGAAGAGTTCTTGTGTGAAACATTTTTTTGAGGTTCCACCTACCTCCTCTTCCCCTCTACCATCTAGGGATGAGCCAGGAGTGGAGCCACCCTGCCCATCAATTTCAATTCCTTCCAAATCCTCACAGAGCCAAGTTACTTCGCCTAATTCATAGAATACTGGCAATTTTCCTTCAACCTCTCTTCCTCTGTGACCCTCACAGAGTCCACCATGAGAGGTTTTACGCAACAATAGAGGGGATAATGTGGCAAAGCGGCGCTCCATTGATGTTGAGCATTCTGATTCGATACAAACTTCTTCTTGTAAATAATATTTCCATTCTCAGCTCCAAGGATCGAATTCCTTATTGGAAGGGGGAATATGATATGTTTGATTTTTCATGAATTTCATGAATTTCATGTCATGGAATGTTCGAGGTCTAACAGAGCCCTCACAAAAATTATCTGTTCATTTAGCTTGCCATCTTGTTGACAATTTAGATATTATTTATTTACAGGAAATTAAAATTTCTAGTTTTTTACTTCAAAATACTCTAACTTGCATTGCCTTAGATTTCACACATTTTCACATGCAACATATTAGTGGTACAGTGTGGTGCTAGCATTTCCACTAAACCAAATGTTTAGGCATTAATCACTACCTCAAGATATGATCCTAGTAATAGGAAGGTTTGGGTGATTATGAGTATTAATGACCTTTCTTTTGGTATTCTTAATGTTTATGCTCCTAATGATGGCTCCAAAAGAACAACTTTATGGAAATGGTTAGGTGATAACTTACTATTTGCTAATTGGCTAATATGTGGTTAATTTAATATGGTGGAGAACTCGTATAATAAATGTACCGCCCTTCCTATATGCCAATGTATTGCGACTTTGCGTCCTGGTACTATTTTCAAAGTTGTTGGAATATTTCGATCCTTTTCTCACATGACGATAGGAATTTAAAGCCCAATCTTGGTTCACTTAGACCAACCTTTGAGAAGGATATGATCAAGTTTTAAAAATAATTGATTGTGCACTTATTTCATAGTAGATATTTTTTTATTTGGATACACAAGGATCCTCCATTGTAAGGTGTGCTCGATGTGTTTTTCAAACCACCATCCAATCACATTTAAGGTTGTTTGACGACAGGGGCCCTCCCAAGGTGCCCAATAATCAATTATATCTTAATGTTTCTCTTTGTTCATAAGTAGCAACCTCGAGTGGTCCTTCTCATTTAAAAAATTTGGAACGTGGTGCCACGTCCACCTTTTTACTTCCAGGCTAGATTTATTGGTGAGAGGCACGGATCCAACAAACCACCCAGTTCCTCCATTGGTATAGTAAAAGGTGGCCCGTGTCTATAAGTGAGTGGAGTCGACTCTGCATAAATAATTAAAAAGAATTTATCTCGCTTCTCGAGAATAATCCTTTTGACGCTCATCTTTAGCTCTAGGCTCTTGATATGTGGCATAAGCTCAGGCTCATTGAATCTCACTTGGCCTATGGTGCACAAATCTAGTCAAGGATCCATTTTCTTAGGGTGGGAGACAAATCCTCTAAAATAGTTTTCAAATATCTCCAGAACAAACATGTTCGTCAATAGATAAAAACTATCTATTATTCACACCAACGGCTCACTAAAATCCTAGAGATCACTAATTCTTTTGTCAAGCACTACCATATCATTTTCAAGCTCGGGAGGATTCAATTTAGTGAGGTGATGCCTTGCAGAGATGTATTTATATGGTGAGGAATTTAAATTTTTGGGCATTCCCTTCACCTTTGATAGTGATGCAATGACGTTGTACTAGTACGTCATTAACAAGGTGGAGCAAAAAGTTATTGTTGATGTGAAATTACAACATCCTCGGATGGCACAATTTTGAATGGGGCATCCGGTGTAACCTACATAACATGGGACCATATCTCAAGCTGTGGGACTTGTGAGCTTGAGATGGTCCTCATGAGAAGGCTAGTTCCTGCTCCTAAACTACCCACCACAATCTACTATAATGTAAGCAAACTATCTAATTCTAATATAACTTTCCAAAGGACAAGGAAGAGAGAGAGCATGAAAACAAATCCTACACTAAAGCGGTGATACACCAAAAAGGAGGTTGCTGATCACAAATTCTACTTGCGCCTGAAATGGAGAGAGGTGAGAAATGGAGAGGATTGACAAGATGCATCAAATACCAAAGATAAAGTTCACACAGAACACCACTTCCAACCCATTAAACATATCTTCCAAAATTTCTAATAGACATTAGATATATGCACGATATACCCTATAATGATGAGAGGCAAGAAGAGACATTAAAATGAGCAAAAGATGGTCAAAATGCATCACAAAAAAATTATTGCTCCATGAGTTCACATAGTACATCATCATTACTGGGCAAGAGGCAAGAAAATGCCACTAGAAAGCAAAGAGAGAAGGCTTAAGCTCCACATTCAACCTTAGGGAAGAAGGAAAGAGGGGGCATGAGGGAAAAAATGACCAATGCTTAGAACAATGCCCCTCCTTACAATATATAGGAAGAATGAGAGAGAAAGGAGAGAAGAATTCAAATCCTACTCCAACCACCCAAGAAATGCATTGAATTCACCTGCAACAATGAATGGTTCCATGAAAAATCCTATGCCTCCATGTACTCTTCCTTGTTGGGAAAGAAAGGAAGCCCATACTTCATTATGGTAGTAGGTGAGAAGCCTGATAGCCTCAAAAATGGCGGATTGTATTTTTCATTTTAAGTTATGATCATCCGAAGGTCAGGGTTGGGCATTCCATGAGGGTTCTCACAATACTTTAAAAGATCTAAGAATTTAAAATTCTTGGTGGGATTCATGATTCATCTTTCATTGAATTGACCTTCCACCAATCTTTTCCAAATTGTTTTGGGTTTGGAGTCTATCTGTACAAGATCCATGTGGAAGCCCCGCACATTCTTAAGATTTTGCTACCTTTTAGGGTCTTGGAAATGTGACGTTCGACACTTGGCACCATCAACAAACATGATTCTTTGTTCCCTTGGGTGAGTAAGGGACCCCACTATTATAATGTCCAAACCCATTTTTGGGTGGGACCTTTGTAGTTAGCTCCACGTGGAAACCCTGCGGGCTTCCAAGACTTTATCCCCTCCTTTCACTCTTGAAGTTATGATGGTTGGACACTTGGCATCATCCACAAGCCTGCTCTGCTTTCTTTGTGTTTTGGATTTTCCACCTATTTAGGAGTAACTACATTGGACCCTAGACACATGGAGGGCCGATTCTATAATGTGCACGTTTGGGGACCTACCTTTGGATTTTACCATTGAAGTTGCATTGATTAGGCATGTAGAGGCTTCTGCTAGCTCTTCCCATGCTTAGACTTTTCAATGGTTAGTTCTTCCTTTCTAGGCTCGACCATGTTGAGGGCCCACGCTCATTCGGGACCCGTGTTTGGATTTTACCTTTGAAGTTCCACCGATGAGGCACGTGGAGGCTTCCACTGGATCTTCCCATGCTTGGAGTTTTCAATGGTCAGTTTTTCCTTTTTCAGATCTGACCACGCGAGGGCCCGCACTCATTTGGGGACTTGCCTTTGAAGTTTCACTTGATGACACATGTAGAGGCTTCCACTAGATCTTCTCATGCTTGGACTTTTTGACGACCGGCCTTCCTTTTTGGGCTCGATTGCATGCAAGCCCGTGTGCTCATTTGGAGACCTACCTTTGGATTTTACCTTTGAAGCTGCGTCGATGACACATGTGGAGGCTTCCGCTGGCTCTTCCCATGCTTAGAATTTTCAATGGTCGGTTCTAACATTTCGTGCTCTAACCAAGTGGAGGGTGCGCACTTGTTTGGGGACCTGCCTTTTGATTTTACCTTTCAAGTTGTGCCGATGTGGTATGTGAAGGCTTCTGCTGGCTCTTCCCATACTTAGAATTTTCAACGGTTGGTTCTATCTTTTCAAGATTTTACCACGTGAAGGGCCCGTGCTTGTTTGGGGAATTGTCTTTGGATTTTACCTTTAAAGTTACGCCAATGAGGAAAGTGGAGGCTTCATGCCTGGTGTGACACATGGCACCTTCCATGGTTTTGTTTCTTTTCTTTGAGTTGACTCACTCTGGGATCGATTTTGACTTACCAAGTTAGCTTTCTTCATTTTTTCAACCGTTTGTTTCCCCGAGATCCCCGAAAATGTGAAGTCTGAAAACTTCGAGCCTTTCTCTATTTTTTCACTTGAGCTTTGATCTTCTTCAACATTTCCATTGGCCATTCATTTTCCCATCTTCCATTGCCATAGTCAAGCTTTCCTATAACCTAATTATTAGATTTGAAATGTGGGCTCGCATGACTGAACCGACCTGTTCATTTCTCTGGTGTGGAAGGTCGTGTTTGATCAAAAAAATTCTGATGGGAAAAATTTGATAACAGGCATTATTCTTAGGTGGTCTTCTAAACCATTATCTTTGGCTAGTAAATTCCAAGTCTACACTAAGATTCTTTTTACCACTCATGTGTACTACTCATGTGTTGGTGCCCTTCTCTTAATTTGTTCACCACACTTGTCAAGATGGTATGGGAATTTGTATGGTGTAAACGTTCTAGTTTAGTTGGCTTTTTATAGATTATCCCGGAAGTTTTTTGTCTTCCTCATGATCAAGGTGCTATGGGAGTCATCGACGTCTATCAGAAAAGTGTTTCATTATACTCTAAGTGGGTGATTTGGTGCTTGTCAGGAAATCATCCCTAGAAAAACTTCTTCATCATTGTATTGATTATGGAGCCCCGTATGACAAGAAGTGTTGGAATAATATAGGGCTACATACTCTTATTATCACCTCGATCTTGTCAAAATTATAGGTACCTTTGTTGCTAAAAGTATCTGCAAAGCCTTTGAGCTGGTTAAGCCTTTCATGCACTAGGTTGGCGATGGTTTTCACACGTAACTATAATGCCCACTAAAAAAAACCACTTGAAACCCAAGAACAACCTAGGATTAGTTAGGAAAATTATGGAATAATTTTTTTGTTTAAAAGAGTCTACAACCAGGTTACAAGACAACAGTTGTCGCAAGAAAGTTTTAAAGCCAAATACTATTAATAGCTTATAGTTTTATTAATACGACTATTATAAAATATCACAAGGTCCAAACTTAGGGTTAGATTAATCAATTAGGTTAATAGGGTAATTTATCACTAAAACACCCTCTAACAGAGCTTAAATATTCAACTTGATTTTTCTCAAAATCAACACACTCAAAACTTCCCAAGAATATTCCCATTATATAGGAAATTTCCTCACCTTTCTATTGATATAAAGAAGTCCTCATAACTCCTCATATTTATCAAGTTATGGGCTAGCGGGCCTTGGGGTGAAAATTTTCCCAAGAATGGGCCTGCAAGCCTAGGGAGGAAATTTTTCCCGAGCCAGTGATCCTGTGGGATCGTAGGGAGAAATTTAACCCGGATAAGGAATCGCGGAGTGGCGGAGTGAAATTTTCCAAGGCGTGGGCCAGCAGATTGGGAAAGGGATTTACCTCTTTACCTCCACGTGATCATGAACCCGAAGGAGGAAACGTGTTAGCATTTCCAAGTTCCACATGTCGATCCTCGATTCGCATGGGGAAAACAGACTTACGGGGAAATATAGAAATTTTAGACTTTAAAAGAAAAAAGAATACAAAGGGTTAAAATGCTCCGCACCTCCACCGATTCCTAATGCTGCCACATGTCAGCCAACCATTGGATGTAGATCAGCAGGTAGCGGGAGAATTTAGGAAATCTTTCCCAAAAAAATTTCTAAAATGCTAAGCTAAAAGGGGATCCACTCCGCTGACGCCTAGTGACGCCACGTGGCAACACCTGATTGGCATGGGCCGGCAGGGTGGTGGAGGAAACTTATAATTTTTCACAAATTAATTTAAAGGTTAAGTTGACTATTGTGGGCCTACACAACCGCGAAAAACAACCAAAAGGCAAAAGGGCGGCCGATCTGCGGGGAATTTTTTCCAAAATTTCTTTTTTTGAACTTAGGATATTTTTTATATGAAGAAGGGCTTGCAGATCAGTGAAGTGGCGAGGGACTTCGTGCCTTTGGCGTTCTTGCCAAGAAAATGCTAAGGGAAAATTCAGCTCCACGGGTCCGCCAAGGAATTTTTTTACAATTTTTTTTTATGATTAGAATTATTTTTGACGCCAAATGAAGAAAAACTTCAAAAGGCCATAACTTTTGATTGGGAGATCATTTTTGGGAAAATGAGGAATTTTTGGAAATATCTCGATGTCCTTTTGCACAAAAATCATTAATTTTTTTATTTTGTTAATGTTTAAGGGGTCAATTTTACGAAAATGATATGTAGACTTTGAAAATGCGGGCTGGTAATTCTTAACTTATGAAATTTTAATCAATTGATCTTCTTCCTCTCTCAACATGTCAATTAGACATGGATAATTGTTCTTAGATGGATTTAGGATGGATTTGGAAGGTAATTTCATTTGATTGACTCCAAATTAAAAAAATACAACTTTGACTGCAAAACGACAACAAAACGGTTTGAGCCCTATTTTGCTAAGTTTTCTAAGAAATTACTTATGTGTTTTTGACCAATTGAATTCATTTAGGGAATAATACTTCAGTTTAATTGTTTAATTTGTTATTTCATTATTGCAGGTTTGAACTGTGCATTTTGGTTAAAGTATTTTTCAGTTTGAAAATACAAAACAAAGATCAAATTTTAAAGGATCTATTTGCCATTTTCATCTTCCAAGTATTAGAATTCATTCCAATTCTAATCTAATACATTTAATTGATTCAAATAAAACTATTCAAAACCAAAATGCAATTTTGATTTCCAATTTTACACATTTCCAAAAGACAAAGTTCTGTATTTTCCTCACACGCATTTCTTCCTTTACATTTCAAAATTACAACTTTCATATTCAATACAACATATTTCCATTACAAAACATATACGAGTTCATCCACTTCAAGTGGGAAAGGTTACAATAAGATTTCATTTCAACAAGGGACTGTCAAACTATTTTCTTTTTTTCTTATTTTCTCCAGAACAACAACATGTAGATTTATCATTCTTCCAACTCGATCACAATAAGAGCAGGGAAAAGGAAACACTTTGCACCCAAGAAAGACTTCCAATGACAAGAAGATGTCATCCTTCTTCATGGCATCCGAGCCCCAACCATAATGCAATAGAAATTGTGATTCAACTCATGGTAACAAAGGCTTCCACAACACACAAGCAATATTTCCATATTTAAAATGTGGTACAAAATAGAATGTAGATTACAAAAACATTAAACCATGACAAACAACACCGAGGCTTCATCAAGCAAGCCAAAGGAGAAAGGAATTATGGGGGACACTACTTATGCCATCTAAAGGGGAAATGGGTATCACCACCTGATTTCAAACTGCCAAAATATAGTATATCAAAGCCCTGACATGCCATTATTCCTCACATTTCCTTATGCCTCCCAACCTCTTATGGCACCCATAATGAATAAAGAAATGCAACCTATTTATTTTTAAGGTGGAACCCAAATCACAACTCCCTCCACACTTATACCTCCCTGCAACACTTGTGCCTCCCACAAAATGATCCCTATAGTCCTCTCCTACACCATTCCTAGGCCATCTACCCAACATCCCACAAACATGCCAAAACATCCACAACAATAACAATTTCATAAATAGAAAAGAAGCATTACAAGAGCCAAGCTCCTACCTCTCCATGATGGAGTTGTTCCAAGTTCCAAAACAACAAGCTTTATCCCAATGCAAGCAATCCAAAATAGCCAAGTACAAGCATGCAACAATCTTCCAAAAATTCTCCAAACAAGAGCTCCAAAATAACAAAAGAATTTTCCAAAAAAGGAGTTTCCAAAAGTGAAGCAACCCCCAAAATGAGGCAAGAAATTTGAATCTTATAGAAGAGGGAAGAGAAGAGGATGAGGTGGATCCATGTAGGATGCCACATCACACATCCTCAACCCCAACCCAAAAGTCAAATTCATTCTCCAATGCATAATAAATAGGTGGGTGAATAATATGATAGTTTACTTACATACTCAAATCCAACCAACACCCCAAAGGATAGAAATTAAACCATGTAAGAAAAGTGTAATTAAAACTTACACTTTGTCTTCTCAAAATGCATTATAAAAGTCTAATTTGAACTCTCCAACCATAGGTATGGTTGGTAAATAAATTTAAGAGGTATGGGACAAGTTTAACTTGTCCCACAAGCCTCCAAAATCAGCCTCCAAGGACAAATTCGAATTTCCAAGAAGGTGGAGTGTTTCACACTCAAAAGTTAACTTACACATCACTTACATATTTCTTACAACACTTAAACCAAGACCAACAACTCTATTGATTACATTCTCATGATATCTTTTAATTAATTAACTTAACAACGTGATTACTCACAATATTAACACCACAATTTATTTAAATAAAAGGGATAAACACATCACTTAATAAACACATACAAACATCAATAAAAAGGGACCAAATAAATAAATACACATAACCCTTGGTCACGTTTAAAGGTGATCCCCCCATGGGAATCTCTAACACAATCAAACACACACAAACAATACAAGTTGCCATGGTGACCTTGTTGAATTCATCTAGAATTCTAATGTGGTTGGTCTCCAATCCCCCAATGTTTGTTTTGATATTTTAAACCTGTAAAATACGAATACCTCCTTCGGCCTCATGGCCATATTAGAACATCCAAAATAATATAAATAAAATTCCAAAATCATCTAGATATACGAATCACAACAACATCCAAGCAACCAACAAGATCATTTACAATTTTACTCAACAACTATATCATCATCAATTAATTTCCATTTCTAGGTCTACTCACAATATCCAAATATCACATGTTTGAACAACATCCATAATATAACCATGTCAAATAGTATATCATGATCAATATATAAAGTGTCTCTAATAATCATCATGCATCATATATGAATCAAAGTCAACCATAATCCATGATCTAATATCTAACCTCAAACTAAGCCAAAATTGTAATAATGTCCATAATATAGTTAGTAGTATCATGATCAGTAAGAAAAGTGTTGAAGGGAACTGGGCACTACAAGAGAGATCTATTTCAATTCTCGAATCTTTTGTGGTCTCCCATAATCACTAATGGCAATCTTCCACTTGTTGAAACTCCAAGTATCAAATCTCTCCAACTTTATCACGAGGGAATTCATACCATATAGGAGTTGGTTAACCATAAAGACTGAATTTCTTAGCCTGAGCTCAAGATGAAGTTTAATGTTGCTAATTCGTACCTCCCATCTATCTACAAAATTCAAGAGCTCATGTCATATTTTATGCTCCATAAATTGGAGCTTAAACATCCCGCAGCTAGGTGGTCTAATTACCGGTGGAATCGAGAATTTTTTTCCTTTGTTACAATATTATACGCATCTATCACCTTCCGATCCCGGTCTCTTCCACCATTGACAAGCTTAATGCTCGTTGGGGTTGCACTTTGCGCACTCTAAATTGGCTTCACCGGCTTTCTCGCACTGAAATTCTCTTCTTGAGCCCAAATTTAATCATTTCCTTTAGTGTCTGGTTTACCAAGGTCTTCCTTTTTTGAGAATGAATTAGTCATATTGGCATCCCTAATCCTAAATGTCCTTTTGAATCTTTCCCGAGTTGTTTAAAAACATTATTTGGTCCTATCCCCATGCTCAGACAATTTGAACTTAGATCCATTCTTTATTTCAGCCTTACCACCTTGAATTCTTTCATTGGCGTCTAGCCTTATTTGGTGATTTTAGCCCTTGGCCTCATTACATCAACATGCTTTGGAACTTGTTTCATGCATGTATTTTGTTTCATATTTGGAAATCTCGCAATGCCTTAATTTTCAAGAAAGATCAATTTGTTACTTTTTCTTCCACTAATGACAAAGTGGTCATTTTTTCTACTATGTGCATAAAGATTCCAGTTGAAGTTACTAAGGTTTCCCTAGAGTTTTCTCATCTTCGGGAGCTTCTGGATTATTTGGGGAGTGTGCTCTACACTATGAGTCGGGTCCTGTTAGATCACCCACTACCACCACCTCGGTCATCGCCGCCCGACGATCCGCCACATGCAGGGACCACATCGTAGAAGCCACTCAAGAAGTAACTTTTTGCCTCCTCGGGCCCGTCCTTCAATCCCATCCTCTTCTAGACCTAGCCGTAGCTCGCCTTCGAGGGGGATGGGTGTTGCTTGTTTACCATGGTGGGGCTCTCCTTCATCGGCCTTCCGTGACTATTTCCGATCGCCTCCACCTAGATGCGGAATTATGGTTCCTTTACAAATGCGCTTTCATTAGGATGGTTAATAAGTTGATCCTCTCTCAACCGAGCTAAATAGTGGGGTGTTTATCCTTCCTCGGATGATCTTCCCCCTCCTCCTGGTGTTGCAACATGTGCTTGATTTCAGATGGTGTGCTCTTTCTCTTGTGCTATGTGCTCACCCTTTGGGCATTTTGATGTAGCCCTCGTGGCATTTTCTCGGGACAATGAGTATTCTGATCTCCCCATACTATGTAACTCTCTTTATTTTAAATTAATATAAAGTGCGTTCCCAATAGTAAAACATAACTATGCAATGAAATAAAATGTACCATATATTAAGAATTTATATATGTCCATAACAAATTATAGTTCTTACTACTTAGTATCTTATCTTGTTTGTGTACTATATAGTGTGTTATAAAATATTAAAAGACATGCTTTTAATGAATAATAAATAATACTAATAATAATATAAGTCTGAAATCTATTATTTTTGGAGTTTTATATTTTCTTCCGCCACTATTAATTTTTTAGATTTTTTTATATTTTAATTATTTAAACCTTGAAAAAATCATGTTTTAATATGGTGGATTGGAGAAATTGCAAAAATAGGAAAATTCTCACAAAACCCGCCTTATTTGGTAATGTGAGCTAAGCTAACGAGCATGTATGAGGTAGGCTACAATCAAATTTAAGATCATTGTGTTTGGTGGACTTATGGCGCCCATGGATTTTTAAGGTAGGCTAGCATTAATGACAGGAATGTTTTCACCGGCAGTCCCCCGTGAGGTAGGGTTAAATTTGACGGCTGTTTACACGTTTTTCTATGATTTTAACCATCAAACACTTACAGATTTCTGAAATAACTTTCACATGTGACTTACATATTTAAAATCCGACCGTCATTTTTAATATATATGTATATGTAAGTTATATTAATATATAATAAATATAGTTAAATAAATATAAAATAATCTTTTGTATATTTTATTAGTATAATATAAATAACTTTTTTGAATTTTTGAAGGGCAGTATTGAAAAATTACCGTCCAGAAAATTGTTTGCCAGGCATAGGTGGCCGTCAAATTTAACCCCAACCCGGAGGGCCGGAAGTTTTATCAACGACCACCCTCCTTAAATCCTACCCCTTATTCTTTGTTGCTGTAACCCCTAGTCGAACTTGGAAACGCCTTGCTCCATAATAAAAGATTAAACAAGGGAGGAATTTTCTAAATTAGATTGTTTTGAAGAGGAAAATTCATATATGTTTCAAATATTACACTCCTTTCACATTAATAGTTGTTACATTCGACATGAATGGAGTTGAATCCAGAAATTTTAATGCTAGTCAACATCAACTCACACTATTTAAGCTCTTTACATTATTACACAACGTTAATGGATGCCAAGACAGATTTCACTCAACGGCATTTAACTTGCTTTTGACAAAGCACGTGGATTCTTAATCCATTAAACTGCAGCTGTTGGTAATATTGTACACTTTAACGCAGTTCATTTGACCTGCTTTTAAGCAGGTTCGAGGCTCGAGAAGGCATCAGCATTCCTAAAGATTACAAGTTCTAATTGACCATCATATTTCAAAAGGAAAATAGTGAACACAGAAAATTTATTCAACTACAGAAAAAATCATGCCCGAGGGTTAACTAAAGATTCTATTAATCCTATATATATATAAATACGGAGAAGTTAAAATTTAATAATTAACAAATTAAAAAAGTATGACCTCTACTTGACCATCCTATTTCAATTTGGTTACCGCGTCAAAAAGAATATGGTAAAACAAAAACCAATTCAACGGAATGAACCTAAAAATAAATATACAGAGAAAATTCATTCATAAGATAAAAAGGTGGCGGCTGGAAACCTCTTTGAAATATGTGCGGAATCTAATAAAAATATAGAATAAAAAAATATGCACTGCGGGATTGAAATCCCTTTCCTAATTAGCTGATTTTTTTTTTTTTCGTAAGTTGTTGACAGGAATCGAATATTTAAGTATAAAATATGATAGCCAAGTGGTTTAGAATGATATGTGGGTGCAACAGACATGCTCATATGAGCCTTCAATATTATCTTCATCTTATTCTAGGAATACCTCAGAGCTAATTAAAACATCGTGAACTCTCCTTCCTCCTTTTGATTATATTTTGTTTAAATATATACATTATAATCAACTAGTAACATCATCGACACGTGATTGTGGAAGGTTGATAGACAAAACATATCAATAGTGTAAAATAATTAACTCACAAAATATCTCATATACTTATTGATCTACATCCCTGGATGAATTTATATATTTTAATCAATTTAAAATGAATTATAGAAAAATGATTATTGGAGAAGTAGATTGTTAGTAATGTGAATGTTGTTGTCGATTGTATATATTCTACTTTAACGAGCTCATATCCTAAGTGTGTATTTATGATTGGAACATCCCTTATATTATTATTAATAAAAGAGAGTTACTTTAGCACGAGTGATTGGTAAAAATCATAGTCTCACAAAATGCTACATCAAAATGCCACATAGGCTACAACGAAACGCCCAAAGGGCAACAAGACAACACTAGAAACATAAAAAAAAGAACTTCCTAGGCACATGTCGCCGCTCTGTTAGGACGAGGAGGAGGGTCATCTCGGGGAGGTATAAACACTCCACTATTCGGCGTCGGGTCGAGGGATGATACACCTGCTAAATGTCCATGGTCGCGCATCCGAATCTACAAAGGAACAATAATGCCCCAAACCAAAGAGGCGAAAGAACCTTCCATAGTCTCGCATACCACGTGGCGGCGAGCCTCATTGCGGAGAGCTAGCAATGCTCTTCTCTATCGAGGATGGCTCCAACCCCGGTTCAAAGGAGGACATAGATGAAGGGTGACCCCGAGGAGAGGTGGCGTGATGACTATAAGAGAGGATTCTCGCGATGCACTCAAATAGTTATAATTTTAAACTAGAGGGCGGCACAAACATCGAGGCAAAGATGGCCAAGGTAGAGGTAGAAATGTATCCGAAGGGACCCGAGTCATAGTACAAAGAAGACTCCCCAATGTGTGATCAACTCCCCGAAGATGAGCAAACTTTAGGGAAACCATTTCAACTTGATCTCAAAACTGAATGCGCACAATATACAAGATAACAATTTTTTTATTAGTGGAAATGAAAGAAACAAATTGATCATTATAGAATATCAAAGCATTTCAATATTTCCAAATGTGTAATGAATAAAAGCAATAAACAATTACCATAGAGTATTAATATGATGGGGCTAAGCACCAAAAATCACCGAAAAAATATACGCCACCGAAAGAATTCTAAATGTTATGGATGGAAAAAAGAATGGATCCACTTCCGATACTCTAAACACCAGGAAAACAACAAATAAATGTTTAAATGATTCAGGTATGGAATAGAAAGCACATTTAGGATTAGAGAGGACAATGTGTCTAAACTTCAATCAAGGGAAACTGGGTGTTGGCAGCCTAGAGATGTTCTCCTAAAGGAAGTCCCTAATAAATAAGACACAACAAAAAGTTATTAAATTTAGGCTCAAGAAGAGAATTCCAAACACGTGAAAGAAGATGAATCCATGTGGATTGAGTAGACCTGGAAAATCCAACAAACATTGATTTTGACAATGATAGGTGAGAATGGGATTGAAATATAATAAGTAGTTCCAACATTGTAGTGGAAGAAGGAAATTTCATGATTCCACCTCCAATCAAACCACTAAGTGTCCATACACAAGGATTCAATGTCCAGCTTTTGAAGCATGACATCATGCATTAATTCTTGAATTTTGCAAATAGACGGGAGATCTAAGTTGGTAAGATTAAATTTCCTCTTGAGCTTAAGACAAGGGATCCATTATATGCGTGTGACCAAATCCTTGATGGTATGAATTCCTTTTCGACAAAGGCTCGGAGGAGTAAAGAGCCCTTGGTAGAATACTTTGCAAAAACACCTTGAGTTTTTATTTATTTAATTTATTTATATACATTCCTTGATGTCAATTTCCATATAATTCCACCAAATCCCTAAGTTCTTAACTTAAACTATATTCCACGATGTAGAAATCAAAGGGAACAACTAATGCGGTTTATTAAATGGAAAATAAAATAATCAAAGGGCATCATCTATTTGTAATTTAATCAATTCACTAATATTATTGTAACTTAATAAGATAATTACATAAGAGAATGAATTCATTCCACCTTGTTCAACTCAATAAGCATAGAGAGAATACTAGTATATGAGTGTAATTACATAAGAGCTAATTCATTACCAATTTCCTTTTGCGATAAAAATACTAATGGTATGAAAGATTATTATGTATTCAATTTTTATTAATACTATGTATTAATTGCTTATGGCCATAACATTTTGATTCCAAAGGGTTACCCATGATGTATCCTAGTTTTTATATACGAGGTATGCTTGAAAACCCCAAACATTGCTTATGTTGGTAATCGAATTAGTCTCGCCCCAATTTGCCATTAAATCCCTCATTTTCCTACCTTTGTCACGTTTTTAATCTCCCGTGTTGGTGCTTGAAGACTATGTCCTCCATTTGGTCACCATGGTCAGTTTATTCCTTGGCCGAGGACATCTCAAACACCAAAAAATTTGTTTTTATTCCTCTACCATTTGAAGGAGTCTCATTCACTTGGTCGTAAAACTCGGACCTTTTCCTTCCTTCCATTTATTTGATTTTTTTTTTTCGTGGTCGTGTGTTGTTGTCCCTGCCATTTTTTCCCCAGGTGCTACTGAGGAAACATGATTGAATGTAGCTCGGAGGGTCATGTTTGAACCTTACAACACTTCCAAATTCTTTTCCTTAAAGAAAATTTCATCTCTGGGCTCAAATAGTGGTTTCCCTACATTTTTATAGCTTGACCGGTGTTTCTCCCATCAATTTTAACTCTCGCATCGGTGGAAACGTGGCTCTTTTCATTTGATGTGGCTAGGTGGGACACTCTAAAACTCTATGGCTTGCTTTGAACCCAAAATTAATAAAAGAGAGTTACTTTAGCATGGTGATTGGTAAAAATCATAGTCTTGTCCACGTGGAGGAACGACAATCATTTGAAAATTCACCTTTTTATTTGGCCTTGGAGTTGCGCTGGGAGGACACGTGGAGGATTCCACTTCTTTGCCTAGACTTAGACAATTTTTAATGTAGCTGGTACAATTTTGGCGGGTTGTGGACATGTGGTGGTGGCGCTCATTTAAAAATTTTCCCCAGGGTCCCACCTTAACAAATGCAACATAGGGACAAGGAGAGGCTTCTACCGGGTCCGCTATATACTTAAACTTTTAAAGAAATTTTCTAAGGCCTAGGACACATGGTGAGCCTGCGCTCATTCAGAGTCTTTTTTCTTGGGGATTATCTTAAAGTTATGCCATAAAGACACATGGAGGTTTCGCTAGGATTTCCTTACTTATAATTTTTCAAGCAACTTCCTAAAAGGCCTAAGACACGTGGAGGGGCCGCATGTTTTGGGCATCGACCCAGGTTTTATTTTGAAGGAACACCAAAAAAGGAAACTTGTAGATTAGCCTGAGCTTAAGAAAGAAGGGATCCATTCTATGGCTTCCGCTCACTCGCCCTTCACTCAAAATTTTCAACATAAACCAAAGGAGACGCTCCGACCCTAGACACACATGGTGCCTTCCGCTGAAATTTCAACTTATTAAAGACTCTGCCAGACCGAGACACATGTTGAACCTGCGCTTGTTTAGGGTCTCTACTTTTGGGGACCAGCTCAAGATGCGCCATTAAGACATGTAGCAGTTTGAAAATTCAAAAGGTGAGAATGTGAGCTTTCGGGGAAATTTGAAAAATTCTTTTAGTGAAGAAAATGGTTAAAGTATAAAAAGGAAGCACGATTCCACTAGGACCCACTTTGAGGAGCATTACTAAAGAGGACGCCCCTTTGCAGATAATTATTTGATACCCATAAAGGATTTTGTCGGGGGAACTTTGTTGGAAGAGTCACAACACACAAGATCTTGAGGGTTGGTTATTGGTGGCCAACTATTTTCAAAGTTACAACCTTGTTGGTTATAAGATGTGAGAGTTTCTAGTGTTTTTCTAGAAGACTCACTGACATTTGTCACGTTTTTATCTCCTCGAAAACCTTTAAGCTCCTGCCTTTGCAACTTGTATCAATTGAAGCCCCATTCAAGCAATGGGGAATGGATTTCATTTGTGAGATTTCAGACCCTTCAAGTGTTGGCCATAAGTGGATTCTTGTAACCATTGATTACTTCACTAAGTGGGTGGAGAAAATCCCCACCAAAAGAGCAACACACCAAATTGTCATGGATTTCATGTTGAACCATATCATATACAAGTTTGGAGTACTAGTTAAAATTCTTGCTGATAATACCATGAGCTTTAGAGCTAAAACTTTGATGGCAATGTAAAGAATATGGAATCAATTTGACATATTCATCCAACTATAACCCCCAAGGCAATGGACAAAGCGAGTCCATCAACAAAAACCTATTAAAAATCATTAGGAGAACCTTGAGATGAATAACGGGAAATGGGGTGAGTAGTTGAAGTTTTTTTTTGGGTCGATAAATTACTTATTAAAAGAGCTATAGGAAAAATTCCATTTTAATTAGTGTGTGGGATTTAGGCTTTGCTTCCCCCGCATATGCAATTATCCTCATATTAGTTCATTCAACAACTAGAAGATCAAGACGTTTAGTCCATATGATGCTCAGATTAACTGAGTTGTTGAACTTGATGAAGAAAGGAGGGAATCGCACAAAGGAATGTAAATTTTAGAGAAAAGTTGAAGAATCTATTTGAAAAAAGGTAACACCCAAAGATTTTAACATTGGAGATCTTGTGTTGTTATGGGATAGAAGGCATGAAGATGCAAGCATGGTAAATTTAATGCACTACGGATGGGCCCTTACTCCATTGACATTCGATTGGTGAACATACCTTCTTCTTTAAACACTTGGATGGGGAATTACTCAAGTTCCCTGTTAATGGAAGGCATTTGAAACATTTCCTTGATTGATTCCCAAGAATCAAGATGAGCATCATTTTATAGTGTATACTTTGTTGATTTCTTTCTGTCTTTTTGTGCTTTTTCTCATTATCGTCCTTGGTGACCTAGATTGTGTTGCTTTCTTGGTTCATCTTTAGGGGGATGGTTCATTGTTTCTATCTTATAAGATAACTCCTTTTCCCAATGGATATTTTTGGCACTTGGTCTATTTTTTTGGTTCTTGTGGCACTCATAGGAGTGCCCATCCCGATTCAAAGCCGATGTTGGTACTCAAATTAGTCTCGCCCCATTTGCCATTAAAATCCCTCAGTTTCTGGCCTCTATCATGTTTTTTATCTCCCCATGTTGGTGCTTGAAGACTTTTTCCTCCATTCAGTTGCCATGGTCAGTTCCTTCCTTGGCCGAGGATCTCTTAAATGCCCAAATTTTTTTAATTCCTCTTACCATATGAAGAAGTCTGTTACTTGGTCAAAAACTCGGCATGTTCCTTCCCTTTCATTTCTATAGTTGTGTGTTGTTGTGCCTACCATTTTTTCCCTAGCACCTAAGGAAACATGATTCAATATAGCTCTGAGGGTCATGTTTGAACCTTACAACTTCTAAATTCTATGTCCTTGAAGAAAATTTCATCTTTGGGCTTAAAAAATGATTTCCCTGCATTTTTATGACTTGACGGTGTGCTTCTCCCATCAATTTTAAATATTAGCATTAGTGTAGACATGGCTCTTTTTAGTTGGATGCGGCTCGGTGGTGAAGTATAAAAACTCAATGCTTTTCTTCAACCCAAAACTTGTCCATGGAGGAACGACGCTTGTTTGAAAATTCACCTTTTCGTTTGGCCTTAGAGTTACACGGGAGGACACGTGGAGGATTCCGCTACTTTTCCTAGACTTAGACAAATTTTTATACAGCTAGTACAATTTTGGTGGGCTATGGACACATGGTGGGCTGCTCATTTAAAAATCTACCTCAGGGTCCCACCTTAACAAATGTGACAGAGGGATAGGTGGAGGCTTCCACCGGCTCCGCTCTATACTTAAACTTTTAAAGAAACTTTCTAAGGCCTGGGACACATGGTGAGCCCATGCACTCATTAAGAGTCTTCATTCTTGGGACCATCTCAAAGTTATGCCATAAAGACACGTGGAGGTTTCCACTAGGCTTTCCTTACTTCAAATTTTTCAAGAAACTTCCTAAAAGGCCTAAGATATGTGGAGGGGCCACACATGTTTGGGGATCGGCCCCTGGGTTTTATTTTGAAGGAGCGCTAAAGGAAAATTGGAGGCTTCGCTCACTTTTCCCTTTGCTTAGACTTTTCAACAGCCAAAGGAGACTACCTCGGACCCTAGACACATGGCGCCTTCTGCTGAACTTTCAACTTTTTAAAGACTCTACTGACCAAACGTGTTGAGCCCGCACTTATTTGGGATCTCTACTTTTGGGGACCATCTCAACATGCACCATTAAGATACATGGTAGTTTATAAATTCAAAAGGCGGGGAGGTGGTTTTCTGGGTAAATTTTAAAAAAATCTTTTTGTGAAGAAAAGGGTTAAAGTATAAAAAGGAAGCATGGTTCCACTAGGACCCACATTGGGACATGTGTCAAGCCCATTTTTCAAGGTGGAGAGGTGGAGAAAATGATAAATTTTACATTTTTTGTAAAATTTGAAAATGGTTAAAAACCCCGGGCCCGTTTTTGACCCGGATCTCCCACGTGGATGGTCAAATTTCAAAAGGGAAATCGATGGCAACTGTGCATCTATATCTAATTTTCTACCATTTTTCTCCAAAGCTCCTAGGGATGCAAAGTTTTATGGTTTTTTATCATTTCATGACGTCTCCTGCATGCCAAATGAAAAGAAAATTAATTTGATATCCTAGTTTGGTGGGGAAGATCTGAAGACATATTTTACCATTAAAATGTAATCTGACTGTCAGATTCAATATGATTTTCCTTGGCACGCAAGAAACCAATTGATATCTTGGTTTGGTGGGGAAAATATGAAAACATCTTTTACCATTAAGATGTGATATGACTGTTGAACTTGATATGAGTTTCCAATTTTCCTTCCTTGGCATGCAAAGAACCAAATTTGATGGATTGAGGAGGAAGTAGTTGGCACGTGAGATGAGGAGTGATTTACCAGATGAAAGGATTGAATGTTGGAAATATTCGAAGAGATTTTCCTCTGATGCACTTGACAACCTTTTGTAGATCTGATTCTAGGGGTCACGATCAAAATCACAACAGCGATGGTGCTTTGAATGTTTTTTTTTTTGGGGGAAAACTCTATTGTAAAAATGTTATAAATTGCATGAACTTGTCGTGCAAATGGTTGGAGTGTTAGAGGTCAGGATTTCATTTCTAAAAGAAAAGTTTGACAGAGCCCATCTTTTTGAGAAACTATCTGAGAAACCTATTTATCTCTTTTGTGTTAAATTTGATCATGTCAAGGTGGTTGCAAGTGTATAGCCATTGACGAGCTCTGAGATTGTTCTAGAAACTCTCCCCTGCTGATGAATTTAATCAAATTTGAGTTAATTTGTGTTGATTTTGGGCAAAAATTGTGTCTGCTTCATTTTTGAATGTCTAAAAATAGTCTTTCTTGTTCCCATTACAATATTACATTGAAATCTTTGTGAATCACACAAGATCTTATCCTTGTGATAGTTTGGTGGCATTTGCAATTTCATTTATCGAAGATTTTTCATTTGAATAGTGAAATAAATTTTTTTAAAATCACCGTACTCTAGAATGATTATAATATTGTTTGTTAGCCTTTGAGGGTATCTTAGGCATGATGAAACAAAGGTTGAGAATTTTTAGTTAATATTTTTAATTAGATCCTTCATTTTGGATTCTTAAATTTTGTGTGAAAATGTGGTGATATGGGCCTCATTGAAGCACACCTTCTGGTTAAAGGAACATTCTAGCTATTTTGAAGCATTTTGTTGATCAAGCCTTCCATTTTGTAGAAGATCTCAAATATTTGGTGAATCAAGTTCATTCTACCTCACCTCCCACCAAAAAATTCATTTAAAAACAACAAATCTTACCCATACTACCCATGTTTGTCCTATCTGTGTATAAATGCATAATTTCTATTACCAAAACATGTAAAAGTAATCAAGTTTTCATTTTCTTTAGTGGCTTGAACCTTGCTTAGAAAATATCTCCATTATCTAGGGTGACAACTTGTGAGAGTTAGGTTTTGTTGTATTGATCATATTTTCTTCAAGGTCTTCTTAATAACTTTACAAGGAAGGACATCTCCATCTCCCCCACAAAAACAAAGCTACTAAAGGGTCCTCTCACCTGGTTGAAAGTCACTACTATAAAGTAGTGAGGATAGATCAAATCCTCTTAAGGGTGCTACCCATTTCTCCACATTTGAGTGACAAAGAGCAAGTTGCATTTCTTCCCTGGCTACAAAATGACACACTACATGATATGCTTTTCTCTAAGCTTCCTATCAAACCTATGATGTTGCTCAGCTTCTAAGGGAGAATCAATTTGGGTAGTAACGATTCAATCTTTGGTAACCCAAAAAAGGACCCATTTCACTCATCTTGATTCATGGTGAAGACTAAACTAATTTTCTTATCCTTTTAGTCCCACTTTCCAATGTTCACTATACATTAACTCATAGGTATCGATTCATCTCATCCTACTACGAACCCCATAGTGGATGATAATGGATATCCACAAGGGAAGCAAAAATTTAACATGTGAACAAAATATGATAGGTATGTAGGTGATAATGCATCACATCAATGTTCCATACCATTTCATAAAGCATTATTTTCCTCAATTGACACCGAGGATCCTAAACTCCCAACGAAAAAAATTATAAGGATTAAACTAGAGTTTACATGATAACAATGGATGTAGTAATTTTTACTTTGCTATTCAATTTAAACACTATAATAAATACAAGGAAACATAATCATATATTTGAGCAAGGTATGATAGGCTTACTATATGGACATGCATGTTTGGTTTCACTACTAGCCATCATGAATGTTTATTGATTATTACCCATGCAAGGGTGATATGTAAAAGGAGAAGAAGCTTAACCGCATTAATTCCAATTTGATACTAAGAATGTTGAGGTGATACATCACCTAAATTTATTCTAATGGAACACCATTTTTAGGACTTAGATCGAGTTTTATATATAAACATGAAATTTTTTTACCATATAAGCACATATAAAATTCATTAGTAAAAGAAATATACCTTTCTTTGCATCTTTATTTATAATTATTTATAAAACACCTTTTCTTACCTATTAAATTTTATAATAAATATAAATATATCCATGTAGCTATTATTCATAACTAAATAAATTAAGAGTTCCGATTGAGAATAATGAATAGATAAATAAAATATTAATTATGTTTTCAAATCCTTTGTTTTCAAAAATCCACCTCACATAAATGGACTTAAATGGCTTATAAACCGCTAACCATTTTTTTCTCTTACTAATACATTAAGTTACATATTAGAATAGTTATAATTTATGTTAAATATATTTCCAGATATCATGGAGGTTGGAATATAAAACCATGTTCTAAAATGATTTAAAATAGTCTTATTCTTATTTATTTTTATAAAAATAAGAAATTCATCTCATTAGTATTGATAGTTTATTAATATATATTATTGATGAATTTCATCTCATTTTTATTTACTTTAATAAAAGACAATTTATCCAACATTTACCCAATTTTATTATTTTTTCTATATGTCGGGTAAAAGATAATTTATCCAATTTTATTATTTTGTGGATAAATTCATCCATACATTATTTTCCCAAATTTATTAGTATAATAAAGAGGATGAATTTCATCACATTCTTTTTTATTTTAATAAAAGATAACTTACCAAACATTTGCCATTTTCGGGTAAAAATATTTTACCCCACATTTACCCAAAATTTATTATTTTGTCCAAGATAAGAAAATTAATGAATTTAATCCACCCATCATTTACCCAATTCTATTAGTATAAGAGAATGGATAAATTTCATCACATTCTTATTTATTTTAATAAAAGATAATTTACCCAACATTTATCCAATTTTATTATTTTGTCTATATATCTCGTAAAAGATCATTTAACCAACATTTACCCATTTTTTTAAATTTTGCGAGTATAAGAAAATTGATGAATTTAATCCACCCATCATTTACCCAATTTTATTAGTATAACAACACGGATAAATTTTATCACATTCTTATTTATATTAATGAAAGATAATTTACCCAATATTTACCCAATATTATTATTTTATCTATATATAGAATATAAAGAATTGATGAATTTCCTTCCTCTTCTTAACAGTAAAAGAAAAACTGCACTCTATTAGATTTATTTATTGAATATATGATATTCAATTAAATTCTAAAAAGTTAGAGATTATTATTCTTAATGGAAGAAGATATATTTTTAAAGGTTAAAGGGTGAGAAGACATGTTTTAATAAAGATAAATTTCTTTGGTTTGTAGTCTAAGTATTCAACAACAAACCAATTCTTATAATTTTTGTTTGACTCTTCTTATGTGCTTAAATCTACTCTATCACTTGTAAATATAATTCTCCAAGATAATATGTTGTTAAAAATGTTTTCTCGGTATTTGTTGCTCCCAAAATGCATCTCTTCCTATATTTGCTTCCTTATTTATATATTGAGAATTATTTTATACTAGTCCCTACATTAAAGGAGTATTGTCTTTTCTTTTATTATAACATGGGAGCCACTATTTCTCAATGAACTTTGGATAGATCATTTAAAATTGCTCATAGCTATTAATTGAAAGGGTAAACTTTCTAACCTCATAGATGACCCAAAAAAAAATTCTATATATTTTTTTCCTTTTTATTTTATTCACCTTATTATTGATATTAATTTTTCTATGATATTGAATATTTGTCGGGTGTGAAAAAATGGAAGGAAATTGTGCAAAACATGCAAAAGAGGGAGGAATCGTTCGGAAAGAATAGGAAGGGCCACAGGCTAGGAAATGGGAGCCGGTGGGGTTAGGCAGGGGTGTGGAGGAAAAATAGCTAAGAATCCATGCCCTAATCCTAGGGTTTGATTAAAATTTGTTTGAGTGAGACATGGGGCTTGGTAGCGGTTGTTGCAGGGAAGATTGGGGCGGGGTTTTAGGTATTAGAGGTTCAGCTCAGCCCCATATATCTGCTTCTTTCAAAGAGGCGCTGACTAACAAAGGTGGCAGGTTCTCGGGAAAACAAGCATCATGTACCTAAAACTACCTGGTTGATTTGGCCGAGGTTGTTCCTTCATTAACCATCATGCGAACCCAGAAGTTGAGGAATACTTCCAAAATTTATCTCGGATGTTGTGATTGGTAGGTTTAATGGATTTTGGCCTTCCTCCTCTACCTTGTATCAGTGGGTCTTCAAAAACTGGACCAATAAATGTGAAATCTCTCTCTGTTCCAAGGGATTTTTTGTTGTTCATTTTAGGGAATCTGAGGATTATCAACGTTGTTTGACAGGTGGTCCTTGGTTCTGGGGACATGTGGGTTTATTTTTAACTCCATGGTTTCTAGATTTTGATCTGAATACTTATTTGGTGGCCAAAACACCAATTTGGGTCAGACTTCCTAACCTCCCCTTACATCTGTGGTATGCCCTAGAAGATATTGGAAATGCTTTGGGCAAGTTTATTAAAGAGGAATTAGATAGAACACATTCGGGTTTGTGTTCTTATTCCCGATTGTGTGTGGAAATTGATTTGAGAAAAGGTATACCTAACCGCATTAATCTTAATTTCGGTAAATTTTAGCATTCACAGATTTTAGATTATGAGAATATTGCATTTCGGTGTAGAGTATGCAGAAATACAGACCATTTACAAGATTCTTTTCTTTTTAATACGAGTACTAGAAACTCAGTAAAAATAAATGGATGAATGTCATCTAGTGGTTGGGGTTATGTAAATCCAGATTTGGTATCCACTTCGAAGTTTAAAGACAATATGGGTAATCTTAACATAGGCGGTAAAGTGGTTTCAGAGAAGGACGTCTCAGAGGAAGGAATGCAGGAAAACCACTTGGTTGTAGGGGGAATAAAAAGGGGACATACATCTAAAAGTTAAATCAGATCGGGATTCGATGTCAGAGAATGTGATGGCTGTGGTGAACTCAAGCGACCTGGCGATGGTGATTTCGTCTGACCTTGGAAAGTGGAAAGAAGTAAAGAGGAGGAAAAACAAAAAGGGACGAATGGGAAGCATTGAAGATTATTTTCCATCACAGGATGGGAAGTAATTCTGGATTAATCTTACATTATGGTTAGCTTTTAGTTTCTAGATGCATTGGTAAGTTGGAAAGGAGATATTTTTGTTGTTTGTTTATGGGTATTATAGCCTATAGTTTTCTAAGGTTTTCACCTCAGCTTTTGAATAGGGAATGGGTCCCTTCAACCAACCTTATCAATAAAAAATAAATAAAAATTCTATGATATTATTCCATTTTTTGAACATATAATTGGAATAAACATTTGTTTTAATTAACAATATACATGTATTGATTTATTTTTAAGTACATTTAATAATATAAATATAAATTTATATTATAAATCAAGGAGGAGATGGTTAGTTCAAAAATTTATAAGTACATTATGGTTAAAAACATGGAACATACAATGCGATTTTAAATTGTATGTGAGGGTGGACCTATAGCAGACCCAAGTTAAGATGGAGACTCGAATTCTAACAAGGTCACCTAAGTACTCTTTGGTATTGTCACATGCTAAGAAAGAACAAAGTGTCCTAATAAGAGAATTCATAAAATGGCACAAAAAGACTTACCCTATTCCTAGGTGGTATATTATGCCAAGTTGCTAAGGTTTAGGGATACACATTTCCCTCTCTCTTTTGGTACCATAACTTTGTATCTACTCTCCTCTCTCTGATGATGCTCTCCCTCTAGTCCAAGGGAAATATATTCTACAACCAACTCATAACAATAACACACAAGTAGTTAACCAAATCATGATATAAACATGACATTGTATAGTAGAGGAAGTGCTAATCTTATTATTATAAGTGATAATATTTATTACAAATTGAATTTGAATAAACAAAATTAAACACTCTAGTATAATAATTCACAACTCCACATAATCAATTATATATGTCAATTTTTACATCAAAATTTTGATACTATAGAGAGGGATGTGACATCCCTCCACCCTTGGAAAAGACATCATTCGAATGGCTACTAAAAAAATGTGGAAATTTTTTTATAACTCCCACATTTTACACACAAATACGACAAGAAAAAGATCGGAAAATTGTTTGTTACCTTACATTGCTCACTACACAACACCACAAGCGCTACAAGTAGATAAACAAAACAACACATATGACAATTACATAAACATGAACCCACTCATACAATAGGATAAAATAGGGTACATAATCAATGTCATACTCAAATGACATAAACCAAGACAATGACCCAATTACAATAAGAAACACTGGGTAGGCATACTCCACGACATGGCCTTTTTATGGTTTACATCTTCATTACATTTAGGTTTCCATTGTATGAATTTATATTTTTCAAGAGAATTAAACACATAAGGTTTAAAATTTCCTACTTTACAATCTTCAATTACTTTACTTTACAGGGAAATAGTCTTTAAAGGAGAATGCACGATTGATTCCTTTATTAAATCTCATTAATTATCCATAGATCATTTGTTAATTAAATTCAATTTTAGGAAAATATGAGTCTCCCAATAACTCTTTCTTTACGTTAAAGGTTTGTTTCTCAAAATATTTTTAGTTGACGTTTAATTTTTCCATTATTATGTAAGGCAACAAACCTGAAGTCTACGTGGGAAAATATTACGAATCAAAAGAGGTGAAGCTTTGAGTTTCCCTTTCCTATAAACTTCCTTCCATTAGAATCACGTGTTCACATACTATGGTTGTTTTAGTTCCAAATTTAGTTTGAGTCAATTTAGCATTTACATGTCATAATTTTTATTTTATTTAATTTTTAGTGGACTCTATATTGGCTCAAATGCCTAGTCCCACCAAGAACAATTTGTATCCATTCTTAACAAAAGTCAATGCTTAAATCAACCATAAGGGCTTCAAGTGAAATTTTTTCCTAAAACATTATTACATATAATCTTGTTTTTCATCTTGTTTACAGTGTTTTTTAGGTCTCTTATTGGCATCACTTTAGAACAAAAAGAGTTTAAAAATTACTTTCTAACATATTGAGGAATTAAAATATTCAAAGCATTATGACTACACACGAACCAAAAGTGATTTGTTTTCAAGGTAAGATCCCATGTTTCTGCATTTCACGATTCCACATGTGAAATTTATTTTATTCTTAATGTCATAAAAAGGCATAACAAGGGATTACGGGACCAAGTTTTCAGTTTCCTTGTTTCTCTTAAGTCAACATCCTTTAAATCCATTTCATTTGCAAAGAGTTACTTACAATATTCTACCAAAAATTTAACCTCCTAATCAACTCGAGGTTTAGTCTAATTCCAATATGCACTCAAGGCTCTACTCCCTATTATAGGTTAGATTAAGGCGTGAAAACATATTTACCCTATAAAGCCTTCAAAAGGACCAGGACGCTATACTAACACCAACCAAGGTAACACATTTAGCTTTGAGGAACCAAAGAGATCATTAAAAAGAGTTTAAGTCATAGTAAAACTATGTGATTAGCTCCATTTTTGTTATCTTGATCTCAAAAGGAATTCATTCGATGATGAATTTAATTTCTATATCTAACATCATGAGACTTGGTAGTCCACTAGGATACTAAGGAATTTTTAGTTCTACTTATTCCATATATGGTAAGGTTACATCAGTATAGTCGTTGCTTTGAAAAATTACCATTAAGTTATAGAAATGATCTATTAAATACATTTGTTAGGTGTAGTACAAAACAAATTAGTTGTGAAAATTAAATATGGCTTAGACACAATAGCGTGTTGCAAAGTAATGTTGCAAGAATGAGAGGAAGGGTACAACAAGTGTAAAATATTAACTTCATTAATAATCCTAAATTGCCAAAGGTAAATTTCAAGAGTATTTGGCGATCTTTGCTACCTAAAACATAAGTTGTACCTTAAGAGAACAAATTATCCTTACTACACACATGATAACAAGTCCTAGAAGGCAACCACTTACTCTAGATATTGTTTGACCATGTCATTCTTAACTGAGAGGTTCATGACAATGTTGCTAAACATAAGCCTATGGAGATAACTCAAACTAGGGACATTCTTCTTGGCTAGAAGGTTACACGAGTGTAAATATTTAAAAGTTCATTTCAAATTCTGAGTTTTCTATGCTAAAAAAATAACACGTGCGAGTTAGTTATGCACAAATTTTGTACTAGGGTAGAATTTTTCATTTAGATTCTTCTAATGAAATTTCAAGGTAATGAAACACACCAATTAATTAATCATCTATTCAAAAACATAAATACATGATAAGATGTTAAAATCAAATTCATTTAATATATCCATTTTTTTACCATCCAAAAATCTTAATCAAAATGGCACTTACGATTAAATGCACATTTCCCATGACATTCCTAGAACTAACATCTCTTACATATTACCAAATTTCAAATATAAAATTTTCTATAACATGGCAATACATTATACATGTTGGTGCTCAATTTGATCTCACCTGTTTGTCCTAAAAATTTCATAATCTTGCTGGTTCATCGTATTTTCCATCTCCCCAAATATATGCGTACAAGTTTTATCTTTACCAGGTGTTATTGTAAATCCTTCTCTATGGTTGTGGATTGCTATCAAGCCATGAATTATTTGTAATTTTTTTGTCCTTGAATAAACATTCAATTCTGGGTGTAAATGGTGAAGTTCCTCTACATATTACTATTCGAAGAACGTGTAATCCTTGTCAAAATTAATCTCTAACATCTACGATACATGTTCATTCTTGATTGGGTGTGCAGCCCAATAGGTATTTTTGGTGAAATTTTCCACTTTTTTCTCATTTGTAAAAAATACCAAATTGGCCTGCAGCCCCGATAAAATCTAATCGTTATTCAAAGCCAAGTATGGAGCGGCAGGGAAAAAGTCTTACTTTGACCCTAAAGAAGGACACGTGGTAGTTTTTCATGTTACAAGCGGGAAGGTGGGTCGATGAAACATTTTGAAGTTTTTGCCTCTTTGTACAAGGGAGAAAAGTTATGAAATAACCCACAACTCCGTTGGGGCCCACATCAAAAGTTAGAAGCGGTAGGCCAAAAGTCTTCCTTTGACCCCAAAGAAGGACACATGGCATATTTCAAAGTTACTGAAAGGAGATGGGTCACGAAAGGTTTTTAAATATTTTTTCCTTTTTGTGAAAATGAGCAAAGCATAAAAATGAAGCGTGACTCACTGGGGCCACATCAAAGATAAAAGCAAGAAGCGGTCGCTAGAGGAAAATTTGAAATTTCACCTTTTTTTTTTAAAATGGGTAAAATTATAGAAATGAGCCACAACTCCATCAAAGGCCTAGATTAAGCCATGTGTCGAGCCCATATTTCAAAGGTAGAGGGGTGGGGCAAAATGTGAAAATTGTGCATTTTCTCCAAAATTCATAAAATGCAAAAGGCACCCCAAGCCTTTTTCGCTCTAATCTTCCATGTGGATGACTCTAATTTAAAATTTGTGAAAGGGAAGAATCAACGATTATGGACGATGATGCATCAGTTTTACCGTCGTTAATGTTCGTGACTTTACGGCATGGAAATATGCATCATTTTTCATGGTGAATATGAATGATTTATTGTTGTTTCTATCAAAAAAGTGAAATTGAAGTGCCATGGATTTTGAATTTTGAATATGAGGAAGTGCAAGAGTTGATATTTTGAAACAGATTTTCTCGAGCACTGCAAAAAATGAATCGGATCTAGCATAGAAAATTATAAAGGAAAGAATGAGGAGAAGGGAGCTATAGGCACAAAGGATGAAAAACATGTTGCTAGAGGAGGTGATTGGATGCCCCAATTAAAACAATGATGGAAATATCTTAAATGATTCACCTTTTGAACACTGAAAACTTTTTGTTGTAAACTAGTTAAACATCACTTTCTTGAAATCATGTTCAAATAGCTAACAAACAAAGGTTCCTTGAATATTATTTGTTTTCGGGGGGAATCTTTAATGTAAATGAGTGCTATAAAGGCGTGAGTTATTCATGTAAATGGTCAGGGGTTTAATTCTTACGAGGAAATTTGAGTAAGCCCATCTTCCTGAGAGACCATCCGAGAAACCTTGTTAATCTCTTATGTTTTAGATTTGATCATGTCAAGTTGGTTGCAAGTGTACAACCATTGATAAGCTCTGAGATTGTTCAAGAAACCTTCCCTCATCGATGAATATAATCAACTTCAAATCAATTTGTGTTAATATTGGGAAAAATGTGTCTTCTTTATTTAAGAATGTCTACAAATAGTATTTCTTGTTCCTGTTGCAATCTTGTGTTAAAATCCCTCCGAATCCAACATGATCTCGTCCCTGTGATAGTTTAGTGGAATTTACAATTTCATTATGAGAAGAGCCTTCATCTTGTAATGAGATAAACAATTTAAAATCACTTACTGTCATTTTGTTGATAAATATTGTCTATAAGCCTTTGAGTGTATCTTAGGCGTGAATAACCAAGGGTTTTTAATGTTTAATTGATTCTTTAACTCGATCCTTCATGTTGAATTCTCAAAGATTGTGTGAAAACATGAAAATATAGGACCTCTATTGATGCGCACCTTCTTCAAGAAATATTTTAGCTATTCTAAAGTATTCTGTCATTTAGTTTTCCAATTGTTGTGAAGGTTCTCAAAGATCTGGAAAAATCAAGTTTATCCTGTTTAATCTCCCACCAAAAATTATTCAAAAACAATGAATCCTACCTGAACTACCCTATTTTCCTATATGTCCACAAATGAATAAATTCTACTACCAAAATATGCAGAAGTAATCAAGATTCCATAATGTCTTTAGTAACCTTAACCTTGTTTAGAAAATATCACCATTCTTTAGAAGTGACAACTCATGAGAGTTAAATTGTGGTGTATTGATCATATTTTCTCAAGGTCTCTTTTCAAATTTGTGCAAATAAGGATATCTTCATTATACTTCACCAAAAGAGGTTAAAAATGGGTCCTCTCACCCTAGTTGAAAGGAACAAACTAAATTAGTGAGGATAGATCAAATCCTTTTAACGGTCCTATCCATTTCTTCAACATTTTAGTGACAAGGAGCTAGTTGAATCATCTCCGGCTACAAAATGACATACATGATGATTTATCTATCTCTAGGCTTCTTGTTAAATTTGTGATGATGCTCACTTGAAAAGGAGAATCAATTTGATACCAACACCAGATCTAGTGTTATATCCAGGGACATGAAGGTGTGTGAAAAGTTTGAACACCATAAAAATGCATATAGACCCTGGTAAATGCTTCTTACAAATTTTAAAGTGCAAATACATTGTTGAAACGTCATCCTATGTCCAAATTTGTAAGAATCGAGAAAAGTTACAAGTTCTACATGCAATATTTCAAGTTTCGTTGGTTTTTGCACTAAGTTTACATCATCAATTTTAAATGCAGGTAAAGGAAGGTTAGAATCTGTGAAGGTTTGCATGAATTTACTATTGATAGACATTTGACAAATCAATTTTAGTGCATTTTCAAGACTAAGGTGAAAATCCTTAGTGGCATCTCAATGTGTTGAATTAATTTTTCATAAATGTCGGTGTGTCTTAACCTTTGTCAATTGATATTTATCATTAATCTTTGCAAAGCTAGAAGGAAGAAGATATTTATTCATTAAAGACCCTACTAGAAGGTTGTTTCCAGAATTGGGAAAGACAAATTTTGAAGGAAGAAGAATCTAGAAAGTTGTTGGGGATCAGAAATTAAGAAAGAGTTATCAATTGTGGAAATTGATCATCCTGTCATTGAAGATTGCCATACTTCCTCAAGTGCTTCTGAATTAGGTATTATTTTTCTAGATTAGAATTCTCCATCTAGAGAGGGGCCTTCATTTGTATTTTACAATTTTTGTCTCATTATGTCCCTATGTTTTCCAAAGCTAATAGGATCTTCCATAGAAATAAATATTTTAGAGAATATTCATTCCAAAAATTGAATTTATGTGCCTCAAAGACCCCTTACTCCTCATCATTTTGTATCTCCTAAATTCACCACCTCAAAACAACATGGCCCAACCCCCACCCAGACCTCCATTTGTTGTTAATACCTTCGGTCCTATAAATTTTAGAGGTATGGCTAGATATCAAATCTAGTGCCACAAGATTTTTTGAAATAGACAACATAAATTTAAAGGGAATAAATTTATCACTAGTGATCATAATTTAAAATTTTTGTGAATATGATGGAAACTTTGAGATTGAATTCGAGGGTGTATATATATATAAAATTGTTTATTCATACTCTTGAGGAGGATGCACGGACTAGTATAAGTCTTTCCCGATAACTCAATAGATTCATGGAAAGAAATGAAAAATGCTTTTAGATTGCAGTATAGGGATAAAAATATCCCAAGTTTCTTTTTTTGAATTTGAAAATATTAAGATGAATCCTAATGAATGTGTCCATGACTTCAACACTCGTTTCATAAGACCCTGAATAGGATACCCAGTAATCCCGATGCCAAGTGATGTTTCTATATGATAAAATATTCTCGATGCTTTTGACAAGAAGGTTACCTATTATTTAAGGGACAAAATCCCAAGAACATTGAGGTAGGCCTTCACCATGGCTTTGTAGATTAAAAACAATATCAAAGTAGTTGGTAAGCCTCCTAAGAGGGAAGGTATCAAGATGATCAATCCAGAGAAGCCTCAATCAAGTAAGTTTGTGGATCTAGAAGAGGTTGTAAAAACATTGGCCGGAGTTGTTCAGGAAATTTCCTATAAACTGGCCAGAGCAGAGAAGGGGATTGGACAAGGTTCCCAAGGTTAGCACAAGCCATAAGGTTAAGAAATATTTACAAATCATCCCATAGGTGATCATAGATCGATATAAAGGGGTAAAGGGCCCGTGGGATAAGGAAATAGACAACCCAAACCCCAAAAAGATAGATTGGTGCCTGATCCTTTAGCTACAAGAGTTTCTACTATGGAAAAGGTCCATGATATGGAGTGGTGTGATAGACATTTCTTGCCCCATTCCCATGTGATGAAGAAAAATAAGTTGAGGAAGGACATGATGATTCAGATGGTGATGCATGCATGTTGGATTCCTCTATAAGTTCATAGTAGGGAACAACCTCAAATCAACTAATAAGTACCAAAACTGATGTTTATTTCTGGGATTACATTCACCCAATTACCTCCCTCCCACTCATACTTCTTAAATTGATATGGTACAAGATTTTTAGTTTCCTAATAATCATTTTGATTACTTAAGGGAATTAAAGATTAAAAAGTATGATGGAGGATTTTCTTCAGAAGAGGATAGACAGGTTGTTAATGAACCAAACTCGAAGAAAAGGAATACAATACTAGGAGTAAGGTTTCAAAGGGCAGGGCCTCAAGACAAACCAAAAATTCCAGTGCTTACCAGTATCCCTAAGGAAACCCCTAAAAATATGCATCTGGAAAAGGATTTTTCACCCCAAATAAAAATTTTGTTCCTCCCCATGCTCAGACTGTGAAGACTCCCATATTATTAGATGAAGTTGTGAACCCTCCTCCTAATACTACCTTACCCAAATATGTTCCTTGTGACATAGCCCAAATCTTGAGTCAGATCAAGATTTCTATTCCTATTGTTGAATTGCTTAGAATCCTTGAGCATAGGAATAGAGCATTCAAATATTTGGGACTTAAGGAAGAAAAGGTCACCTAGGGTAAAAATGTAAACAATGTAGAGGTTCCTCCTACCATTGCAAAATTAGAAAAACCACAAACATTGGAGGAATTGGGTGAACCACCTAAGGTTTATTTGGGAACTTCTCTAGTTGAGTCTCAGCTGAATGTGGATCCATTTTTTACTACTTTGATTATTAAGGATAGACTATTACATAACTACATGTTTGATTCAAGAGCCTCATGTAATGTAATGCCTCTTGAGGTCATGAATGAGTTGAATCTCAAAGTAACAATAGCTTATGGGAAATGTAATGCCATGGATTCAAGAGAGGTGCCAGTATTTGGATGTGTCAAGGGTTTAGTTGTGCAATTGGTAGCATATCTAGGAAAGTACTTAACTTTGAATGTGGTAATTGTGGATTGTCCTGCTAAATGGGGAATGTTATTATCCAGGAAGTGGGCAGCTAGTGTGGGTGGAAGTGTGTAAATGGACATGTCTTATTCCACCATACCAATTGAGGAACCTTGTGAAGTTACCCGGTGAAAATAAAATTTATAACTCATTATTGAGGACCTCAATAATGCTTCTTTTGAAGTATTACATGTAGACATTGATGTTGATAACTCTATGAGCTATTTTGTTTTCAAGGAGTATGAAATTGATCAATGCAAATATCCCGAGCATATTGTTTTTCCCGGGACTTCATATTTGATGCATCCTTGATGGATGTTGAAAACTTGACCCGAGAACAAAGGATAAACATGAACAAATGTGGTCGATATAGCAACTTGGATGGAAAAGAGAAAGAAATTATAACCAGTTGTAAAGATGTATCGAACTTCTTAGCATGGTCATATCCAAATGACATGCACTTGAAAATTTTCCTTGATTACTTTTTCTAAATCGGGGTGCACACCATTATATAGTGTATAGTCTTTTGGTTTCATTTTTATTTCATGTTTATTTTGTTTGTCCTAGTCCATGGTGACCATTTTTGTTGGTTATTAAGTTCGCCTTAGGAGGATTGCTTATTGTCTTTCGGATCTGCAAGAGCTTGTTCTTTGACTCCATCACCCAATGGATTTTTGCACATGGTTTGCTCTTTTGTTCTTGTGGACTCCTGAGGAGTGCCCATCCCCAGTCGAGCTGATTTTTGTCCTCAATTTGATTCACCCCGTTTGATCTAAAAAATTTCCTAATCTACCTAGTTCATCATATTTTATATCTCCCCAAATGGATGCGTACAAGTTTTATCTTCACCAAGGTATTATTATAAATCCTTCTCTATGGTCGTGGATTTCTGTTGATCCATGAATTATTTGCAAATATTTTCCTTAAAGAAAATTCAATTCTAGGCATAAATGGTGAATTTTCCCCTACATCTTCCTATTCAACCGACATGTTATCCCTATCAAAATTTATATCTAACATCTACAAATACGTGTTCATTCTTTATTGGATGTGGCTGATAGTCTTTTTGGTGAAATTTTCCACTTTTTCTCATTTGTAAAAATACCAAATTTATCCCCATGGCCCGATAGCTTCTAATTGGTTATTCAGCAAGTATGGAGCGGTAGGAAAAAATATTTACTTTGACCTTGAAGATGTACACGTGGCGCTTTTCATGTTACAAGTGGGAAGGTCGGTGGCCAGAACATTTTGAATTTTTTTAATCTTTGTACAAGGGAGAAAATTTATGAAATAACCCCCAACTTTGTTGGGGCCCACATCAAAATCTAGATGTGGCAGGGGTAAAGTCTTCCTTTGACCCCGAAGAAGGACGTGTGGCATATTTCCAAGGTTACAAGTGGGGATGCAGGTCACCTAAGGTTTTTGAAGATTTTTTCCCTTTTGTGAAAAGGAGAAAAGCATAAAAATGAAGCGTGACTCCGTTGGGGCCCACATCAAGAGATAAAAGCAAAGCAAGTCAAGTCATTAAGGAAAATTGGAAATTTTGCCTTTTTGTTAAAAAGGGTAAAATTGCATAAATGAGTTATGAATCCATCAAAGGCCCAGATTAAGCCACTCGTCAGCCTATATTTCAAAGGCAGAGGGGCGGGGTAAAATGTGAAAATTGCACATTTTCTCCAAAAGTCATAAAATGCAAAAGGCACCCCCAAGCTTGTTTGGCTCTAATCTTCCATGTGGATGGCTCTAATTTAAAGTTTGTGAAAGGGAAGAATCAATGGTTATGGCATGATGCATCTAGTTTTTCTACCATTAACATTCCATGACTTCAGGGGATGCAAATACGCATCATTTTTCATGGTGAATTTAAATGATTTCTTGTCATTTCTATCAACAAAGTGCAATTGAAGTGTTGTGGAGTTTGAATTTGTGAATCTGAGGAAGTGCAAGAGTTGATATTTTGAAACAAAGTTGCTCAGGAACCTGCAGAAAATAAATTTCTAGATCCAGCAGAGCAAATTGTAGAGGAAAGAATGAGGAGAAGGGAGCTATAGGTGCAAAGTAAGAAAAATGTGTTTCATAGAGGAGGTGACTAGATGCCCCGCTTAAAAAATGATGGAAATATCTAAATGATTCTACTTTTAAACACATGACAACTTTTTGTTGTAAATTTGTTAAACATCACTTTCTAGAAATCATGATAAAATATGTAACAAATAAAGATTCCTATAATATTCTTTTTTGGGGGAAAGCTTTAATGTAAATGAGAGCTATAATGGGCATGAGTTAGTCATGGAAATGGTCGTGGGTTTAATTCTTACGAGAAAATTTGATAAATCCCATCTTCCTTAGAGACCATCCGAGAAACCTGTTAATCTCTTATGTTTTAGATTTGATCATGTCAAGTTGGTTGCAAGTGTACAACCATTGAAAGATCTGAGATTGTTCAAGAAACCTTCCCTTGCTGATGAATCTAATCAACTTCAAATTAATCTATGTTAATCTTGAGAAAATTTGTGTCTTCTTTATTTTAGAATGTCTACAAATAGTATTTCTTGTTCCTGTTGCAATCTTGTGTTAAAATCCCTCAGAATCACACAAGATCTCGTCCCTGTGATAGTTTAGTGGCATTTGTAATTTCATTATGAGAAGAGCCTTCATCCTATAATGAGATAAACAATTTAAAATCACTTTACTGTCATTTTTTTGATAAATATTTTCTGTAAGCCTTCAGTGTATTTTAGGCATGAGGAACCAGGGTTTTTGATTTTTAATTGATTATTTAGCTCAAACCTTTGTGTTGAATGCTCAAATATTGTGTGAAAACATGAAAATATGGGCCTCCATTAATGCACACCTTCTAGTTGAAGGAATATTTTAGCTATTCTAAAGCATTCTACCATTTAGTTTTCCAATTTTGTAAAGGTTCTCAAAGATATGTAAAAATCAAGTTTATCCTTCTTAAAATCTCCCACCAAAAATTATTCAAAAATAATGAATCCTACATAACTACCCCTGTTTTCCCTGTATGTCCATAAATGAATAAATTCTACTACCAAAATATGTAAAAGTAATCAGGATTCCATAATGTCTTTAGTAACCTTAACCTTGTTTAGAAAATATCACCATTCTTTAGAAGTGACAACTCGTGAGAGTTAAATTGTGGTGCATTGATCATATTTTCTCAAGGTTTCCTTTCAAATTTGTGCAAATAAGGATATTTCATTCTCCTTCACCAACAAAGGTTACAAAATGGGTCCTCTCACCCCTGGTTCAAAGGCACAACCTAGAGTAGTGAGGATAGATCAAATTTTTTGAAGGTGATATCCATTTCTCCAACATCCGAGTGACAAAGAGCTAGCCGAATTGCCTCCCAACTACAAAATGACATACGTGATTATTTATCTATCTCTAGGCTTCTTGTTAAATCTATGATGATGCTTAGCTTGCAAAGGAAAATCAATTTGGATACCAACAATACATATATACATTTTCCAATAACATATATAAATTAAAAAATAAATAATGAATTACACCATGCCTTTCCGCCATCTTACTTCCATCCTATAAAACCATGTGTGTCATGAAATCAAAGATAAATAACTAGTGTGTCATCTATCAAAATATAACACAAATAACGTTTTAATTTTTCAATTTTCATAATAATAATAATTTACATTCTAAAGGAAATGCTAGAGATATGTATTGATTTCATTTCATTTAACTTCATTTCTTAACCAAGGAGAGAGAAAGAGGTAGGGAAAAGAGAGAAACACTATTTTGCCAAAAGTCCAATTTCACAAAAGTCACATGATAGAGTTTCAAATAGTTATTTATAAGTGTTAATAAGTTTCCACGATGGTTTTCTAACTTGAATGGGGTTCTACAATGGTTTTTTACATTTTCCCCGATCGGTTGCAAAAACCCAATTTAGGCTCAAGGCTAAGAAACTAATTCCAAACGCGTTGTCTTCGATGAGAAAATGCACCACAGGTAAATTTCACATATCCTTTTACACACCAAGAATTCACAAGGAATGATGGAATTCATTATTGGTGATTAGTTTACGATAGGCAGCCCATTTTCTCGAGGCCATCGGTTGTAATTTTCCTAGTTGTAAATGATCAAAAGTTAACTAGAGGACTCAAAACCACATCCAAAACTAACACTCGATATAAGAACACACTATGTGGTATTACCTAAAATATAAAATATATATGGATAATTCATTAGAGTCAACGAGATTGAGAACTGAAAAAAGGTTTCAAATGGCGACGGGTGTTCCGTAATCACCAAAGCAGAAATTTGTCTAGTTTGATCTAGTTAAACCGTGACTAAAGTCCTAAAAATTCCCTTATCAAATTAAACTAGGAATTGTGATTTTCCTAAACCAAATGTTTCAATTAATTGTCTAATAAAATTACTAGAGGTTTGTTAAGGTGAAAAACATTTCATTGATTAGTGTCAAAATCATGGGTCAAAACGAAAGACAATTTTTTAGTTTTAAGAGATCCTTAAAAGTACAAAACCGAGTAAGAGGATCCTTGAGAAGTAACGAAGAGAGTGAAAATTTTTAAATGGGTTTGAGATAATGTTTGACGTGATTCTCTACATGAAAAGGAACACTTACGACACTTAACATTTCTTTTATGGGGCTCATAATTTTGTTTTACGATTCTTGGAAATTGGGGTTTTCTAACTTTGCAAGGTAGGCAAATGGATTGTTTGATTTGAAAACATCATCTAACTCTCACCAATACCACTAGATATGAGCACCTAATTTGGATATTCTAGTATCATCATATAAGGTTATGGTAGCGACCACAATTAATGTTTAAATTGTAAATCAGTTTCAAAAATTACAAGGTGGATTTTTATTTCCTTACACTATTTAAATTTGGTTACATATCCATTTGTAAGATTATCCAGTGGTTTAATGTTTCTATTATATTGCAAATGAAGAACCAAATTTAAAAAAATAGTTAAGAAAAAAGTAAGGAGAGCATTTGGACGAATCTGGTGAAAATTGAGGGATTTGGTTTTGTATCTCGAATAGGTATTTCGTCAAATAGTTTCACTGCCTTGTCAATTAGTCCCTTATTTGCAAGATCTACAATCTCCACATTCCCAGACACCACATCTAAAAAGGCATTTTCTTAGCCTCATTAACAAACCCATTTGGAAATAAATCTAACAATCATAGAATCCCATGAGGCCACATCTCTTTGAGGCATTTTTTTAACAACCCTCAAGCTTCATCAACAAATGGTTGCACATTTTTTCAAACACATTCTTTGCATTCTTTAAAATTCCCCATTTTGCATACATGTCAAAAAGTGCATTTTACACAAGAATATTATACTGGTATCCACTTCTTATTACATGCTCATGGATCTCCATCCCTTGTTTCATACATTGCATGCAAGCACAAGAAGGAAGAATAATGATAAAGGAAAATTGATTAGGTTAGGTACTTGCTTTCTACTTTTGGTCAAAAAATTCACCTACCATGTTTCAAGTTCCACACATTGATTGAGAGGATGCTGGCTATAGTTTTAGAATTTGGTTTTACACCTACAATTGCATTTGTTTGAAATTTTCTAAGCCTTTTCAATAAACTCATCTTGAATATATCATGGTATCATTACAGTCCAAGCCACATTTCTTTTAGGACATTTAGTAAAAATAGTTCATATGCCAAGTGCATACTTCCATATTTTTCAAACATATATCCCAAAGCACTTACAACTACAACATTTGACAAAATCCCACAATCTTTATGCCTTTTCTGACCTCTATATCATGTTCCAAAGATCCCATTTTGACATAGGTTGGGAGGATGTTGGCTAAGGGAAACACGTAGGGGGAGTGAAAGAATCAAATGTTATAGAGACATAAGTGGAATATAAGAAAAGGAAATTTTAATGTCTTAATCTATACAACAAATACTAAAAATCAAAGCCAAAGAGCATTAACAACAAAGTGAAAACCATCGACTACCATGACAAGAATTTTCTAGAGGTTACTTTACACGTAACACATGTGGTAAAATGATAAGAGGAAAAGATTAAAAACATGACATTCCAACTAAGTGAATGCCTCTAAATATTTAATCTTTTTATGCCTACAAAAAGTAGTACAAACCACATGAAACAACTTCCCTTGATCTCGGTACAAAGAACCATTTCAATAAAAATATAGATCCAAATA
This sequence comes from Taxus wallichiana var. yunnanensis, assembly GCA_018340775.1. Lineage (NCBI taxonomy): Eukaryota > Viridiplantae > Streptophyta > Pinopsida > Cupressales > Taxaceae > Taxus > Taxus wallichiana. Next base: position 677,526,602 of record CM031234.1, read on the forward strand.
AATAAAATTGTATACAATAATATGAGGAGATATTTGGATTACAATCTTATCTCCATGAGAAGATTTGATCCATCCCACATTACTATATATTCTATGATGGCTATTTGAGAGAAATTTGTGTATTCGAGTCCCTCTATACCACTTCCACTTGTTGCAAAACCAAGTACTTATAAATTTGCAATGTTGACTTAAGTTCCTCCTAGTTAACGCCTCGCATCCTAAGTAAAGTTCTTGAATTATTATGTAAGGATAAATGAATGGTATGAAAAGGCATCTGCAACACTAAAAACCCCCTTTCACACTTCAAACACATTTTTGTACTCTACCACAAGTAAAATGCAATTAATTATCTACTTTATTTTGTTTTATGTTAATTGTTTATTATTATTATTATTTTATATATAGGGCACCACATCTCTCTTCCTTATAATAACATCATCCTCTTATGGGATGAAATGTCAAGATAAGAAGAGGGTACTCATAAGTAATGAGGAACAATCAACATCTCATGTCACCAAAGAAATATTACTTGTTGCTAAACCATGACCACAAGGAAGAAGGGAAGTTTTACATGTTATTAATGTTCTATTAAGATTTATAGTTTCATTTTACATCATTAACTATTTTATATTTACTCTTTCCCTTAACAATATTTATTAAGCTCAAGCTCTTAATGTTTCATTGTTTTAAGATTTTAGTTTCTTTATGTTTTTTTTTCAGTGGTTGCCTAACAAAAATGACAACACAATACCAAACAAGTTCCAAACAAAACACTAATGGTTCACAAGACATCATGATATGTACCTTCAGGATTATATCACATCAAAGAACTCTATCAAACCATGAAAATAACATGGATAGCCCTCACAACATAGTACTTATGACAGATCCACCCAACACAATAATAATCATAACACAAATAATACAACAACATGAAATTCCCAATAGGTACAAATGAAAATGTTTCACACAACTCTAACCCATAATTAAAGCTACATAGTGTCAAGATAGAAGCAACAATACAAGACATAACCCAAAATCACAAGAATACACATAAACCATAATACCAATACCATACTCCTCTAAAAAATCACAAAATATCTCCATATACCTCCCTAAACATCACAAAAAAATTGCATATACCTCCCAAAGCATCACCAAAAACTACATATGCCTCCCAAATGATCACAAACACAAAAAATAAAACTCTAATTACATTAATCACACACACACAAGTCTCTTATGTCTCCCTCAATTATCTTATGCCTCCCTAAAGTCTCTTATGGCTCCCTCAATTATCTTATGACTCCCTCAAGTCTCTTATGTCTCCCTCGAAGAGGTCACCACTCTATTTCCCTAGGCACATAAAGTCCAGAAACACCTAGCCCAAGTGACATAATAACTCATGGGTTCAACAACCTACTAGTTATCTATAATTCCTTAGGGCATACCCCCATACAAGGAAGAATGTCCATAGGTTCAACCACTCCATCGTGCATCCCATGACCCTATTCCACACATTACGACATTAGAACAAGCATAACAATCTATTTAAAATGCCAAGTAGAAAAAATCCAAAGCCTTGGGCTAGGCTATAAAACCTTTAAAAATGAAAATTAAGTTTAAATATAAGTAAAGAAAATGGATAAATAACCATATTTAGTGAAAAATATGCATGTTAGTGTAATAACCAAAAAATGCCAAAAATATAAGAACACATCAATCAAGGAAACTACCTGGTTCTAGAAAGAAAAAGGAAAATGTTCAATTTACAAATTAAATGCGTATAAATAAATAACACGTCACAATAAATATTTGGCCTTCCATGGCCACCAAAGGATTACTCAATGAGTTATTGGCACTCAAACTTCGAGCCTCAACTCATTATAATAGTATATGAAATAATACAAATGTCATCATCTCTGTCTCAAACATCCTCGCAAAATCCCACTAGGTTAACATAGTAAAAATCATAGGATTTTTTCAAAATAGGAGACACATAGGGGATGCTATTTTGCATAATTTAAGCCTAAGGTGCTTTTCATCCAAAATATACTACGCAAGCTCTAAGTATAAGTATAATAACATATAGAATTGGGTTTAGTCTATATAAGACTCCACTTCCTCATTCAGTACTCGACAAAATATTATGAAAACCTGGTCCACTCCTCCTCTCTCCACACATACACTCTTAATGATTTCTCCCCTTAGGGTCTTCAAGTGTGAGGTTCACAACATAAAACATAACTACATCACTAACATAATGGATACTAACACACATTAACCATAACATCTTACGCATTGTATTTATACATGGTACAACAAAATTTATTTTCATGGGTTATGATACATCATGTTTCAACATAATGCACCCAAGGTGTAAGTACTATAGAAAAGGGCCATGCAATCCCCATATTCCCCTAACTCACAATATGAATCATCTCATATTACACAAATTATACACACGATGACCAATGTGACTGATGATATAACATACATTCAATTGCATTACAACGTGGTGAAACACATGATTCATCACAATATAATGATGACATCACAATCCAATCCAAATCACCATTCACCAATATTTGTAATGTAATAAATCAATACACCTACATATAACAAAATAATAAGACAATCCAACACTCCAAATCCACAATAAAATTATTTTCAAACACATCGAGGCAACACATCACACATGAACTCCTCGTTGAATCCATGAAAAGGATAATGAATACTCTCATTGCAAGCACATCAAAAATATAACAAACATGCACTAAGTGACATGAACCACATGTGTGTTTATAATATCAAAATTACATTGTTGGTCACATCAAAACCTCTATCACATTACTCTTCCAAACTCCACCACCAACATGCAAAACCATCACAACTCTAATTCATCCCGAGGTTTGAGAGCATGAAACTCCAATCGATACCAAATGTAATACAAATACACACACAAATACAATAATAAATATACCGGAATCATTTTTTTTTGTTTATACTTTACATTTCTCACTACACAACAACACAAGGGATCCAAGTAGATAAACTCAACAACACATAATACACTTACATAAACATGAACCCACTCATACAATAGGATAACATAGGGTACCCATCAATGTCATACTCAAATGACATAAACTAGGAAAATGACCCAATTACAATAAGAAACACCAAGTAGGCATACTCCATGACATGGAATTTTTATGGTTTACATCTTCATTACATTTAGGTTTCCATTGTATGAATTTATATTTTTCAAGAGAATTAAACACATAAGGTTTAAAATTTCCTACTTTACAATCTTTAATTACTTTACTTTACAGGGAAATAGTATTTAAAGGAGAATGCATGATTAATTCCTTTATCAAATCCCATTAATTATCCATAGATCATTTGTTAACTAAATTAAATTTTAGAAAATATGAGTCTCCCAATAACTTGTTCTTATGTTAAAGGTTTGTTTCTCAAAATATTTTTAGTTCACATTTAATTTTTCCATTATTATGCAAGGGAACCAACTTGAAGCTGACGGGGGAAAAATATTACGAATCAAAGGAGGTGAAGGTTCAAGTTTCCATTTCCTATAAACTTCCTTCCATTAGAAGCACATGTTCACATACTATGGTTGTTTTAGTTCCAAATTTAGTTTGAGTCAATTTAACATTTACACGTCATAATTTTTTTAGTTTTTATTTTTAAGTGGACTCTATGTTGGCTCAAATGCCTAGTCCCACCAAGAACAATTTATATCCATTCTTAACAAAATTCAATGCCTAAATCAACCATAAGGACTTCAAGTGAAATTTTGTTCAAACCATTATCACATGTACTCTTGTTTTTCATCTTGTTTACATTGTTTCTTTGATCTCTAATTGGCATCACTTTAGAACAAAAGAGTTATGAAAGTACTTATCTAACATCTTGAGGAAGTATAGGATTGGAAGCGTTATAACTATAGATGAACCAAAAGTGATATGTTTTCAGGTAAGATCCCATGTTTCCACATTTCATGAATCCATATGTGATTTTATTTTATTCTTAATGTCATAAAAAGGCATAATAAGGGATTACGAGACCAATTTTGGTTTCTTGGTTTCTTTTAAGTCAACATCTTCAAATCAATTTTGTTTACAAAGAGTTACTTATAATTTTCTACCCAAAATTTACCTCCTTATCAATTGAGGTTTATTTTAATTTTAATATGCACTAAGGGATCTATGCCCTATTATAGGTTAGAGTAAGGTTTGAAAATATATATACCTTATAAACCCTCAAAAAGGACCACGCCACTATACCGACACTAGCCAAGATAACACATTTAGCTTTGAGGAACCAAGGATATCATTAACAATAGTTTAAGTCATAGTATAACTATTTGACTAGCTCCATTTGTGTCATCTGATTACGCAAAAAATTATTTAGATGATGAAGTTAATTTCTAGATTTAACTTTGTGATACTTGTAGTCCACTAGGGTACTAAGGAATTGTTAGTTCTACTTATTCCATATATGGTAAGGTTAAAACACATAGTCGTTTCTTCAAACAATGACCCTTAAGTTATATAAATGATCTATTGAATACATTTCTTAGGTGTAGTACCATAAATTTTAGTTGTGAGAATTAATTATCTATTAGGAAAATAGCATTTTACAAACTAATGTGGAAAGAATGAGAGGAGGGTAAAACAATTGTTAAATATTAACTTCATTAATAATCCCAACTACCAAAGGTGACTTTCAAGAGTAGTTAGCGATCTTTTCTACTCAACACTTAAGTCGAGACATGAAGAGAACACATTCTCCCTACTACATAAATGATAACAAATCCTAGAGGGGAACCAATTATACTAGATAATGTTTGACCATGTTGTTCTTAACTAATAGGTTCACGACAATGTTGTTAATATACAGACTATGGCGATAACTCAAAATGACCATTTTACTTGGCCTCGAGGTTCCTTGAGTGTAAAGATTTAACTTCATTTCAAAGTATCAGTTTTCTATGCTAAAAATAATAACACAGGGAGGTTAGTTATGCATGAATTTTGTACTAGGGTTAACTATTTCTTTTAGATTCCTATAATGCATTTTCAAGGTAAAGAACACAACACACTAATTAATTAATCATCTATTGTGAAATGGGCATTCAATACAAGATTTTAAATTCAAATTCATTTAACATATCCAATCTTTATTTTTACCATCCATAAATATGAATCAAAATGGCACCTATGATTAAATGCATATTTCCCAAGGCATCCCAAAAATAGCATGTCTTACATATTACCAAATTTAAAATATAAAATTTTGTGTATCATGGAAATACATTATACATATATACATTTTACAACAACATATTTGAATTACAATAATAAAAATTAATTACACCACACATTTCCACCATCTTACCTCCATCTTACAAAACCATGTGAGTCATGAAATCAATGATAAATCACTTGGATGACATCCACCTAAATCTATCATAAATAAAATTTTCAGTTTTCCATTTTAATAATAATAATAATAATTTTATTTCAAAAGGAGAAGCTAGAGACATGTATTGATTTCATTTCATTTCACTTCATTTGTTAACCAAGGAGAGAGAAAGAGGTAGGGAAAAGAGAGAGACACTATTTTACCAAAAGTCCAATTTCACACAAGTCACATGATAGGGTTTCAAATGGTTATTTACAAGTGTTAATAAGTTTCTATGATGGTTTTCTAACTTACAAATTTGTTTTTACATTTTCCTTGATTCTTGCATAAACACCCAATTTAGGTTCGAGAGGCTAAGATGCCACTTTCAAACGTTATGTCTCCAATGAGAAAACACAACATGAGTAAATTTCTGTGTCCCACTACAAACCAAGAATTCACAGGGACTAATAAAATTTAGAACCGGTGAATGGTTTACAATTGGCGACTAGTTTTCAAAGTCCATCGGTTGTAATTGGCCCATTACTGCAAAGTGATCAAAATTAAGTCTAGGGCTTTGAAAAGCCAGTACAAAAATAATGCTCAATTAAAGAACACACAATGAGGAATTTCATCCAAGTTCAACTATATATGGAGAATTCATCAGAGTTGATGGGACTAAGAACTAGTAAATACGTTTCAAACGACGATGGGTTTTCCAAAGCCACCTTTCGAAATTGGTCCAGTTTGATCTATTTAAACTGTGACTAAAGGCCTATAAAATTCCCTTTCCAAACTAACCAGGAATGTGATTTTCCTTAACTAAATGCTTCAAGTAATTTTCTACTAAAAATACTAGAGTTTTGTGAACGAAAAACAAGCATTTAGTTGATTAGGGACTAAATAGTGGGTCAAAACGAAAGCCAACTTTTTTAGTTTTAATAGCTCCTTAAAAGTACAAAATGGAGTAACAAGGATCCTAGAGAAGTGGCGAAGAGAGTGAAAATGGTCAAATGGGGTCAAGCTAATACTTGACACGACTCTCTACATAACAAGGAACACTTATGACAATTGACATTTTTGTTATGGGGATCATAGTTTTGTTTTGTGAATCTTGGAAATTGTGTTTTTCAAACTTTGTAAGGTAGGAAAATGGATTGTTTTATTTGACGACATCATCTAACTCTCAAATCTACCACTAGATACAAGAACCTAATTTGGATATTCTAGTATCATCGTATAAGGTTATGGTAGTGACCATAGTTAATGTTTAAATTGTAAATCAGTTTGAAAATTACAAGGTGGTGTTTTATTTCCTTACACTATTTAAATTTGGTTACATATCCATTTGTAAGATTATCTAGTGGTTTAATGTTTCTATTATATTGCAAATGAAGAACCAAATTATGAAATAAAAAGGTAAGGAGACCATGTTTGGAGGGATGAATCCATTCAAAAATGAGGGATTTGGTTACGTATCTTGAATAGGTATTTCATCAAATAGCTTCACTACCTTGTCAAGTAGTCCCTTGTTTTATAGATCTCCACTCTTCACATTCCAAGACACCACATCTCACCAAGGCATTTTCTTAGCTATTTTAAGGGCCTCATCAAAAACTAATTTTGCAATAAATCTTGAAATCATAGAATCTCATGAGGCCACATCTCTTTCAGTGTCATTTTTATAAAGAGCTCTAAAGATTTATCAACAAATCTTTCTTTGCGAATATCTAGAAATCATATTACTCCCGAGATCACATTTTAGGTTACATGGTTTGTTAAACACATTTTGTGAAATTCTTTAAACTTCAACATTTTGCATACATGTGAAGAATGTAATTTGACATGACAATATTATACCGATATCCACTTCTTATTACTTTGTCAGGATCTCATCCCCTATTTCAGACATTGCATGTCGCTGTTGGAAGAATGATGATAAAGGAAGATTGATTAGGCTAGATGCTTGCTTTCATTTTAGTCAAACATTGCACTGTCGTGCTTCAAGCTCCACACATTGGATGAGAGGATGCTATCTATGGTTGTGGAATTTGGATTTACACTTGTAATTACATTTGTTTGAAAGTTTCTAAGCCTTTTTAACAAACCCATGTTGAATATATCCCGCTATCATTTTAGTCCACGCCACATTTCTTTCGTATTAAGTCAAAAAAATTCATATGCCAAGTGCATGCTTCCATATTTTGTATACATATCTCCATAAGCACTTGAAACTATAACATTTGACAAAATCCCACAATCTTTATATTTTTGACATCCATACCCTATTCCAATGATCCCATTTTGACACAAGTTGGGAGGATGTTGACAAAGTGAAACATGTAGGGGAGAGTGAAAGAGACAAATGTTAAAAAGACATAAGTGGTATAACAAAAAAGGAAGTTTTAATGTCTTTATCTATACAACAAATACTATAAATTCAAGCCAAAAACACGAACAATGAATTAAATCCATCAATATCCTAACAAGGATTCTATAGAGGTTACTCTACACATAACACATGTGGTATAACAAGAAGAGGAAAATCCAAAACATCATGACATTACACCTTAGTGAACACCTCTTAATATTTAATCTTTTTATGCCTACAACAAATAGTATTGCGACTTGCATTATATTCCCTTGTTCTCAAGGACAAAGAACCCATTTCAAAATAAATACAGATCCGATAAATCAAATTCTATTAATAATATGAGGAATAATTGGATTATAATATTTCGATAATGAGAAGAGTTGATCTAACCCACATTGCTAAAGATTTTAGTACGTATATTTGAGAGAGCTTTGTGTATTTGAGTCCTCAGTAGCATTTCCATTTATAATGTTGACTTGAGTTCCTTTTTGTTAACACCTTAGATCACAAGTAAAGTGCTTGAATTATTATACAAGGTAAAAGGAAAGGTCTAAAAGGCATCTAGAATAATGACAACCCCCTTCCATGCTTCATACACACTATTGTACTCTGCCATAAGTAAAGTGTCACTCTATTTCTCTAGTTTAATTTTTTTGTATTAATTATTTATTATAATTAATTTATATACGGGCACCACAGTCTTGAAGAATTCATCATAATCTTCCCATGTTGCACTCTCCTTAAAGTATTGATCCCATTGGACCTTAAACTAGGATAATTCCCAATTTTGTAAGTATCAATATCTTGAAGGGGGTTCTACTAGATCCACCCATGGATCTTAAACCTACAATAATCTCCAATCAATTATATGTGACATATCATCATGATATCCCTTTACTAAAGATACATGAAAAACATTATGGTGTCAATTTAGAGATGGAGGTAAAGAAAAATTTTATACTACCTTGTTTCAAAACTTTTAGAACATGAAAGGGTTCTACATAACGTGGAGCACGTTTGATGCATTACCAAACATGATAGAAATTTTATTGGGTTTGAATCTAAGGAAAACCTTGTCTCCTACATTACAATATCTTAGGGTTCTTAGTCTATTTGTTTGTGTGTGATCCTATATGTCCTCCACACACATATGGAGGGTCATCTCACATGGGTTAGGTTTAGGGTTAGGTTTAGGGTTTTCTTGTGTGTCATGTAGTAGGGTTACTCAGCACCCTATATGTATCCCTTCATTTAACATTTATGAGTATGCTAAGACACTCTGTTGTCTTTTCTCTATGTGCAAGATTTGTTCTATTATGCAAGCTCTTCCATTTATTGATCGATTCCTCCTTATGATTATGTTGGAGCTATTACATTTCCTTCAGAGTGAAAATTTATTATGGTGCACAGTTTTTGATATGATTCTCACCAACTCTTTCATGGTATCAGAGTTGCACGACTTGCCGTCACACCAAAATATTGAACTGATGGTGGAGAGGGATCTCATCATGTTAAATAGTTACTACGCCAACACCCTCCCACATGATGGAGTCGGGTATACACCCAATCAGGCCCAACAACATTAGGAAGGCAGTTTCTGAGGTAACCCATCCGGGAATTTCCTAGAGGTCAGCCATTCAGTAGTTGCATGACTTTGTCAAGTCACACCAAAATATTGGCTGATGGTGCAGAGGGATCTCATCGTGTTAATCATCTCACTATGCCAACACCGTCTCACATGATGAATCTAGGTATACACCCAATCAGGCCCAACAACATTAGGAGGTAGTGACACCAGGAATTTCGTGGAGGTCACCCATCCTACAACTACTTTGTTGCTAGCACACTTAACTGTCGGATTTGACACCGAATGATTTGTTGGCACACCACAATATTGAACTTAGATGGGATTTCCATCGTTCACCTTTGAAAGGTATTGTGCCATACACCACACGCCTTTGAATAGGTATTGGTGACTTGGTGCCAATACAAACTCACATTTTTTGGTAAGTTTAAGCTTCATTCCAATTTTGTGCTTTTTCCAACGGTAAGTTTGATTTTTTATTTATTTCTTCAACCATAAGTGGACACTTTCCTTTTTTCCAAAGAAGTTTCTAAAATTTAGTTTTTATTTGGTAGGTTTTAAAATTTATCCATTTCAAACATTTTAAATACACCTTTTCATTTAAGGTAACTCTTAAATTAGATCTTAAATTATTATTAAGGTTTATTATTACTTTTTAATTAGGTCTAATTCAAATTTTAGATCTAATTCTAAGTCTTTCTTCAAAGAGATTTTTAATCCAAATAATTAGTTCTTTTATTCTCGATTAGATAAAGTAATTAAAATATTGTTTTAAATTAACATTTTAATTTATATATATATTTTTTTAAACTTCAAAAGCTCTAAAATTAGCTAAACTAGACGTTTCTAAACGATAAATTTTTTTAAGTGTTATTGTCATTTTTTTACTAATCATGCGCTCAAGTGTGTAGTAACACTCTGAGCACCTCTTTGTCTTCCGTGTGCCTTTCCGGCATTCTGAAGATCATCCAAACTCATCTTGAGTTCATTCAAAACATTATATTTTACCCTTATTATTTCTTGCGACTAGTGAGCACATCTACCACAGTTTGCAGTAAGGGGGTATCATTTGCGATGTGAGATGTTTTTCTCACAACTAGGAATTGATTTCACCTCCTTTCTAGTTTTTTGCAAACTATGCTTATGTATGGTGTCACTTTTTTGCGCTCACAAATACGATTGTGGTCTCCTCTCTTGCATGTTATTACACTGATTACAAGGCGAGTTACCAAGTGTTTCAAGATGCATGCTCGGACCCGATTGTATTCAATGCACTAAACTATAAAGTGTCGAAAGCAAGGTGGTTATTATATTGTCCTGGGTGGTTGTGATTCTTGTGTTTATTTTTTACATTCTTTCTCTCTCTCTTCACTATGGATGCACTTTTAATTCCTTTTCTTATGTTGTTTGACTTCTTTGAATGGAGATAAAAATAATTATGAAACTAAGGGGTAAAGGGTTACTCCACATCACCATGGGAACTAAGACTGAACCAGATGATGAGCCTAAAAAATCTAAGTGGTTAAACCATAGTGATGAAGCTTTAGGTCTTCTTTGCATGTTCATTTCTCCTGACTTGATCTTCCACATTGAGTCATCCAAAACACCTAATTTTTCATGGAAAACATTAGATGGAATGTTTGGACAACAAGATGACATGAGAGCACATGAGTTGGAAAAAAAATACTAGGGTTAAATCCTAGTGATTTTGAAAACCTACAAACATTCTTCTCTAAATTTTTTCACACTAGATTGTTATTAAAGGAATGTCAAGTAGAGAAGAAAGATTCTCAACTGATCTTGTTGATTCTCTCTAAGTTAGGTCCTAAATATTTTGTCTTTGTGTCAACATTTTATGCTACAAAACTCTATCATGGGAAAGGATTGGAATATGCCTCCTTTGACTATTTTTCATCCCAACTCATTCGAGAACAAGAAAAAATCATTCAAATGGGGTCTCTCAAGTCCAAGTCACATGCCCTTGTAGCAAGTACTAGTAAGGAAAAGAATACTAAAAAGAAGAAAGAAAAAAAGGATCAACCTAAGAAGGAAACCAAGACCAAAACTAAAATTAACACGAACACTTTGACTTCTGAGCCTAGAGCATAGAAAGACAAGTATTTGTGTTCCTATTACAAGAATCTTGGTCATAAAGAGCATACATGTATGAGAAAAAAATTGATCACCTTACTCATTTACTTGAGAAAAATCAAATAGGTGTTCCTAAGTCTATCAAAAAAATCTTGGAAGGTTGAGTCTTCTACTACAAAAGGTTCTAAATCTAATAAGAAGAAAGGAAAGGCCCTTGTAGCCAAAGTTTCTCCTTCATCAACGTGGATTATAGATTTTGGTGCCTCACACCACATGGATTCTTCACATGTTGAGTTCTCCAACATCGAGCCTTATGGTATGTCCCAAATCACGATGGGTAATGACATGACAGTGTCGATTTTCGATAGTGGATCGGTAGAGATGGATGGGGGAACATTCAACCAAGTGTTGAGTGTTCCTGATCTCTCTACCAATCTCCTATTGGTTTACTAAATTACTCACCTTGGTGAAGGAATGCAAGTGGAATTTGGTCCTAATTCGGTGATTATTCATGAGCTTAATGATGACACTATAGTGGCTGAGGGAAAGGCGGATCACCGTTCACGGTTGTATACCTTTTCCCACTTTACTTCTAATTCTACGCCCACTTCCTTGCTCACTCATGTAAATGAGGTTAGTAAGCTATGACATGAGTGTTTTGGACATCTAAATTATCGCTACCTTGAACAATTGAGCCAAAAGAAAATGGTCAACGGGTTACCCCATGTACATTTTTCTAAGGGTATTTCGAGGGTTGTACCCTTGGAAAGCACCTTGAAAAGAAATTTAACAAAGTAAAATCCTAGAGAGATACTCATCCTTTGGATCTTGCTCACAACGATGTTTTTGGTCCATTTCCATCTCCTTCGTTTACTAGATCTCTTTACGTGCTGACCTTCATTGATGACTATTCGCGATAGACTTAGGTATATTTTCTTAAATTTAAGTCTAAGTCTTTGAACATTTTAGGACATTAAGGCTCTTCTGAGAAATAGGAAGAACGGTCTATTAAAGTTCTTCGAACCGATAATGGAGGTGAATATGTAAACAATAGGTTCATGGATTATTGTACTTCTAAAGGGATCTCCTTCCATATAGTTCCTTACAACCTTCATAGAATGGAATAGCAGAAAGAAAGAACTATACTATTAAAGAGATGGCCACTTGTATGATTCTCTTGAAGTCTCTTCCTCTCGCAGATTGGGCTGACACAATAAATTATGCTAATTACATTCAAAACCGTGTTTTACACAAGGAAGTAAGAGGGATGACACCCTTTGAATCCTGGTTTGGACGAAAGTCCGATGTTGAGCACTTTCAAATCTTCAGATCCAAGGATATGGCTTGGATTCCCAAGAAGAAACGTAAGGCATTGGAACCACAATCCAAACCTTGTATCTTTGTATGGTATCTTGATGGTGTGAAGGGATATCAATTGTTGAATCCTACTTCTCATGAAATTTATATTGAGAGAAGTGTTAAGTTCGATGAGTCTTCTTTGAATTCTACTTCTCTACCTATTAAGGTTCTTCAGCTTGTTGATTCGGATTCTGGCTCATCAGATGATGATGTTGTTGAGTGTGCTCCTCTTCATGATCCTCCCGACCATCAGACCCTTGAGTCTTTGATTCTAATAGTAGTGATGATGAGGACTATGTCCCTTCTCACTAAAGTGAAGAATCTTCGACTCAGAGGCTAATCCTCCTGGTCCTCTTTGGGCTAGGAAAAATTTGCAAAGTGTTGGAGATTTAGTTGGAGATACTTCGGATATGAGACGTACTCACTCAGATTTCATTAGACCCCACTCTTTCTTCACCTCTTCCTCTATCCACAGTATTTTCGGGAGGCTTCTGGTATTCCTGAGTGGGATTCTACCATGGATGAGGAGTATTCCTCTCTCATGAAGAATGATACTTGGGATCTCACCCCTCTTCCAAAAGGAAGAAAAATCGTTTGGTGTAAGTGGGTGTTCCGAACAAAGTATGGAGTAGATGGAGATGTCAAAAAATTTTAAAGCGCGATTAGTAGCTAAGGGTTTCTCCTAGATAGTTGGGGTTGATTATACTGAAACCTTTGCTTTGGTTGTGAAGATGAATTCTATTCGACTGACACTATCCATTTCCACAGCAAACAGATGGAAAGTCCTCAAAATGGATGTTAACAGTGCCTTCCTTCATGGTGACCTATAGGAGGATATCTACATGGAACAACCTCATGGTTATGTCTATGATCCTTCCCTCATTTGTAAGTTAAAGAAGTTTTTATGGTCTTAAAAAATCCCCTTGGGCTTTGTATGCGAAGATGGACTCCTTTTACTCACATCAGGGTTTACTAGGTGTCACTCTGATCCAAATGTTTATATTCTACATCAAGATGACTCCATACTCATTGTTGTTCTCTATGTTGATGACTTGTTGATCAGAGGAAAATCTTCCACTATCATTGATTGTGTGAAGATCTCCTTGGCCAACAGGTTTTTCTATGATTGAATTAGGTCTTCTTCATTCTTTCTTGCGATCCAGATTTCACAATATGACTCAAGAAATTTTATTTTGTAACCTAAGTATATTCTTGACTCGCTTTCTCATTTTCAGATGTCCTATTTCAAGTCTTATCTTACTCCTTTTATTTTCGGGTTAAGTTGGGTTTTGATTTCTATACTCTAGTGGTTGATGGTACCCTTTATTGACAATTAGTGGGAGCTTGATTTACTTGACTCACACTAAACCGTATTTATCTTATACTATTGGGATTGTGTCCAAATTCATGGAGGAGCCATATGAGTTGCATTGGAAACAAGCTAAGTGGATCCTTCATTATGTTCATGGCACCTATACGATGGCATTCGGTATTTTGGAGGGTGGATTTTGACTTGATTGGGTTCACATATTCTTACTTGGGCCGGTGACTTAGATCATTAGAAATCTACCTTTGGCTATAGTTTCAATACCTTTAGGTACATAAGGTTTTTGTCTATTTGAATATTTGAAAATCTCTTTCTAATTAGGTTTATATTTTCCTCCATTTCTTTATGAATTTTAGGAGCAATCACAATACGATTTTCTTTCTTGTCCCAAATTATAGGTGTACAAAACTTCCTTCCATAATGTGCTTCAAATGGTTTCATACCAAGAGTAGAATGGTTTGATTTATTATAAACAATCTCTACCAAAGGAAAGTACTCCCCCACTTGTTTTGTTGGTCTTTTAGTACATTCGAAGCATGTATTCCAATAATTGATTAACTCTCCCTATTTTTCCATTTGTTTCAGGGTGATAGATTGTACTAAATTTCAGATTTGTTACTAAAAATGCATGCAAGGTTGGCTAAAACCTCGACATCATACGAGTGTCATGACTTGAAATTATATTTTTCGGTACTCCATGCACCCTAAATATCTCTTGTAAAATCCCTTTGATAAATCCAGTGAATGATCCTTCAAATTCCTAGGGATAAAATGTGCATCTTTGGTAAGTTTTGTGAAAAATACCAATATCACATCACTCTTATTCTTGGATATTGAAATCCCTTAAACAAAATCCATACTAATAACTTTCCACTTCTAATTGGGCACATCATGGGGATAAAGTAACCCTTTTGATGCACCTACTCATTTTTAACTCGTTAACACTCCAAACACCTTGTTAAAAAACTAGTAACATCTCTCTTATTCGTAAGCCAAACATACAATTTTTTATATTCGTCAAAATATTGGTCACACTAGGGTGACCTGAGTAAGGAGCACAATGTGCTTCCTCCAAAACTATGGTTCATGAATCACCATTGTTAGATATATAAATTCTTCCGTTGAACTTTAATATACCATTTCTATCAATTTGATAGCCCTCATACCTATGAGCTTGACTATTAGCCTCAAGGGTAGCCTTTACTTGTTTATAAAAATCATTAGATAGTAATTAATGTAAAATATTTTTATTTAGAAGTGGTTCTCATTAAGGCCATGGCGGTTATATAGTGATGATGGATAAGGGTATATATAACTCTATTTTACTTCCCTTTATGTATCTAATTTAAACATCACACTCACTTAATAATTATAACCAACATTGTTAGTGAACATTCGGTTTTCCAAGGTAACCTATATATACCGAGCTCTAAGTGATTAGTATTGAGCTCAAATGGCTTTCAAATATGGAAACGCCTCCACATTTGCACAATGCATAGATAATTATAAGCAACCCCCAAATCATGTGGTGCATAATTAAAATATTTTTCTTGGTTTTTTGAGACTCATATGCCACCACATGGTTATCTTGCATTAAAACACCCCCAAAACCTCATCAAATACATATGAGATGAAAGTGAAATTACCATTTGGATAAGGTACCTTTAAGATGGGATTTGATGTCAAATTTTGTTTCAAAATTTTGAAATCATTTTCACAACTTTCAGTTCATACATACTTTTTACCCTTCTTCTGCAAGGATGTGATTGGACTCCCTATCTTAGAGAATCCTTCAACACACTTTCATTAATACCTTGCTTAAGCCCATAAACATTTGGGCTTAATGTGCATTCTTTAGGAAAGGCTAGTCCATGATAGATTATACCTTAGCTAGATCAACTTATATACCTCCCACTGAAATAATGTTGCCTAGATAGTTTACTTTTTGTAGGAAGAAAGAACATTTTGACGATTTTCCATTAACCTTGTGCCTTAACCTTTCAAACACTAATCTCAAATGCTCAATGTATCCTTCTTTTGTCTTTGATTATATCATAATATCATCCATAATAGCTAATAAACACTTGTCTAGACAATAATTGAAGATAATTATTCATTAGATTCATGAATTTTGTTGGAGCATTCATGAGTCCAAAAGAAATTACATTAAACTTGTAATGCCCATAATAAGTCTAAAATATATTTTTCCAATGTATTTCTCATGTATTATGAGTTGATGATAACCAAATCTCAAATGAAAATTTGAAAACATCTTTTCCCATTTCATTTGGTCAAATAAATCATTTATGCATGGCAAGGGGTATCTATTATTCAAAATAGCTTTATTCAACATCATGTTTTCTATGCAAATCCTAAGTGTTCCAAATCACTGGTACACCCCAAGGGGATACCTAGAAGAAATCAAACCCTAAGATAAAAATTATTGCAATTATTTCCTTAACTCAAACAACTTAGTTGTTGTCATTCGATAATGTGCCTTGGAATTGGGTTTGATCCTAGCAAAATCTCATTGGCGAAATAAAATTATCTACAAGGTGGAAGTCTTGGTAACTCATCAAGGAAAACATCAGTGAAGTCTTGGAGGAAAGGGTAATCCTCAAGATTTGGTTATTTTTTAATTCCTATATCATTGATATGGACTAAAAGCATTGCACATTTGTTCCTCTTGGTTTTCTTTAATTGCATTTCTGAAATTTTCCTTGAATTACTTCTCTTTTGATTCCAAGGATATTTATTAACTAAAATTTGGGATTAGTCTAAGTTAATATAATATTAATAACAACAATCAATAATAAGTAAATGCATAAAGAAAAATGGCTCGAGAAACTAAGTAGAAATATGACACTCTAAAGTGCAAGAAGGGTTAGGAAATCTTTAGATGATTCAAGACCATTCTTGAATGCTTCACAGTAAAGACCAGATAAACAAAATGTAAGAATAACAAGAAAAAAGCTATAGAAATCATAGATATCTAGAACACTAGGCTAGTCTGGGGTGCTGAAGATGGACTATTGCGCCCAGGGTGCTTTAGTCAAGATATGCCCCTGATCTATGAAAAAAATTTGTAACCTTCCTTTGAAGTGTTGCTTTGAATAATTATCTACCTTCAATTTTTCATGTTGGTGTCAATGGACTATGCTAGATGTCATTGTAAATTACAAATGCAGAGGATACCTCTAAAACCCATGGTGGAATTACTAAATGATATGAAGGGGTCGAAATATGAAGGGGTTGGACTATCCTCGTGGCCACATGGTGGAATTACTAAATGAGTGTGTCACTACATCTCGGACCTGATGTAGTTCTATTTATTTGTGTATAATAATGCCTTAGGCACTCTTATTCTAGTAACACTTTATGAAAGTAGTGAGAAAAAATATGTGTATAAATATAATAAAATGGTTGATAGAATAGAAAAAACTTCCCTCCTATGCAGTGTGATTTAGAAAAACCAGCCTTGTTCCTTTAATTGAGCTTGATGGATGCAAATGGAGCCTATGATGGATGCAACCTTAGGTGATAATAGTAGTGCTTAGTGTTTCGTCCCTCATTATGGTCTCGTAACTTTATATTTATATGGTTATCTTATTATAATTTTGTAATTAACCCTAAAAATACCAACCACCAAATAGATAAAAAGATCAAATGGCTAGAAAGTGCCTAAAAATATGTAAGTAAAGTGCAATGAGTATCAGTGCATCTAGAATGGGACCAAGGTGCCTGGGGTGCCCTAGTATGGAGACAGGTGCCCAAGTCAAAGATAAAATAATGAAAAATGGAAGAATTGATTGGGTAATTAGATGCACTAGGTTGGTAGTGATGATAGAAAGAAAAGTAAAATGGCCAAAGGACATGGGTTAATTACTAATTTCTTCAATCAAAACCATATGAATAGTATTATGATATCGAGACTAAATAATGTCTAAAGTGTGTGATTTTTTTGACTATAGATATACACAGTACCCCTTGCCATCAAGATAAGAAATATCCTTGGAAAAAAACAAATTTTTTCATGTTGTTTCCATAACACGTTAACTCCTAGGATAACATCATAAAATCCAAAGGGTGCAACATATAAGTTAACTATGGTCAAAATTTCTTGATGTTCTAACATAGCATCACAAAGGCATTGCTCTACCTTTCTCTCTTGCTCGTTCTCCTGCGTCTTGAACCGACAAAAGCTTTTTCCATATATCTAGATTTAATAGAAACTTTAATAAGATTATGAGAAGATATAAAACACTCATATGTTTTTGTATCAATAAGAATAGAAACAGGATACCTAAAAATTTTACCTGATGCTTCTATCAGTGTCACTTGAAAATCAGCTTAGCAGTTATCTACTCTTTGCTACATGGATATTCTATGTAACACTTGTCGTTAGCTTGGTAGAGGTGCCTTAATAATTCCAATATTTATTTATGATGACAATGATTGGCGTATTTATCACCTCCATAATTTAAAAATCCTCCCATTGGACCTCTCTTTTCTAGAGGTTTTCCTCCATTGTTAAACCTTCCATTATTATTTCCATTTTCATTCCTACCCTTAGGTACGCCATTTTTCTTGAAGGAGTTCCTAGGTTTGAAATTCCTTCCAGACCATATGTTCCTATTTCCCAATTTTTACTTTTAAATGGAGTTGAATTTTGATGTTGTTGTCCTCTTCCTCCTTCCTTGAAATCTCTCCTGTTGTAACTAAAGTTTTTAGTTTCTACTCTTGCTTCATGGCTTTTTCAAAAACATGGTCTATGGAGGTGGGTCCATGGATGTCCACATCTGTTCCAATTTGAGGGTTCAAGCCTAAGATGAAATTTTTAATCCTAAATCTTTCATCCTTTTGATACTATCTGGGACATACTTAAGGAGATGTATGAATTTCTCCTAGTAAGTAGTATTAGACATATCTCCCTATCTAAGGTAATCTTAACTCATTCATTTTTTGATAAAATTATAGTTGAGGTATTCATCTCTTCAATATGAAGGAAACAAATTGTTCCCATGTGGTGTTCTATGAAGTTATTTCTCTTTCTAATTTCAAGTTCTCCCACCATGTTGAGGATTATCCAAAGAGTTCTAGGATACACCCCAAACTACCGTGGTTTCTTTAGAGAGGTTGCAAATCTCAAAATATTTCTCCATTTCGATGAGAAAATATTCTACACCATCTCTAAGTACCATCCCATTATACTTTGGTGGAGATATTATCTTCATGTCTCCAACTAATTCTATGTCAACCGATGCCCTCTTGGGTGGAGGTATATTTTGTTATTCAAATTTTCTCGGTTCTGATTCACCTAATTTGGATTTTCTTCATTAAAATTTCCATTTTATTGAGGTTGTTCTTGATCTTGTCCATTGTATTGGTCATCTTATTTTGTTAGATCATATATCCTCTATTAAAGACAAAATCCTATCCTTGGTGTTACATACAAATGTTAGGATTTGATCTAATTTAATTTTAAGTTCATATCCTTGATGGTCCTCCTCAAAATAATCCCATCTTGTGTTATAGCCATAACTACCTAAGCAACTAATGATACACAAGTTAGAAAGAAGTGGGTGTCATTATGCCTGAGTGCTCAAACTACACTCCAATATCGAAATGTAAGGACCCTCAAGTAGAATATCAGAAAACACCACAATTTTTTTATTCATACACATTCCTTCATGTGAATTTCCATATAATTCCAGAAAAGATGAGAATGAAATCCATAGTTCTTAACTTAAACTATCCAAAATGTAGAAAGTAACGGAAAAACTAATGTTTTTTATGAAAGGGAAAATATAATAATCAAAGGGCATCATCTATTTGTAATTTAATCAATTCACTAATATTATTGTAACTTGATAAGATAATTACATAAGATAATTAATTCATTACACCTCGCTTCAACTCAATAAGCATATGAATCATACTAGCATATGAATGTAATGATATAAGAGATAATTCATTACCTATTTCCATTTGTAATAAAGATACTAATGGTATGAAGGATTATGTGTTTTAAAATTTGTACATATTAGTTTTCAAATACATTAAATGATTATTATGTTCAATGTCATTTTCTATTTATTTAATTTAAATTACAAATAAGAATTTAATAGTTTGCTCAAAGACACTGATATGGAAGAACATAAGGATAATTATCAATGTGAGCACCATCGAGATAACACTGGAGATCATGTTGAGGTCTTTGTAATGAAGTAGGAGAGGGAGAGCATCATCATAACGCTTTTCCTCAAACCACAGAGCTAGTTTGGTTCCTCTACATAACTCTTGTATCCCGAGAGAGGCCCTACCCTTCACAAAGAAGATAGATATGAAAAATGATACCAAACAAGAGAGTTTTCCATGTATATAAATGCCTGTTGCATATGACATAACTAGTCATGATGTAATAATATAGAATGGAAAACTTGAAAATATTAAATATATTTTTATTAATACTAAATATTAATTACTTATGGCCATAAGTCTTTGATTATAAAGGGTTACCTTTATGTATCCTAACTCATATACACGGTATGCTTGGTAACCCCAAACATTGGGTCAATCTTTGGTAGCCCCACGTAAGGAACCATATCCACTTGTCTTGAGACATCATGAATTCTAAACTAATTCTCTTATTATTTTATTCACACTTTCCAATGTTAACTATACATTAATGTGTAACTATCAATTCATCTCATACTTCATCGACCCCATAGTAGCTGAAAAATGATATCCACAACGTAAGCAAAAATTTAACATGTGAAAAAACTCTCATAGGTATGTGGGTGATAATGCATCACATCAATGTTCCATACCATTTCATAAACCATTATTTTCTTTATACAACACTAAGGATGGTAAATGCCCAATGACCAAAAATTCTAAGGATTCAAATAGAGTTTACATGATAACAATGATGGATGTAATTTTTATTTCATATTCAATTTAAATAATAAAATAATTACAAGGAAATATAATCATATATTTGAGCAAGGTATCATAGGGTTCCTAGATGGACATGCATGTTTAGTTCCACTACTAGTTGTTAAATGTTTACTTATTCTTACCCATGCAAGGGTGATAGGTAAAAGGAGAAGAAGCTAACCACATTAATTCAAGTTTGATATCAAGAATGTTTTTTTATTATTGGTAAATAGTTTTAAAGGGACTATACCCTATTACAAAAAGGGATCAACAACCAAATATAGCTATAAAGGAACAACAAAAGAGGATCAAAATCTAGATAAAACACTATGTCCAACAGTAACCAAAAGATAGTTACAAGAAAGAAACAAAACAGAACATAAACTACAACAATACAACACAAAAGCAACATAGAAACAACAAAAATACCAAAAAGAGCAGTGACTAAAATGATGCCCGCTAGCCCAAGGAGATTACTTCTTGGATGCTCTGTCAATTCTGGATTGGATAGTTTGCAGCGAGGTGAACAACGCCAATGTGGTTATGTGCGTTGGGTCAATTACATTCAGCTGAGATGGTTTGGCTTCTCTCTTTTTCATTCCCCCAAATACTGTTAGGCATCCCGCTAAGCATGGTAATTCTTCAAACATTCTTCTATAAGAAGTCACTAATGGCATTGAAGATAGCCATGTTGTGATCATGCATGTCTTTTTCTCTCCCCAATCTACTGTCCAGTGAGTTTAGTTTCTTGTAAATGTCAGCAATCTGATCCTTCCCAATGTCATTATCATCATCAATTTTTCTTTTGCCTTTCTACTTTTCCATGCGCTACAGGTCCTTCTTTATCTGCTTCATCTCTTTCTCTAGAGACTCCAACCTAATGTTATTCCCCTCCTGATGCAGGGTCGTATCTGGCCAACATTCTAATATGCATATGCGATTTTTTTCACAACTTTCAGCTCTTTCATGTGTCAAAGAACCCAAGCAGAGTGAGGGATGTCAGTTTTTGGAAGCATTGGGTTCTTAGTCTTGGGTTTGGAAGAGGTGTCTAGTATGGGAGTGGGAGAAAGGAGGTAGTGATGTGTGGATCACTGGGAGTGGTCGGAAATATGGGGAATTTGGAAACACAAAGCTTATGAAGTAGGAAGATGAGGCCCTGGTGGAGAGGGATAGCACGAGAGTGCTTCTAAAAGTCCAAAATGGAGCGTTGAAGGGAATTTAGTAGGTAATGCAGGAAGCAAACCACAAATTTCCTTCTAAAGTGATTAAGAAAAACTAGGTGCTTAACAAGGACAATTTTGTATCACCCTTCCAGAGAAATATACCTAACCATCATATTTGTGACTTCATCAAATGGCTTGGGGATAGAACTTACCCGATACCCGAAAAACAAATTCAAGCTCCTCTCCCTCATCAGATAATTTCTTAGCCTCGGCGGCCCTATCAATCCTTTTATTGAAAAAATTATATCCCTCCAACTCGAGGCTTGTAGCCTCAACAATCAACTCTTCATTAATAGTAACACGGTGGCCACCATATTTCACCTTTCTGTCCTTCCATTCCATTGTGAAATGAACCAAATATTCTGATCATGTCCCTAAATCCATTCTATAAAATTTGAAATTCTACCCTTATGTAAGAGGTTCAATAGCTCCACATTGTTCTTCAGGACGGATCACTAGAGGGCTCCGGTTGACACGACGGCACCTCCCATTTTATTCCTCTCCTTGTTATTCCTATAAATTTAATGCTCAAAACCCTCATTTTAATCTTTATCTTCCTTATGTATGTCCCGGTTCTTAAGAACCTAGTCACCTATGCGAGGATCATGGGCATTAATATGGCCATAGTTAGGATGATGATTCTCACATGTGTGATCTTTCACATCTCGCTAAAGCCCACTCCATACCATTTTATTTCCACTCCATGTTTGAATGCTCATATTTATCCACATTAATGCTATTATGTACCTCCTTAGGGATGTATTATTCATTATCCCATATGCTTAGATTATTATTGATGCCAATATTGGCCAAGGTATCCAACCTTATTCTCCTCCCTATAAGTATGCCTAATGATGATATTCTTGAAATTTTGACAAATACTTATGGATTCCATAATAAAGTCCTTGATAGTCCAGCCAGGGAGAAATTTGATTTATGTGATTGATGATTTTAGTGAATCTCCTTCCAAAATTATGTTTTGTATATTATAATATTTGGCAACCCTTAGCCCCCATAGAGAAGCTAGGGATTCTGCATAATGATTTGTCTAAATCCCCATTTTTCTAGCATAAGCAACAACTAAACATCCTTTATGATCCCGAATTACACCTCCCTTGTAGCAATTCCAGGATTACCCTTGAGGCACCATCAAAGTTTAGTTTATGCTAGTTAATCTTAGGAGGGATCCAATGAATCAAAGACCTATCAATGTTTGAGGTATTCCTAATCTACAAATTTGCAGCTCCTATCTTCCAATTGGAAAGAATATATTCTTCATTCTTAGGATATTTCTTATTCTTGGGAGGTTTGAATCTCTCAATATTATCTTTAATAGCATGACCAATCTTAACAAAGCTAGGCTTGCAATGTTGTTTATTGTTTCTGAAAATGATATCATTTCTATCTTTCCAAATCCTCCAGATAATATGTGGCATGACCAAGTTCCAAAGTCTTCTCACAACACAATTCTTAAAAGGAGGATTCCATTGGATCCAAAACTGAATGAAATCCTTAGGCACAATCCAGAAAACATTGAACTTGGAAAAATCATAACTCCAAATCATTGAAGCATACTCACAGTGGAAAAAAAGGTGCTTAATATCCTCGATTCTTTTTTGCAAATATGATTTCTATTAGGAATTATGAATCCTTTCTTCATCATGTTGTCATTAGTAATAATTTTTCCTCTGAGCACAAGCCAAAAGAAAAAGTTAATTTTAGGGGTTAGTTCAGTCATCCAAATCCTTCTCCAATTAAACTCACTTTGGATATTCTCAAAGTAAGAATTATATCTAGATTTAACTGTATAATCCCCATCTCTAGAATTGTGCCAGACAATTTCATCCTTGACTTCCAACTGATTCAAGGGAATAAGGTCTAGTTGCTCTTGAAGAGAGGACAACATGGATTTCAGTTCAATTCTATCCACTGAGATTTATTTCTGTATCTTCTTATTTCCATCAATTTCCATGTAATCAATGACCTTAGTACCATATTTATGTTTAAGACTATCCTTAGCTGCACCAAATCTGTCATTGAGGCTGAAATTAGACCAATTATCTCCCCAAAAATTGATGTCTCTGTCATTTCCCACTTTCCATCTACAACCTTGCTTGATGAAATTCCTGACTAGAATCAAGTTGTTCTAGAAAATGGAACCTTGGGGAAGTTGTTCATCATGAAGGAAAGAGAAAGCTGTTTTTTTGGTCCAAATGTTTGCCCTTAATGACATGAATATGTGGATGTTCCTCTAAGAGCATTCTCCAAACCATTTTTGCAATTAAGGTCATATTAATTTGTCTTATATCTTTTATGCCCAATCCCCAATCCTTTTAGGAGTGCATACTTGATCCTAAGCAACTAGGTGATATTTGAATTTTTCCTCCATTACCTACCATAAAAAGTTTTTATGAATTCTTTCAATTTTTTTCTCTGAAGGCGTAAGGAATGTTATAGAGAGACATAATGTAAATAGTAAGACTTTGAAGAGTGATTTTGATAAGCGAGACATTTACAAGTATTGGAAAGAAAGATCCCTTTCCATCTAGCAATTTTCTATTGGCAATTTTCTATTGGAATCTATCCATTAGATCATTCCAGAACTTTGATTGAGACTTTTTTAGTACCAAGGGGGAGCCCCAAATAAGTAGTGGGAAGTGAATTGATTTTACATCCCAATATTTTAGCAATTTATACTTCCTTTCCAAAGGAGTGTTGAAAAATAAAATTGAACTTTTATCAAAGTTAATCACTTGCCCAAGTAGCCTCATAAAATTTTAGATAGGACTTGATCACCTTATCTTCCAGGATAGATGCCACTAAAAGGAGGATAGTGTCATCCACAAATTGCTGATGAGAAGCCGTTTGATTCGTAGAGGTAGTTTTAGTGCCTTTCAGAAGACCATATTAAACAAACTTTGGTAATTGTTTTGCTGAGGCTATCTGCCATAATAATGAAGAGCAGAGAGGGATATAGGATCCCCTTGTCTTAAACCCCTACTACTGGTAAAGTACCCCACTTTGGTTCACCATTAACCACCACGAGAGAATCTAGCGGTAGAAATTCAAGCCTTGATAATTCTTCTCGAATTTGTTGAGAAAACCAAATTTGGCAAAAACTTGTCAAGAAAAGACCAGGAGACTTTATCAAATGCCTTATTCATGTCAAGTTTAAGGGCTATGCTTGCTTTTTTATTATTATAATCTCATGCACCATGATCATGCCATGTTGAATTATCCTTCCTCTAATGAAACCACTCCATTGTTTAGAGATTAAATCATTCAAAATGATATGCGATCAGTGGTAATAATCTTATTAAAAATTCTATAAACAACATTAACCAAACTAATGGGTCTAAAATCTTTGAAATCTTTAGCATCCATATTTTTAGGAGCCATCATGATGTGAGTATTATTTAGCTATTTCATTAGTAAATATCCAGTTCTAAATAATTCATTTACATCCCTAAGGAGATCATCCGAGAAAATTTCCCAAAATTTCTGAAAAAAATTGACAGAGAAGTTGTCTGGTCCCAGAGCCTTATCTCCTTTAAGAGTAAAAACAACTTTCTGAAGCTCCTCCAAAGTAACAAATTTGGTAATATCTTTAAATATCTTCTCCTCAATTTTATCTTTTGGGGTAGCTTATAACATAAAGAAGTCAACCATAACATTAATAACACTCTTCTCATTGAGAATTTTTTCATAGAATCTAAGAGCTTCATCCTTGATGATCTATGGATCTTTAATGATGATGTTGTTTCATTTAGAAACTTCCACAATCCTATTAGAGGCTCTATGCTTCAAAGTTGTCATATGGAAGAACTTCGTATTTCTATCACCCTCTTTCAACCATATAGCCCTAGATTTAAGTCTCCACAAGGATTCTTCCCTGCTACAAACAGTGTGTAACTCAGAAAGGATATTTTTTTCCTCTAAATGATCCTCCAAGGACCTTCCTTGTGAATTTATTTTATTTTCCAAATATTGGAGTTTTTGTTTTAATTCCTTTTTTCTCACAAAAACATTCCCTTATCCTCTCAATTCATTTTATTTTCTGAATCTTGTGATATTAAGAATGTTGAGGTGCCTCATCCCTCTCAATTTATTCTAAGGTAACACCATTTTTTTTAGTACTTTGATTAGAATTTTATAACATATTTCAAAGTCCCTTAAATAAATATGAAGTGTATTTAGTATAAGTGCATATATGATTTATTATTAAAAAAATATACATTTCTTTGAATTTTAATTTGTAATTATTCATAAAACACTTTTATTTACATACTAAATTTAAATATATTCAAAACACCTATTATTCATCACTAAATAGATTAGGAATTCCAAAGGAATAATGAATAAAGAAATAATATCGTAATTATGTTTTCTAATCCCAAGTTTCTTTAAAAATGGCATCATATTACTAAAATTAAAAATCCAGGTGACTTAAATAGACTTAAATGGCTTATATGCCTTTAAATTTGGAAAAGGTTAAATGATACAAGTTTAATAAGATCCTTAAAATCGGAAAGGTTAGGAAATTATCAAAAGTTTCTAAAGAATTATATTATGTAAGAATAAGCAGTCAAATTAAAGTAAAGCTATAACCGCTAACCTTTTTTGCTCTTAGTAAAATATAATTTTCTCAAAATTTACTCCAATTTTAATATTTTTAAGTCCAAAAAGTGATGAATTTACTCCATTCATCATTTACCTGATTTTATAAGTATAAGAAAATGGATAAATATTGGGTAAAAAAAAAAAACCACATTATTTAATCCACCCATAATTTACCTAATTTTCTTAGTATAAGAAAATGGATAAATTTCATCGATTCTTATTTATTTTAATAAAATATAATTTGCAAATTTTATTATTTTGTTTATTATTTTGTATGAGTATAAGAATCATTATGAATTTAATCCACCCATCATTTACCCAATTTTATGATTTTTTCTATATATGCAATATTTACCCAATTTTGTTATTTTGTCTATATATATAATGTAAATAATTGATGAATTTTCATTCCTCTTTTCGGTAAAAGAAAAATTTACGCATTATATTAGATTTACCCATTGAATATATGATATTCAATTAAATTCTAAAACAAGTTACATATTATTATTCTTAATGGAAGAAGAGATTTTTTTAAAATTTTGAAAATTGAGGAGAGATGTTTTAATAAAAATATCTTACCTCAGCTTTGAACCCAAACATTCAACAACCAACCAATTCTTCTAATATTTGGTTTCGTTCTTCTTATGTGCTCAAATTTGCTTTAATAATTTCATATTTTCTCTAAGATAATATGCTTCTCAAAAACCTTTGCTTATGTATTTGTTGCTCCCAAAATTTCAAGAAAGAAAGTGTCTCTTCATTTATTTGCTTCCTTATTTATAGTTTTAGTGTTTTTTATACGGGTCCCTATTTTAAAGGAATTTTGTCTTTTCTTTTTCTTTTTTTTTTTAATTACAACATGGGAGCCCATCTTTCTTAATGAACTCTGGAGAGAGAATTTAAAATTGCTCATACCTATTAATTGAAAGGGCACACCTTCCAACCTCATAGTGAGCCAAACAACAATTCTATATATTTTTCTTTATTGCTCTACTCAATAGTTAATGCAATAAATTTGTAAATGATGACCATCCATATTTGTGTAGTAAATTATTTAATTTTTATTTTATTTATATTTATTATTGACATTAATTTTTCTATAATATTATTCCATTTTTTGGAACATATAATTAGAATAAGCATTTGTTTTAATTAACAATATACATGTATTGATTTATTTTTAAGTGCATTTAATAATAGAAATATAAATCTACATTACAAATAAACGAGGAGATGTTTACTTCAAAATTTATAAGTACACTATGGTTCAAAACATGGAACATACAATGCTATTTTAAATTGTATGTGAGGGTGGACCTGTAGGAGACCCAAGTTAAGATGGAGACTCAAATTATATCAAGGTCACCTAAGTACTATTTGATAGTGTCACATTCTAAGAAAAAAAAAAAGTGTCCTAATAAGAGAATTCGTAAAATGGAACAAAGAGACCTACCATATTCCCAAGTGGTGTGTTATGCTAAGTTGCTAAGTTTTATGGATACACACTTCCATCTTTCAGTTGGTACTATAAATTTGTATCTAGTCTCCTCTCTTTGATTATGTTATCCCTCTAGTATAAGGGAAATATATCTTGTTACCACTTCCTAACAATAACAAACAAGTAGTTAATCGTGTCATGACATAAAATCAACATGACATAGTAGAGGAAGTGATAATCATACTATTATAAGTGATAATATGTATCCCAAATTGTATTTAAATTAAAAAAAATAACATAATAATTGAAAAATCCACATAATCAATCACATATGTCAATTATTACATCAATTTTTTGATACTACAGAGAGGGATGTGACATTTGTCCCCCTTGGAAATGAAATCATATGGATGTCTACTAAAAGTAAAACTAAACAAATAAATGTGGAAAAGTCTTGAAGACTTCATCATAGTCTTCCCATGTTGCACTCTCCTTAGAGTATTGGTCCCATTAGACCTTACACTAGGAGACTTCCCTGTTTCATAAGGTGATTTTGTGGTATCACTTACCCAAAGGGGTTGTACCCGAATAACACATGGATCCTAAACTTGCAATAATATCTAATCAATTACATGTGACATATCAGTATGATATTGGTTTGGAAACAATACTTGAATTTAACATTATGGATTTGAGCTAGAGACGGAGGTAAAAAAGCATGTATTCTACTAGGTTCACAACTTCTAAGACATCAAATGGTCCTACATAATGTGCAGAAAGTTTGGATTCCTTACCAAAAATGATATAGCTTTTATTGTGTTTGAGTCTAAGGAAAACCTTGTCTCCTACTTAGAAATTTGTAATGGTTATTTTTCTATCTCGTATAAGGTTTTTGTTTATCTAAAGCTTTGAATCAACACATTCTTATTTCTTGTCCTAAATGATATGTGTATTACGCTCCCTTCCATAAATTATTTCAAATAGTACCATTCCAAGAGTGGAATGGTTAGAGTTATTGTAAGAAAATAATATTAAAGGAATGTACTCTTACCACTTTTATTGTTGGTCCATTCAGTACATGTGAAGAATCTCTTCCAATACATGATTAAATCTCTCTATTTTTCAATCGGTTTTAAGGTGATACGACGTACTAAAGTTCAAATTTGTTACTAAAGTTAAATGCAAGGTCTTCCAGAACCTCAACATCATGCAAGTTTCATGATGTGAAATTATCTTTTCAGCTACTCTATGCAACATAAATATCTCCCGTATAAAAAACCTAGCTAAAAATGGAGAATCATCGTTCAAATTCCCACGGATGAAATATGCAACCTTAGTAATTTTGTCAACAAATTCCAATATCACATCATCTTAGTCTTGGACATCAGAAGCCCTTAATCAAAATCCATAATAATAAATTTCCCCTTCCAATCGGGTGTATCATGGGGATAAAGTAACCTGGTGGATGCACATGTTGGGTTTTAAGTCATTAAAACTCTAAACACCTTGTTATAAAGCTAGTAACATCTATCTTAACTCGTAGGAAAAATATACAACTATTTTAGATAAATCATCATCTTGGTCACACCATGGTGACTTTTGTATGGAGCACAATGAAATTCCTCTAGAAACTGTAATTCAGTAAATCACGATGACCAGGGAATATAAATTCTCGTCATTGAACCTTAATAAAAATTCTCTTTCAATATGATATCCCTCATACATATGATCTTGACCATCATCCTCAAAATAAACCTTGACTTGTTTATAAAAACCTTCAGATGGTAATGTATCTAAAACTTGTTATTTAAAATTGGTTCTCATTGTGGCCATAGAAGATATATAGCGATGATGGATAAGGGCATCTAGAAATCTATTTTCCTTTCCCTTTATATAGCTAATTTCAAAATCATACTCACTTAAAAATTCTAACCAATGTCATTGGTAGAAATTCAAGTTTGGCTAGGTAAAGATATACTCGAGCCCTAAGTGATCAGTCTTCAGCTCCAATGGCTTTTCCATAAGAAAATGTCTCCATATTTTCAATGCATAGACAATTACAGAAAGCTCTAAATCATGTGGTGCATAATTAAACTCCCTTTCTTGATTTGTTGAGACTCATATTCCACCACATTGTTATCTTTCATTAAAACACCCCTAAAACCCTCTCCCGATGCATTTGTGATGTTAGTGAAATTACCGTTTGGATCATGTACCTTTAGGATGGGTGTTGATGTATAATTTTATTATAAAAGTTTGAAATCCTTTTCACAAACTTCGATCGATACATAATTTTTACTCTTCTTCTCAAGATTAAAGAAGGTCGATGTGAATAGAATCCCTATCTTAGATAATCCTTCAAAAAATTTATGTAATACTTTTTAAGCCCATAAACTTTGAACTTCATGCACATTCTTTGGGGAAGGCCATTCCATGATAGATTATACCTTAGTTAGAACAACTAATATACATTTCAATGAAATAATGTGGCCAAGATAGTTTACTTTTTCTTGGAAGAAAGAACATTTTGAGAATTTTCCATAAAGATTGTGTTTCCTTAACCTTTCATACTCTAATCTCAAATGCCCAATGTGTTCTTCTTCTATATTTGAGTATATAATAATATCATATAGAAAATATAACGAAAACTATATCTAGATAATCCTTGAAGATATTATTCATCATATTCATGAATGTTGCTAGAGCATTCGTGAGTCCAAAATAAAGTACAAAGAACTCATAATGTCCTAAATGAGTTTGAAAAACTATTTTTGGAATGTATTCCTCACGAATTATGAGTTGAAGGTAACCGGATTTCAAATAAATTTTTGAAAACATTTTTTCCCCTTGCATTTGGTCAAATAGATAATCTATGCGTGGCAATGGGTATCTATTTTTCATAGTATCTTTATTCAACATCCTATAGTCTTTGTAAATCGTAAGCATTCCAAATCACTTTGGTTGACCCCAAGGGGATACAATGGGACGAATCAAACCCTTAGATAAAAAATCTTACAATTTTTCCTTTAACTCAAACAAATCAGTTGTTGTCATTCAATAAGGTGCCTTGGAATTGGGTTCGATTCGAACAATATCGATGGAAAAAATAAATTTTATTTGAGGTGGAAGTCCTTGTAACTAACTAGGAAAACACCACTAAATTCTTAGAGGAAAGGGTAATCCTCAAGAGTTGGTTGTTTTTCAGTTTCTATATCATTGATATGGACTAAAAGCATTACACATCCCTTCCTCTTGGATTTATTTTACTTGCATTGCTGAAATTTTCCATCGAATTACCTCTCTTTGATTCCATGGATATACACATGGTAACCCTTGTCATAAAAACAAATAATATCCTTGCAAAAACAATTAAATTTTGCACACTATTTCCATATCCAATTAAATCCTAGGATAACATCATAAGATCCCAAGGGTGAAACATATAAGTAAACCATAGTCACAAGTTTAGGAAGTTCTAACTTAGCCTCAAAAATAAACTACTCTACCTTTTTCTCTTTTTGGTTCCCATACTTCGAATCTAGCCAATATTTTTCCATATATCCAACTTTTCCTAAATTTGACTAAGAATCTTAGTAGATATAAAACACTTAGATAATCATGTATCAATAAGAACGAAAATTGGATAGCTAAAAATTTTACCCGATGCTTCTATTGGTGTCTCTTGAAAATGGACTTGGTGGTTCTCTATTGCTGCATGGATATTCTGTTGGAACACTTATTATTAGCTTGGTAGAGGTGCCTTAATATTTCCACTAGCAATTTATGGGGACAATGATTGTTTTAGTAATCACCTCCAAAATTCAAGGATACTCCCAATCTGACCTCTCTCTTCAAGAGGTTTACCTCCATTGTTAAATCTTCCAATGTTGTTTCCATTTTCACTCCTTCCCTTAAGTAGGCAATTTTCCTTGAACGATTTCCTAGGTTAGAAATTCCTTTCATACCATATAAATCCCATTTCCCCATTTTTATTGTTTTTCAAATTTTTACTTTTAAATGGAGTTGAATTTTGATGTTGTTGTCCTCTTCCTCCTTCCTTGAAATCTCTCCTTTGTGCAACTAAAGCTTTAATTTTCTTCTCTTTCTTCATGGATTTTTCAGAACATGGTCCATGGAGGTGGGTTCATGGATGTTCACATATGTTTTAATTTGAGGTTTCAAGCCTAAGATGAACTTTCTAATCCTAAACATTTCATCCTTTTGATATTGTGGTACATACTTAAGGAGACGTGTGAACTTCTCCCAGTAAGTAGTAACAGACATATCTCCCTATCTAAGGTTCTGGAATTTATTCATTTTTCCATCAAAGTATAGTTGAGGTATCCATCTACTTCGGAAGAAGGAAAAAATAGTTCCCATGTGGTGTTCTCAGAAGTTAATTCTCTTTCTGATTTCAAGTTCTCCCACCATGCTGAGGCTTCTCCAAAGAGTTGGTATGTGCCCCAAATTGCCTTGGTTTCCTCGAGAAGTTACAAAGCTCAAAATATTTCTCCATTTCGATGAGCCAAGATTTTACACCATCTCCAAGTACCATCCCATTGTACTTTGGTGGAGCTATCCTCTTCAAGTCTCTAGCTAGTTCTATCTCAACCCGTGCCCTCTTGGGTGGGGATACATTTTTATCATTCAAATTTTCTTGATTCTAATTCACCTGATTTGGATTTTCTTCATTCAAATTTCCATTTTCTTGAGGGTGGTCTTGATATTGTCCATTCCATTGGTCATCTTCTTGTGTCATATCATGTATCCTCCATTCAAGGACACCAATCCTATCCTGGGTGTTAGATACCAAGGTTAGGATTTGATCGACTTTAATTTGAAGTTCATCTCCTTGATTGTCCTCCCCCATTATCTCATGTCCTATCCATTATTACCTAAAGGGACCATTGAGACAAAACTTAGAAATTATTGGATGTCATTAGGCTTGGGTGGTGAACCTATGCTTTGATACCAAAATGTAAGAACCCCTTAGTAGAATACTAGAAAAACACAATAATTTTTTTATTTATATACATTCCTTCATGTGAGTTTCCATATAATTCCACCAAAGATGAAAATGAAATCACTAGTTCTTAACTTAAATTATCCATGAGGTTGAAATAAAATGGAATAACTAATCCTTGTTTATTAAAGGGAAAATACAATAATAAAAGGGCGTCATCTATTTGTAATTTAATTAGTTCAATAATATTATTGTAATCAAATAAGATAATTACATAAGAGAATGAATTTATTCCACCTTGTTCAACTCACTAATCATATAGATCATACTAGCATATGAATGTAATGACATAAGAGATAATTTTGTACACATTTCCTTTTGCAATAAAGATACTAATGGTACAAAATATTTGTTGTTTTAAACTTTGTACATATTAGTTTTCAAGTACACCACATGATCATTATCTTCAATGTGGTTTTATTTTTTTAATATTGAATACAATATTTTACTTGAGAGACATTAATATGGAAGAACATAAGGATAATTCTCAATGTGAGCATTATAGAGATAACACTAGAGATCATGTCAAGGTCTCTGTGATGAACCAAGAGAGGAAGAGCATCATCATAGCACTTTTCCTCTAAACAAAGAGCTAGTTTATCTCCCCTAGCATAACTTTCATATCCCAAGAGTGGCCCTAGCCTTCATGAATAAGTTAGATATGAAAAATGATACCAAAATAGAGATTTATCCATGCATATACATCCGTATTGCATAACATAACCGATAATGATATAATCTAGGACGGTGAACTCGAAAATAATACATATATTTTTGTTACTATTAAGTATTAATTACTCATGGTCTTAAGATTTAGATTATAAAGGGTTACCCTCAATGTATCCTAACTCATATACAAGGTATGTTTGGTAACCATAATCATTGGGTCAATCTTTGGTAACCCCATAAAATGACCCATATCCACTCGTAATGAGTCATGGTAGCTATCAATTCACGTCATCCCTCCCGATCCCATACCGGGTGACAACTTATATCCACAAGGTAAGAAAAAAATTCAACATGTGAATAAAATCTGATAGGTATGTAGGTAATAATGCATCACATCAATGTTCCATACCATTTCATACAACATTATTTTCCTCACATGAAACCGGGATTGTAAATTCCCAATGACCAAAAATTTTAGGGATGAAACTAGAGTTTATATGATAATAATGAATGTAGTAATTTTTATTGCCTATTTTTTTAAAATAATAAAATAAATAAAAGGAAACATAATCGTATATTTGATCATGGTATCCTAGGGTTCCTAGTTGGACATGCATCTTTGGTTTAACTACTAGTTGTTAAATGTTTACTTATTCTTACCCATGAAAGGGTGAAAATGCAGGTAAAAGGAGAAGAATCTAACCGCATTAATTCAAGTTTGATATTAATAATGTTGATTTTCCCCATTCTCCTAAATTGATTCTAAGGGAACACCATTTTTTTAGGACTTAGATTGGAATTTTATAACATATTTCAAAGTCCCATAAATAAACATGAAGTTTGTTTAGTATAAGTGCATAAATAATTTACTAGTAAAACAAATATACCTTTCTTGGAATCTTAATTTATAATTATTTATAAAACACTTTTTTTACATATTAAATTTTATAATAAATTTAAATATATCCATGTAGCCTATTATTCATCACTAAATAAATTAGGAATTGCAATTAAGAATAATGAATAAATAAATAAAATCTTAATTATGTTTTCAAATCCTAAGTTTCTTTAAAAAGGGCATCATATTACTAAAACCAAAAATCCATGTGACTTAAATGGACTCAAATGGCTTATATGCCTTTAAATTTGGAAAAGGTTAAAAGATGCATGTTTAATAAAATGCTTAAAATAGGGAACGTTTGGAAATTATCAAAAGTATTTAAAGAATTTTATTATTGAAGATTAAGTGGTCAAACTCAAGTTAAACTATAACAGACTAACCATTATTTTTCTCTTATAAGACATAAATTAGATATATATTAAAATAGTTATAATTTATTATTTTCTCTATATATAGAATATAAAGAATTGATGAATTTTGTTCCTCTTCTTGATAAAAAGAAGAATTACAATATATTAGATGTAAACATTGAACATTTAATATTCAATTAAATAATAAAACAAGTTAGAGATTAAAAAAATTCCAAGTATAAAGAGTGAGGAGAGATGTTTCAATAAAGATAAGTTGTCTCTAGTTTGTAGCCCAAGAATTTAACAACCAACCAATTCTTCTAATCTCTGGTTCCACTTTTATTATGTTCTTAAATCCTCTTTATCACTTTAATATTTTATCCAAGAGAATATGCTGCTAAAAAATATTTTCTCCGTATTTTTTGCTCGTAAAAATTCTAGAAATAAACTATATATCTTATTTTATTTTATTCATTATGTATAGATTAAGGATTTGTTTATAAGGGTCCCTACTTTAAAGTAATCTTGTCTTGTATTTTTTTGTTAATCATAACATGGGATACCATATTTCTTAATGAACTCTTGAGAAAGCATATAAAATTTATCGTAGCTATTAATTGAAACAACACACCTTCCAACCCGATAATGAGCCGAAAATAATTCTATATTTTTCTTTTCCTTTATTTCTCTACTCAATAGTTAATGCAATAAATTTTTAAATGATGGCCATCCATATTTGTCAAATAAATTCTTTCCTTTTTATTTTATTTATCTTTATTATTGACATTAATTTTTCTATAATATTCTTCCATATTTTGGAAAATATCATTAGAAATAACCATTTGTTTTAATTAACAATATACATGTATTGATTTATTTTTAAGTACATTTAAAAATATAAATATAAATCTATATTATAAATGAAAGAGGAGATGGTTAGTTAAAAAATTTAGAAGTACACTATGGTTAAAAAATTTATAACATACAATGTGATTTTAAATTGTATGTGAGGGTGGACCTATAAAAGACCCAAGTTAAGATGGGGAATAGAATTATAACAAGGTCACCTAAGTAATTGTAATGAACCGTTGCACCAAAACCTGGAGGCGTTAGTGAAATCCACACATGAGGATCATAACATCCCACCACGCTTCCATATTGCCCGACTCGCCGAAATTCAGCCGGGTTTGCGCCCGCACTCCCATATGTACAAGCCCCACTTCACCAATGTTTAGGCACCCCACAGGGCCCCACATTACATACGTAACCAACCGAGTGTGACTTGAACATGGGTGGTGGCTCGATACCACTTGTAATGAAATTACTTGTATAATTTAGATCATGATCATAAATATAACACCAAATAACACAATATTCTAGAATAATGATCTCAATATGCAATTAGAATAGCTTTGCCACTTTGAGGGGGCAACCTCAAAACCATACAATAATACTCAAATGCTCCAATGATCATAAAATACTACCTACTAACCTCTATATATACTATTCCTATGCTATGGCCAATACCAAGGCCCACCCACTAATGAAAATATATACATATATGAAAGAGATACATAATGATAAGAAGTTATGATAGATACAAGTCACCTATATACATCCAACATAAGATATATGATTAAGGGCATAACATTCCCTCCTTTCGAAGCAACATTGTCCCCAATGTTGAGAAGATCTAGATGTTGCTACAGAAATTTGCATCCTCCCAAGTTGTGTCTTCATTTTCTAGATTTTTCCACTTGATCAAATACTCAGTGATGACCATTGTCCTCAACCACTTAGTGCATGTCCTGAAGGATGCATTCTGGTTCCAAGATGATTCTTCCTCTTCATCAAGCTCGGTAACACTATACTGGGTTGATATTGTCTGTCTGAAATTACCTTCTTTAGGAAAGATACATGGAAGATTGGATGAATTCGAGTAGCCGGAGGAAGTTTCAGTTTGTATGCTACATTGCCAATCTTATGTAACACTTGATAAGGACCATAATACTTAGATGAAATATTTTTATCCTTTTTATGTTACTTTAAGGACATTTGCTTATATGGTTGTAAACACACAAAAACCCAATCACCAACTTCAAAATGTCTTTCACTATGATGTTGGTGTACCTGTTGCTTCATGCGCTTTGTGACATGGTAAAATTCTCTCGAGACTATAAAGCACCTCTTGTTGGTGTTGAATATGTTCTTCAACCGCTCGAACCTTTGGCTGAACTCTCAAAGATGAGGTGATAGATGGTGGATGGTACCCATATAATGCCAAGAAAGGAGATATTTTAGATGAAGTATGAAAGGAGGTGTTATACCACTATTCTGCCAATGGTAACCATTGAACCCATCTCACTTGCTTATCTGATGTAAAAAAATGAAGATATCCCTCCAAGCACTTGTTTACCACCTCTATTTTCCCATCAGAGGGATGATAAGAGGAACTACAAGCTAGTTGTGTGCCCAAGCATGAGAACAAGTCATTCCAAAATTACTAGTAAAGATAGGGTCTCGATCACTTACTATAATCTTTGGTGTCCCATGTAGCTTCTGAATTGTATCCCTAAAGGCCATTGCTACTATACTCACAACAAATGGATGTGATAAAGCACAAAAATGGGCATATTTGGTGAGTCTATCCACCACCACCATGATTACATTTTTACCTTCTGATTTAGGCAATCCTGTGATGAATTCCATGAAACCTCTTCCCACCTCCGGCTAGGAATAGATAGAGGTTGTAAAAGACCCGAGGACTTAATTGTTTCGCCCTTATTTTGTTGACAAACCATGCATTCTGCCACAAACTTTTGGACATCTCCTTTTAGCCCTTCCCAAAAAAATCATGCTTGATTCGATGATAAGTCTTTAAGAAGCCGAATGACCCCCTACTGGAGAAGTATGGAGCTCAGATAGAACCCTATTTTTAAGGGTGGAATTCTTACATAGGTATAATCTATCTTTATAACATAAAGCATATCCTTTCCATAAAAAAATTATGACATGTTTGGATCTTGTTGGAGATTCTGAATGAGATTTTGTGTACTTGGGTCATTTTTCCATTCAGACCTTACATCCTCTATCCAATCTTCTTGTAATACAGATATGGCACATAAAAATTCCCCACAGGCGATTCATCCTTCCGAGATAAAGCATCAACAACTACATTCTCTTTCCCTTTCTTGTATATTATCTCAAAATCATACCCCAAAATTTTTGAGACCCATTTCTATTGTTCTTTTGATGATAAACATTGCTCTAAGAAGTATTTCAAACTATCATGATCTGTCTTTACTTTGAAATGTCATCCCATTAGATATGGTCTCCATTGCTTCACTACATGAAGTATTGCTAACATTTCTTTCTCATAAAATGGTTTAGAGATATTCTTACCTTTGAATTGGCGGATCTTGAAGGAAATGGGTCACCCTTCTTGCATGAGTATTGCCCCATACCATACCTTGAAGCATCACATTCAACAATGAATGTTTTTGAAAAATCTGGGGTGGCTAGAACTAGAGTGGTGCACATGGCCTCCTTCAACTTCTCAAAGGCCATAGTAGCTTGCTCATTCCAATGGAAATATTCCTTCTTCAATAAAGTTGTGAGTGGTGCTACGATGCTGCAAATTCCTTACAAATCTATGATAATAACCTGTAAGCCCCAAAAATCCTCAGATATTTTTAGGGTTTTGGGAACCTTCCATTCAAGCATGGATTTTATCTTGTTAGGATCCACTTTAACACCTTCATAAGAGACAATATGACCCATATATTCAACCTCCTTGACACCAAAAGAACACTTAGAAGGCTTTGCATAAAGTTGATGTTGTTCAAGAGTTTCCAACACCTTATTTACATGATGCAGTGTTCCTCCCATGTTTTACTATAGATTAATATATCATCAAAGAAAACTAAAACAAACTTTTGAAGAAATGGTTTAAAGATGGAATTCATCAAGATTTGAAAGGTAGAGTGTGCATTTGTTAGTCCAAAAAGCTTTACCAAGAACTCATAGTGTCCTTCATGTGTCCCTGAAGGCTATTTTATAAATATCTTCATCCTTGATTCTAATCGATGATATCCAGAATGAAGATCAATTTTTGTAAAGTAAATAACACCATGTAACTCATTTAGCAAATCATCAATTACGGGATTAGGAAAAAATTATCTTTAAATGTGTACTTATTGAGTTCCCTATAACTGGACACATGCACCAATTGCCATCTTTTTCCATACCATCACTACGGGAGAAGAGTAAGCACTTTGACTATGATGAATAAGTCCTACTTCTAGCATCTCTTGAGCTATCTTCTCAATCTCACTCTTTTGCATATCGGGTACCTATAAGGTCCGATGTTGGGTGGTTGACTCCACAGGTACTAGATGGATGGCATGGTCATGGTATCTTTTCATACGCAAACCCTTGGGCATTTATCCAAAAACCCGAGTGGTCATCTATAACTTATTACATATCTCATGGGTATAAATGTATTGGAATGATGTGCTTCCAATGAAAATAGTTGTGCTACAAACCCTTCTACACCCTTTCTAAGAAATTTTTGCATCTGATGAGAACTTACCATATGTGGGGACTTTTCTCTTAGTCCTTTTAGTTTAAAATTCCTCCCTTCTGATTGAAATTGCATGAAAAACTCTTGGAAATTCATTTCAATGGTTCCCAAGGTGGTAAGCCACTGAACTCCTAACATAATGTCTCTCCTCCCATGGAAATGGCATACATATTGCTAGTTAGCAAGTAATCTCCCATGGTGAGATTAATGTTATGGCATTTTCCTGAACAACTAACAGTTTTCCCATCAGTGATCATGACTTGACATTCTGGAGCTGGATAAACAAAGCAGTTCAAGCGTACCACTAACTTATGATTGATGAAATTGTGAGTACTTCCCAAATCAATCAACACTTTGTTACCCTCTGTTTTTTAAGAATCTAACTACTTTGAGAGTTTTGGGAGTGCTAATACTAGAAATTGCATGGCATGGTCTTGTTGGTTGGTGATCTCCTAATTCCTCCTCTGGCTCTACCTCTTCGTCTTCTTCATTTTCTTCTTCTTGTAGGTCCCTCAATGTAGAACAAACTATTTTCTGCACACTTATGTCCTGGTCCAAATTTGTTGTCACAATTAAAACATAACCCTTTGGCTCTCTTTTCTTCAATTTGTTGAGGTGTCAGTCTCACTGGCCGAGGGAATGATGGTGGAAGGGTGCTACGATCTCTGATAGTACTAACAGTTTGTTTCCGACTTGAAATAAATTTTTCCTCTACCCTACGTGCCATGATCATAGAATCTGAAACCTTATGAGGATTAAACATACGCACCTCAGTCTCAATTTGTTCTTTAAGACCCCCAAGAAATAAGTCATTCAAATTATCTTCAAGAATATTTTCCACCCATAAAGAAAGGTTTTGAATTGATGGATGTAATCTTTGATGTATTCTATTTGTCTGGGCTTTGCTAATTAGCTGAAATAATTCTCTGACACACTAGAACTATAGTGCAATTGCAAATCTTCGGTGAACATTGTCCATGTAACATTGAGGCCACTCTTTTTCATTTGAGCACATAACCATCGATACCAAATGAATTGGTCAGGTTCAAGATACAACGATGCCATGGTAACCTTTTCGTCCCAATGGAATCTGATGAAGATCAAAGAAATTATCCATCTGTTTAATCCAATTGAGTGGATCCTTTCCATCAAACTTACGTATTTCCAATTTTGAAGGCATGTTACAGGGCTTGTAGAGTGTTTGTATTTGGATTGGTCATGTTTGCAGATCCACCCTAGCTAGTTTTTTTATTAGTTTGACCTAAAGATCCACCATGGTTAATATGAGTATGATTGAGTTGTGGCTCATTAAGAATGATATGATGACCCATGATATTGTAGCTAAATTTTTGAATGAAATCCTCCAATCGTTGTCCAATATTTTCTACATCTTATTTGTTGGCCACTCTACCTTCAAGGTTTCGCAAATCTAACTCAAGATAGGTGACCTTATGGTCAGTTGAAGTAAACCCTAACCCCGACCACTTTGTAGATACCCCTTCGAAAATAACTCCTTAACTATTATCTCATCCTTATCAGGTGGTTTACTTGGAGTGATGGGATTCTTTTTGCCTCTTGTCGAAGGCCCAATCATGATGCCACAAAATGGTAAGATTTAAGGATCAAGGTCGAAATTTAGGGTTTTAGATTTCAAAAGCAATTCGGACAAATTTTATAATTCTAAAAGAACAAACTCAAACTAATTTTTAATCTTCTTTTTGGAAATGTAAATAACTTTGAAAAATTCCACAAATTGCACCCTATGTAGCCGAATTATGAAAAAACATAAAACCGCTATAACTTTTGTAAAACAAGTAAAAAATTATTAAAATTTTGAGGGAAGGTTACTTGACTAATTTCAACACACAAAAGTAACATTAGAAGAAAAATTAGCTACGATGTTGAGGTATGGACGAACCTTCAAAATTAGGGTTTGACGTAGTGTTGGCCGAGTTCAAGCTCGATACCACCGGATCATAATAGTAATCTTGTGTATTTTTGCATGCTAAGAAATAAAAAAATTTCATAATAAGATATTTCGTAAAATGGCACAAAAATACTTACCCTATTCCCAGGTGGTATACTATGCCAAGTTGCTAAGGTTTAGGGATACACATTTCCCTCTCTCTTTGGTACTATAAACTTTTTGTACTCTCCTCTCTCGACGATGCTCTCTGTCCTAATCCAATGGAAATATATCCTACAAGAAAATCATAACAATAACACACAAGTAGTTAACGAGACCATGATATAAAAGTGACATGATATAGTAGAGGAAGTGCTAATCATATTATTGTAAATGATAGTATTTTTCCAAAATTACAATTAAATAAAAATAATAATCACTTTAGCATAATAATTCACAAATCCACATAATCAATCACATATGTCAATTATTACATAAAACGTTTGAAATCTGAGAGAATAATTTGACAGGAGGGATTTGATGCTCACAATTTTCGTGAGTGGAATATTTTCATCACTGAGGATGGGGGACCACAAAATTTTATGAGAATTGAAAGAGATCCCATTGTGAAATCCACAATCATTCCAATGTAACAAGGGTCTCACAGTCTCAAAATCTTTCCAAATACTTTTGGCAACAAAGGTTCATGTGATCTAGACATGAGCATTAGTGATAATAATGACATGTAAACCAATACTGTTCCAAGATTTTTTTCCATATGGAACACTAGGAGAAATTAAATTTCGAAGAATAATTTCCAATCTTGATCACCATTTAGACAATTCACAACCCATTTAGAACATAAGGCCATTCTTTTGTGGTAGACATCAATGACTCCCATACCACCTTGTTCTTGAAGAAGACTACAAACCACTATTACAAGTGGAGACAAACATTACAAGTGTGTATTTAAAGGAATCTAATTAAATAATTAATGTTAATCTTTCCTTCAATAAAATAATGAAACGTGAAGTATTAAAGAATAATACATATTACCTATAAGGTTCATGGGTAAAGAGACATTTTGTTAAGTAGTTAAATTACCATATATATGCTTCCACATTTTACATACGTCTATAATGGGGTACTTGCACTTACAACATATAATAATAATATCATTTTAATTATGCTTGATGGAGTTCCATACCATCTTGTTGAACATCCAATTACGAAGTTCCTAGGATAATCCAAGAAAATTTCATCAAGCATTTCAAGTTTTTTTAAATTTTCATTATTTACATATCTTTAAATGGTTGTGATACCTAAGAAACTATTTCTTTTAAAATATTTTAAGTCTTGATAGGAACACCATTTTTTGAATATGATGCAATCATATAATTCCACATGGTACCAGCTCTTTTGGGGCATATCACTAAATGATTAACATAAAGTATACATGCTTCCACATAATAACAAATAAATATGAAAAATATCT
Organism: Taxus wallichiana var. yunnanensis; assembly: GCA_018340775.1. Classification (NCBI taxonomy): domain Eukaryota; kingdom Viridiplantae; phylum Streptophyta; class Pinopsida; order Cupressales; family Taxaceae; genus Taxus; species Taxus wallichiana. The sequence goes on from CM031234.1 coordinate 677,569,911, forward strand.
ACTTTTGAATAGGACTTGACGGATGTCATTACATTTTACTAAAATTACCATTTTGGTACGAGATGGAAGGATGTTCATAAAGGCTATAAATTTTTTTGTTATGGTTGAAAGTTGCAATTTCATAGTCCTCAAACAAATTATAAGAAAATATAAAACTATAATACTTCAAATACATATTGAAGGCTTATTTTGAAATTTGGGGCCTATAGAAAAGCAAATTTAATAATTAATTATAAGCCCATGTGTTCTCTTACCATTTTTCAAAATTTCCAATTTTGCACACACTTATTTCACGGTAACAAGAGAATATATACTCATATAGACATAAAACACATTCATCATGGCCATATTGAACATGAACGAAAATCAATATATTACACAAGGTTACTTCTTGGTTTGATTTTTTTGTTACAATGCATTATAAAATTATTATAGGTAATACAATCAAAACTCCTAGTTATAAATTTAGTATCTATAATATTTTTTATTTTAGTGAACGGTAGAAAGCGATACACTCTAAATACAAAAATTGTAAACAAAAATCACTATATCCATCTATTCTAATGTTCCACATGCATATGGTATTCTATAATCTACAAATTGATTTATCAAAGCAAGTACAAACCTTAAGATTAGGAACTTGATCCATAATATAAGTACCAACATCAATCATTACACATTTATTCTTAGTAAATCAATAGTTAGCCATATTTAGTATCCTTCCATGATTTATAACTCGGGATATATTTTTACAATGATCCCACATAACCTCTTTTACAAAAACAATGATATTTTCCATCTTGTATAACAGATATTTGTTTTAAGTGTCCATCTCTGCATAGCGGAATATGCCCTATTCACCTACACCAATATAATTGAAACATAAAACATTATAAGATCATATGTCAAAAAGCAATAATATGGAGATTAGAAAATTTAGAAAAAACACACTAGAAGAAACATATAGACATATAAACATTCGACTCTTGACACTTGTGATATTCATTTGATTTACCTAAATGACTAGAGGAAGAAAAAGGAAAATACTAATAATTAAATTATTATGTTATTAAAATGAGTTCATTGACTAACTTTCCAATGTTCTATTTTAAGGGTTTGTATTGAAGGGACACGTGTCATTATAGAATAATAAATATTTTTTACCACATTGATTGATTACAATCAATATTACAATATCTACCTAGTCAAATCTAAAAACATGCATATGTGACCTATCAGAACCTCTAAAACATAACCAAAGGGGTGATATCTTTATCTAAAGATAGAAATAAAAATATCCTTCATTTTCAATGGATCCATTCCTATGTTGTTCATACACAATCAATTCAATGCAACGGAGCTCAAAAAATAAAGAAATAAAAATGTAATTTATATTTAATAAAATATAATATTAAGAAAAAAAATACACATAATATAGTTCTAAAATATACATTTCTTCTAGATAATATCTTTAAAATCCTTATGCTCATAGAAAAAACTACCTTATAAATATTTTCCTCCTCAAGAAAGGTGGAAATTAACGAAATGTGAAAACTCAAAAAGAGTTTTCCATACAACACCACACACCCATTCTTATTCTTTATTTCTAAATCCTTGAAGTGTGTAAGAATATGTGTAGTTGTAGCTTCCATGGCTTAATGATTGCCTCCATTATCATGTCCAAAAATATCAACTTGGGATAACTATATGTAGCATCAAGGTGTGAGTGATACATTCCGTCTTTCTTATGGATTGTAATTAGACGATGGTTATAGATATTAGTTTGTAGGTAGTATAATAGATTTCCAAGAAACTTCTTACTTTACATACTCCAAATATTCGAAGAAACTTATCATTATATTGACTCCTTTTAAATTATTCAAAAGGGATATTCTCAGCACCTAATCCGCTCTTCGAGGTTATATTTTAATACATTTTTTTCTTCTTTTCGTTTTTCATTATCTTCAAATGAAATATTATTTACAAGTTTTCTAGAATTTGTATTAAATGTTAATGATGAGCCTTGATATAATTCCATATATCAAGATGAGATGGAAACTCAAATATGGAGGCCACTTGTTTTGTTGAATTTATCCCTATCATCTTTGTACATATCTGATGTTTACTATGAATTCCATTTTTGAATTATTAATATAAGAATAACATAAAATTAGGAATAGTGAGCACCATTAAATGATTTTTTATGTAATTAGTATAAGAAAAATAATGTGGGAGATAGATCTTCTAACATCATATATTAGACATAAAATAGTATATTATCATGAATTTATTACTTATTTTTAAAAATATATATTTACATCAATAATGTCCACTTAGAAATAAAATGCACTTCAGAATAACTTATTGGACAAAAAATTGAACCACCTAGAAATCGCTTTCCTTTCCATCCTAAAATTCTCTTAAATTTTAAATTTATTAAAAGTAGAATACTATATCACTAATTTATCCAATTGAGAGTTCTTGAGTGAAAAAAAAAAAAAAACTTAAAAGAAAAATCCAATTTTAATTATGCTTTGATGGATACATCCCTAATCTAGTCTTGAAGCTCCCATTTTAGAGAAAGATAAAAAGATGTTGGGAAAGGTGGTAGAGTTGAGTCCTATACATAAACATAATTTTTCATTAAATGTTTACAGATTCTTATCGCCCAATCAATCATGTAATCATCAAAGTTTAAAATAGGAAAACATATCTCTTTAAATAATTCCATCAATAAATACATGTGACGTGTGAATTCTTTCACATTTATTATAAAAATTCATTTAGCATGAGTATGATTTCAAAATTTTCATGAATATCTTCAACTTAGATTCTATTATTTGAGACTTATGTGCCACAAAATGCTATCCCGCCTTCATCGTGTGGCCTTATTAGTGTAGGATTTATTTTCCACCCTTTATTTGTATTATCCTACTTGGGATATTCAACCTCACTTGGATTTTCCCTAAAATTTTGGAATATCCTTGTTTAGGTGTACACTTGACTACAATATTTTATGTGTTGGCTACCATTAGTCCGGTGGATATTCTTACGATTCTAGGAAAAGGTTACACATTCACCTCCTATTTTTTGATATCTTCCATTATTCGATTTGAATGTATTAACTTGGAGCTATTTACGACTTATTGAAATTATCTCTCTTGTATTTTAATAATTTGTAGTTGTGTATGCTTGATTTGTTTTATCTTTGAACAATTCATGTCTCACATCATTTACATGTGCATTCTTTGAAACAAAAGATCCATGGCGCTTATCTATTAGGCCTAAAAACATTGTATCATGGAAATATCAAATAACTATCAAATACACTACTACGTGTTATAAAGACATTGGAAATGGTTTTAGGGACTAAAATTACACCTTTAAATTTATTTATTTCTTAAAATAATGGCATATTCAATAATGTCATTTTTCCATACCATTTAATTTATATGGGCATATACTTTTGTGACTTAAATACCTGAAAATGTGCCAATAAAATTCTTGAAGAGATTACAAACCCTAAAATTAGTGAATAATTCTAGAATAATGGAAATTTTCACTTTCAAATCTCAAAAAAGGACTGCAATCCATAACCTTAATGAGTCATTGGGATTTTTATAGTATACATGTCAATGTGAACCAACTTTTCATAAGTTTCAAGGGTTGTTCATTTCACATGAAGGTCAACTCAATTGTCATCCCAATTTTGACTCCTAAAACTAGGAAAGGAATTTTGAAGGATAAAAATTGGAACATGAGAAGAAACATGGAATATGGCATCATTAACTTGATTATTTTCGCTTTCTTGAGACAAAAACTTGAGATGGGTATTTTTCTCCAAAAAAAATTTCAACGTTGAGATCAAAAGAAACTTGTATGACAATAAAAGAAATATTAGAAAGTATTTCATCTTAAAAATTCATTCTGCTAAGATAAGAAGGTTTTATTTCCATTTCACTTTCAATTTTCATTTGCTTTTGTTATATTTTCCTTTCTACACTTGCAAACAAAATTCTAAAATCATAGCAATTTTTTTCATACTTTGGAATGTGGAGATTCCAATGCAAGTGTATCATTTATAGCCAAGAAAATATGTGTTTATAAAATTATGATCATATTATATAAAAAAATACAACCCTAATACAATTCAAGCATTTCATTTTCTATATTTGTAAAAAAAATATTAATTTTTTTTAAACGACAATGTAAATATTAAAATTCATGTATCAAGACATTTCACTAATAAAAACAAATAAAAAAATTATGATCTTTATTAAAATGAGATGATATCAAAATGGAATTGATCATCCAATATATAATTAGATTTTAAAACTAGAATGATGCTACAATGGAAATTTTAATGCAATCCTAAAATATATAATGGTTACTTATTATAAATTTAAGTAGGAAATTTTAAGGTGAGGAAGGAATATTTTTATTTGGATTCCCATCATCTATCTTCATTTTTCATTGGAAAATAATTTAGTGAGTGAAATTCCTTAGAAATTCCTTGTGTGTCATAATTATTCTACTAATATGGGATTAATTCAAGTAAAAAATTCATGTATTTATGTTAATTTGAATGCACATGCCATGAGTAGTTACTAACATAGTGACATTATTTCTTCTTTCACTATTTAGAGTTATCAATATCAACATTTCTAAGCTTTATAATTTTTTTAAATAACATGAAATAAAAGGATGAATTATTGTTATAGAGGATATTTTGATTTAACTATCTTCCAACATTAATTGCACAAATCAAAATATCACTTCACAAACCGACTATTGACCTAACAACAATCAAAAAACAAAAGAGGAATTACATTTAGTTAATTCTATGTGAATCTATAAGAGTTTGATTGATTTGAATGTAGGAACATAATGATTAAAGGCTAGAAATGATTCTTTACTATAACTAGCACTTGAGATTGGACCTAGGAAAATCGTAGAAATATGTCAAGACCATCGATATTTTTTTAACCCTACTATATGGTTTTGGACCTACTTGGAATATGGTCATGTAAATTCTTGAGTGCTTCACTTACATGGAAATGAATTTTTGTTATATGTTGGTCTTTTTACTCACATTTTTAATGGATCTCAGTAAAATTTTCTCAAACCCTTGTAGTGCGAAGTTCTTGCAAAAAACAAATTTAGGTGGCTTAGAGGATTTATTTTAGGGGATAATATTAGGTTTTTTAATTTTGAAATTGGTTATTTTTTTACTAACGTACGGTAGCAAGTCCGCTAAAATTTTACGAGTCCTAAATAGCTTTGACCATAATGTTTCTTTAGTGTTTCCAATACGGTCCAACCAATGTTGGTATATTCACTATTATGTTATAACATACTATTATATAGCATTAATTTCACATAATATAGTAATACTAGTAATACAATATAATTTTAGAATTAATTAATTTTGAGATGTGGAGTCAAGTCAAAGATAAAAGAGAATAATCCTATGAAAAATATGAAAGTATAAGCCATAAATCCAAAGGAATAAGAAAAAAAGGTGAAGGAAAAACTTTTAATTATCAGGCAAGTCAAGATTTTTTTACAAAATTGTTACTAAATAGCAATCTAAATCCATGATACAAGTTAGTAATATGATTATGTAATGTTGAACGGTAAAGAACATGTTACCAAATGGTAACCATGATTTGAGTTATCATTTGGTATTGTATAAGGATTGAATCATGGGGTGGTCTTGATTACATGTTCACATAACCCTATCCAAGAGCCTAACCCATGTTACCATGTATCATGTTACATGATCTTTATTTTTCACAATGTCTTGAATTTATATATTAGAAAGATTTTAAGTGAAACTTCTATATGTTTTTCACATGTGCAAAATTCAAAATCACCCATACAATGGCCCCTATTGCAAAGGAGAAAAGAACTCAAGGAAAAATTAAAAATGACATGGAAATTTTAAAATATTTCATTCATCCCACAATAACACTAGTGTCAATAGGTAATTTTGAATATTATTATGTTAATATTACTTAATATGTCGATTTACGTAAGGATGTAGAAATAAAATACATTTATTTCAAATGTAAAAACCATAGAATGACCTTACTCCAAATGAAATTTCTAATCAATGGAATAATTCAATTCATGTTGATAGTACTAATAATCCCAATTTCCATCCAACTCGGACTTCATATTTAAATATTTCAGAAACACACATCAGAATGTGAAGATTTGGAATTGGACTTTAGGAAGGACTTATAAATTTGAATGGTCATCTAGATGTCATTTCATTGAACTGTTGTTCCAGAAAACACTACTGATACTCCTACAAAATGTATATGTACTATATGTCATTAGAAACTAGGAAAACACCACAAAATGGAATTGAATTTGGACAAAATAGAGAAGCATTTTGAAAAATTATATGAGTCTAAAAAGTAAGATGATGGAACAATAATATACACAACTAGATGTAAAGCTAAGCAAGATGAATTACATATGAGATATGGAATAGAATATGAAAATAATCATAAACATATTCAAGACATTTTTGAGAAATTTTTTACAAAAATGCTAAATTTTCAAAAGCTACTTGATGCATGTATTCAGGATAAATTATACAATTCAAATCATTATTTCACATTTTAAAAAATGGCAGACCAATTTTAGATCTCATTGATTATAATATATTATTTCAATGTAATGGGTTTCCAAATATTCCAACAACACACTAGTTAGATACTAGTGCATGGGAAATGGCAAAGTGTATGGTAGAAATTGAAATCACTTATTTGAGAGAGAAGGTAAAAAATGTGAATTTTATCACATTGTTGATTGATGAGGTCACAACAATAGACAATACATCGTGGGTTTGCATGCATGTCTACACTTTCAATTTCAATAACCATTTGAGGGAAAATCATCTACTAGCTATGCACAAAATGATGGAGAATTGTAATTTTGAGAACCTCTGCAAACTTGTTATTAAAAATTTGAAATAAATAGCTAGTATGGATGATCATTTAATCTCTACAAATATTATTTTTGTTAGAGATGATGGGGCATCTATCAAGCAAGGTCACAAAAATGGTATTTATATTCTCCTTTAAACAATTATTTCCCTATACATGATACCTATTCACTGCATGACTCACAAAATTAATCTCACTTACAATATTGTAAGTAATTTTTAAAAAGTTGCTAAAGTGGAGGAGTTTATAAGGGATTTTCATTCATACATGTCAAGAATTCCAAAAAAAGTGTTTGAGTTTCAGATATTTTTGTTGGAATAAAAAATTGTTAAAAAATGTTGAGAGATGATGATAGAAGATGGATATCATTTTATGATCGAGCTTGTATAATCTTTGAGGAGTACGAGTCATTAACAAGGAATATATTCAAGAATCGTAGAGAAGTTGACAAGGCTAAAGATCAATTGTATCGCTTAAGTGATTTGGAGACACTATTAAATTTTATCGGGTATTTTTCTAATAATGAAGGAAATAAACAGTTTAGTGAAATAATATTAGGAAAGATCTATATAAATTGTTGATTTTATTAAATTAAGGAAACAAGTTTTGTGAAACAAGCTCATGAAAGTAAGATAATATTGAGTATTTGGATGGTATTGATAGATATTAAAGATCCCAACAACTTTTGAAGCATAATATCAATTTTCATCTTTATATCTCGAGTTGATGGGATTAATACACTAATCCACAATTTCCACATATATCCTTATGTCCTACGTTTTGATATTGAGTAAGTATGAGTGAAAAGCCTAATTTTTTATGTTAAAATGTGACATACATCGAAATCATTCATGAATATATTTGACAAATAATCTTATGAGATCGAGAAAATTTCAAGAATAATGATCTACTTGAGGCCATGGGAGTTGTAAATCCCAATTTCTAGAATCCAATGATTGGTGAAGAACAAAGAGCTCAACTCTTTGCAAAATACATATCTGCACTAATGGATCAGTTTTTCAAATCTTTATATGTTAATGGAGGATAATTGAATGGTATATTGAATATAAAATTACTCATATCACAATCATCAAAATTTTCCTTGACAATGAGTGATAAATATAAGACTCTTGCTCTACCAATACAAATTGGAACTATCACACTATTGCATGAGAAAGTTGTATAATAGTAGCATTTGAGAGAAACACTAAGTGAATACTTCAAATTGTATGAACTCATACGAAAATGATTCTTGGGTCAGTTGAAGATGAAAGGGTTTTTAGCGCATTAACATTTTTTAAATAAAAACTTTTTAATAGATTGGAAAAAAATTTGGAAACTTGTTTGAGATTGTATGTTTCAAGATAGGAGTGGACACATTTCCATACGAAATATATTTAGCTACATGGACATCCCTTTTAGAGGGATATCTATTATTTATATGGTAAGCAATGGAGACTCATATTACTTGAAATTGACTTATACTCTAGTGGACAAAAAATAGAAAAAGATAAAATAAGTGATGAAGGAATTTAGGATAGGGTTGTTTAAGTTTAAAGACAATTGAAATATTCAATTTCTAATATATATATATATATATATATATATATATATATATTGGTGACTCATCATTTAGTTTTTTTAATTAACAGTAAAGTTTTTGGCTAGGATCCTACCGAAAACAAAAGAGGCCTGAAGCCCGGATAAAATGTTGCAAATCAAGAAAGCAAAACAAGACTAGCAACAAGCATAGTCAACAAGAAACCAAAAAGCAAGAGAAAGACAACACAATGTTAGCACAATATCAACAAAAAGTCAACCCAAAACTCCGCATGCAACAATAAAGACTTTAAAAAATGCGAGATGGGAAAGAGATCCGAATAAAAATGGAAGAAGATGAGAATCAAAAGGTGGAAAGATCCACCCACATTTGACTCTACTCCTTATGATGTTATCACATTGCAATACTAAATTCTTACATTTTTTTCATCTTGACTACACTGTGTTCCACCCATCCCAAGATTCATCAAAAAAACCAACCCCAAAGGCCGGTTTAATATAATATCTATAATTTTCTCCCTCCAAGAAGTCAAGTACATTAAGGAAGTCTAGATAAAATTAGGGGGAAGTACCCTAATTGGTGCCTACTTTTAAAAATTTCAATGGTATTCCTCAAAACCACATCTAACTTTTCCATAGGTGATTTAGCCAAAACTAGCTTAGAAGTCATGTTTTTACATGAGTGCTTATTTGGCTTTCAGAGGCCATGGTTTTCCCTAAATAAATTTCCAGCATTCCTCTTTGAATTATTGCACAACCTCAAATTGAATTTTCAAAAAAATAGGGGACACTACCTCAACTAAAGTATAAATATATTCCTATAGTCCAAACAATGAATCTTCCTTTTGTTCAGCATCACATGAATCATCCTCATGATCTCCTTCATTGGGTTATTCAACATGTTCCTCTTTGTTATTTTCATCAGAATACTTTTTATAATCTTCATAATTTTCTTGGCACAAATTTAACAAGTAGGAGAAATCAACAAAGGTGTCGAAGCATGAGGGAGAATGAACCTTGTTTTTCTCCAAATAATTTCCTTGAATGTTATCAACTTCTTGATCTATTGGAAAATCACCCAAAAAAAAATTATAGCACCACAGACTAGGAGGGGGTTCCCTAAAATTGTGACCTAATCCACCGACAAGAGTCTTGTGCAAGAGCATGATATGAAGCTCCATTGATAGATATCAAATCAATGGTGGACAACAAATCGATCCCCTTCTCAATACCATGCACTTCCTCCACCACTAGTGTTTCAAAAGTTGCACTATTTCCTTAGTCCCATCCACCGTCTGACTAGAGGAAAATATTTACCTTCGAGCACATTTATGCACATTATTATAACGATAATTTAGGTATAAGAAAGAGTGGTTGATCCAAAAGAAAACAATATCCAAGATATTTAGCAATCCCCTCTAGAATGCCATTTTCCTAGAACTCAATAGCTAGAGCAATAAGCCTGACCTAGACTAGGAAGGAACCAGGAAGTATATTGTTCATATCCAGACTAGGGTTTCATCCGGTGATGTGTAGAATGGTTTTTCCAAATAGCTAGGACCCTCCATTGATCGCCTTATGTAGGTCTTCTTCCAGTATAACTCTAAACAAGAAGGATTCACCAACCATGACCACCGCATCAAGGCCTCCCATTGGCTTCCTTTTTTTTGAAGACCCAAGCTTTGACAGAGTTGATATTGGGCCTTATTCACTAACCTTGAGCCATGACATCAAAGAACAATCCGAACATAAATAACAAAGGTTCAAGCTTACATTTAAAAATACAAATTATTCAAGCACAACTACAGTTTTAGAATATAATATCAAAATGACATATTTGAAAGTTATGCTCATAGCTAATGATCATGTACCATGTTTAATAATATAGTTTGAGTAGAACAAATAAAAGTACAACCACAATGTTATTTGATATTATAAATTCATCGATGAATTTATAGAGGAAACAATTATTCGAGATGTTTCAATCATCCTTTCTGAAAAGAGTATCTTCAGAGTTGAAGAGACAAACTTTCAAATAATGAATCAAGATATCATATTTTAATCTAAAACTTATTTAAGATAGTAAAAGTTGGAGCTGGTCTCCATATTTTGAGTAGTACTAGTGAAGTAAAAATGTAGATTCTTAAAGAAGTTATTAGGTTGATCAATCTAAACACAACACAATAGTTTGAATGAAGCAATGAACAATTGTTTTAAGTTTTCAAAAATTTGATCAAGAAGAAAACCTTGTTCTCGAAAGATGAAGGATATTCTACGAGATAAGTAAATGCACTTGATACATTCAACAATGAGACATTACAACCAAACCGGTAGTAAAAACCACATGATAATCAAACAAGAGGTTAAATGGTGAATTACAAAGGAGCTACAATATCAAAACAATGGCACAATGTTGAATGACAACATACACAAATCGAGATTGGCAAAAGAAAGAGCCGAAATTCTCTTCATAGAAGAATATCAAGATTCAAAATCTGTTTTCATCCATCAAAGATACACATAATGTTAAGCAATCGAAATGCATGGAGTTATTTCGAATTTTTCTCATGAACACAAATTTTATAAAAGCTAACACACCTGTATTTTCCACATACAAACTATCAAAAACATGAGCTACAATAGTTTCACATCTCAAGGAAGTAATGATCTTTTCAAACAGTGAAGGTTTGAACAAAAGATTGAAAGCAACAACTCAAAGCTCCAAATGATGGCCAAACCCTAATTTGGGTTATGAAAGTACATGGAAAATGTTACAGGTTCATTATTAAGATTATGAAATGCACAAATATATAATGCCTATGAATAAAAAGTTGGGTTACAAGATAGTTGCAAATGTCAAGCATCAAATAAAATATAAATCATACTTATATCATCATTATGTAGATTACAGGGGGTTCACAAAAGATAACTTTCCAAATTTAAGTAAGATATATGTCCCAAGAGGTACATTTTAATATGTGTAAGGTTTTGAGCAAGGTGACAATTGTTTTCAAAAACTTACCAGAAGCTAGAGAGGAATCCCATGGACCTCTGAGAAGAACCATATGCACACAAACCGAGCCCATATTGAGCTAGGGTACCGTTTGTTTCGAATAACTCAAAATGGACAATGAAGATCCACATCCTGGAGTGAATCATATAGATTTTGGCACAAAGCTACATATTTATCATAACAAAACAAAAAATTCCAGTTTGTAGCTCTAATAGAACAATATCAAAACAACCCTAAGATTTAAGGCAAAGTAATCACAAGTTGCGATTTTCAACCAAATGAATCATTCTATCAAAAAGAAAGGCGTCGATTTGGATTATGGTCTATCAAATAAAACCCCAATGTTTGTTATTTTCAAACCACGAACGTAGAAATGAGGGTTACACTAATATCTCAACTTATCAATGAAAACCTAGCATAGACAATGAATTAGAGAGACCCAAAATGTAGAGTTGGGTTATGAACAAAAAAAAGTGTAACAGAGTGTGAAAACAAAACACATTGAAGTCAAAACAATGGTTCAAACCCTCAATAACAAAATAGACAACCATGAAATTGGACACAAATAAATAACACGCAACAAAGAAATATTCAAGAGCTTACCTATGAGAAATGATGACCTCTATCGGGAGAAAATGTAAGAACTCGAAATCTTCTCCAAACAATGGTTCCACGTAAATGTCAGCCACACAAAAACATGCATAAATAGGGAAAGCACAAATATAGGGTTTCGAGATATACCAAGTTTGGTCATATAATGTCGAAGATAACACAATTTTTCAAGTGAAAACAATAAATGAAGAGGCTCTAATAAATTAAACTTGAACTAGAAAACCAGACAACGGATTAATAAGGAAAAGATAAATCATGAACCAGTGAATGATCAAACCCAGAGGTTAAAATTTAAATTAAATTCATTTTAAAAAGGAGAAAAATTAGTTCTTACTCTTATAATGCAGGATCCAAACGACTTAAAAATAAAGAGTTCCAACCGGTAATGGCAACCGAAAGTTTAGAAAACCCAACTTTGAAACCCACCTCACGTAAATCAGAGCCATAGAACTCCATAATTCACCAATAGTCGGTTAAAACCCTTCAAAGAGAAGTATCAAAATAGGAATGAGCTCTAAATTCCATAGAATCCTTCACTCAAGCTCGATATCAAAAGCAATGGAGGATCAATAAAAAAAATTGTCGACTATACGTAGCTCAACATGAGCTCAAAAAATGATAAAGGTTAGAGTTTGAAATGCAGTTTATTTCCTCAACCCTATCAGTGAGTCGCATTCAACAGTGAATATTGCAAGGTATAGAGATAGATGATCGAAAATAAAAACCACCACGTAACAAAACCCAACCTTGGTTATGTCAGGTACATGCGTGTCAAGCAAAAGTAAAACCGTAATTGGGGTTAAATTAAATAATTTCCACCGACAAAATGATTGGGCTAAGTCATTGTTAGGAGGTGGAATGTGTCTTGTTTAAAATATTATTTACTACTTTGACCTTATCTAAGGTTTGATAATAATTTTATTATGCCACATAGTATGCAAAATGGAAAATGGTTTGGTATATTCCATGTTTAAATAAAAGGTGGCCAAACATGTTATATGCCTATGCAAATGGGCCAAAACACAATAGTATGTGAAATGTTTAAATCAAAGGTGGTATTAAAAAACAAAGCATATGCCAAAAATAAAATGATTAATATTTGATTGATTTAATATTTTATGCCATGGTCAAAAAAATTCAAAGAATTCCCCAATAAGTGTATATGTGCTATGATGACCTAAAGACAAGAAGGATAATGGATGCGAAAGGATCAACATCATAGCCATCACATGGTGTAACGCCGCCATAAAAACGACGCTCACGACGACGACGACGAAGCGACGAAAACATCCGACCGAAAATGTGACAATTTTTTTTTTTAATTATTTAACTTCGTTTACATGATTCATGTCATGCATTCAATAGAGAAAGGTTTGCTAAACGTCTTAAGTTGGTTGCATAAATACTATATATATATATATATATATTTAAAATCTCAAAATGGGATATATATACATATACCACCAAGTTTATGTGTTTATAAACCAAAAGACAATATTTTAACTTAATCATATTCCACTTTGTAAATAAACGAAACTATACTTCGAGTTGTTTTCACACGGCTCGAGGAGTTTAGTTTATATGTGTACCGCCAATCAAAGTTATATATAGGTCAATCCACTCCTAGCGAGCTGTTGTTCAAATAACTCCACACCACTCGGCGAGTTATTATTTGCATTGGGCGAGTTTGCATTATGTGGGCGAGCTAATTATTTCCTCACGAGCTCATTAGCATTGACGGGTTCATATATGGAGGAATGAGCTGCTTTTGGGCTATAATATTCCACGCCAACTTGGTTTCATAATGGTCTAATTTGGCAGTTCCATATTTTTATGACAGAGCGAGTTAAAATTCTACATTGGGCCATCTCGGCTAGCTCTTCACATAGCTTGGCGACCTATGTTCTATATTGTTTAGCCGAGCCACTTACCAATTTATTCTAATCATTCAATTGCATATAGCAATGATACGTGGCTAACCAACGTCACATTTGTCTTGGCCAATGAGCTTGGCCCAACCCATTGGGAAAAACAAACCGATCTCTACGCACATAGGGCACAACGGCTCAACGCTCGGCAAAAGGGAAATAGTTATATGGCTCGGCCCAAGTAGGGATATGCATGGATCTCAAAGTGTGACCAACGTTCCACATGAGCACCTTAACATGACACCACGCCACCTATTCACCAAGTGGTACCCTCCACATACCACCTCCCATGAATATAGAACACCGAAGAACCAATCATGGGGCAGAAAATAAGATATTGTGTGGACAAGCCACTACGTGGAGGACATAAAAGAAAGAAAAAAAAAAAAAAGGGGCTGGAAAGTCATGGTTGGGGGTGGGTGGCTCCAGCCACCTGCCGCAAAGAAATAACTCCCCTTTTTGACTTGCAAGCCACTCCAACTGGCCGCATATCTTTATTGAATTCACTTAGATTTTGCAAACCATAAGATTTTCACAGTCGACCTGCTGTGTGGTTTTGTCCTGGCCGAGTAAATACGATGTGATGGTTATAGATGAAGCCATAGGCCAGTGGAAAGGCGTGTCGACCCGTTTTAATCGGCCTGGCCGCGTGAACAGGGAAGAGTGGTTAGAGATGGAGCTACGGCTTGGGTAACAGGCGCTGCTACCTTCACCTTCGTTGAGTGCTGCAAGATGCGTCCATGGCGGGGGTCCACAGTCCAGCTAAGCAGGCGTGTAAACAAGCAAACTGTCCAACTATGTTGTTATCTATTCAGTATCGAATACACCTTCAAATTCGGGTTCGCCTTCAGGATATTTTTATCAAATAGATTGAGGGACAGAGGAGGCACACAAAAATATCAAAATCGATTAAGGGACAGTGAAAGTGTTTATAGAAGGCCTGGTGGAAACTAATGCGTAGCTCTTCTACAAGGGTCCTGTCGCAGATACAGAACGGCTCGTGGAAGGAGCCTCTTAGAGGTGGATCTGTTTCATATCAGAATATACAAGAAGCACAATTTGTTTTGCTATTATAAGAGCATTTTTGCGTGTATTTTATTACTGTCTTAATATACGACGATTATACAGAGACCTATCATTATATTAATTGTTTTATATATAACATGAACGTATGATTTTTTAAAGTATTTTAGCTTATTCATCCATGCAATTCTATGGGCGCCTCCTACGTAGAGGTGAGTCTGTTTCATGGCAGAATATTCATGAAGCCCGATTTGTTTTTGCAAAAAAAATAGAAAAAGGAACAGTTTCAGCGTAGGATTAAGTGCAGGCCTGTTACGGCCATGTCAAAAGGACTCGTTTGAAATTATGTTTAGTTTTATCTACTTGGCAATAGTTTATCCTAATATGCTCTTATCAATATAAAAGAAAAATTGATAATATATTGATAGTAATATGACTTGATAATAATGATTTCAAAAATTTTAGCATTGATTTAATAGGAGTAATATTTAAACATTTGTTTCCTCCTTAAACGTTGAGGACATGTGTAAATGGACTTGATAAGTTTTTAAGTATTTGTATTAACATTTGTTTCTATCCAACTTTAATAGACATTGCATGGGATTTTAAGTAAGTTGATTTCATTTCCTTCTACACTTTGCCAATAATTTTACAATGGATTCATAAATGAAGAAAGACATAAAAGAGCTAGAGCTTAAAATGCTTCATTGTCTTACTAAAAGCCATTTGAAAACTTAAGTCTTTCCATCAACTATAAAAGAAGAGATAATGCACTATTTTTCCAACCTTTCCAATACATCACTCTCAAGTAACCAAACAAAATTTTAATATATTTTCTTTTGTAATTTTTTTTCAACATTCCACAAAAGAATTCAACAACATTTCCAATAAATTTTAGAGTAAGAAATGCTAACATTTCAATACAACTTTCCTTCAAAATCTTGTTACAACATTTCCTACTTCATGTGGGAACAAATTTGCAATAGTGGAAGCTAAAATACAAAGTAATATTACATTTTTCCTCCACTCAAGGTGGGTAAAACTACATAATGGTTTCACATTATCAACAACAAGGTTCCAATGCTCCAAATATCAACAAGGTGGCTCCTCCATAGTTTGCTTGGTTCACAACAAAATAAGGGGAGAGGCAACGCTCTCCTCCCAACCAAATACCCAATGGAGAAGAGAAGCCATCCTCTCCATTGGCCCCCGAGCCCCAACCACATCACAATGGGAGAGAATCCAACTCATGGAAACTACAAGCTTCCACATAACTAAACATAACATTTCACATGCATTCCATAATCCTTCAAAACAAGAGAATCAACAACACAACAAGAGAAAATTAATCACAACAACAAGTCACAAGGCTCACCAAGAAAGCCACAAGAGTAAGACATATGGGAGGCCACTTATCCCTCCCGATGGGAATGGGTGCCACCTAAAAGCCTCCAATGCAAAACACAATACCCCTAACAACTCTTATGCCTCCCTCAAGTACCCCTTATCCCTCCATTCACTCTTATGCCTCCCTCAACTCTTATGGCTCCTCAAAGTAAAATGAGAAGAAAATGCTAGCATTTCTCTTACAAGGTGGGCACCCAACCCAAACTCCCTCCTCAAGAACATGATCTCTTATGCCTCCCTCAATTAAGCTCCCCATAGTCTCCTCCCACTCCCAACTTAGGCATTCTACCCATCCCAACAAGCATTTCAAATAACAATATTCAACACAACAACAATATACTTATTCATATAACAAAAAGAAGAAAACATAATACAAGTAAAGGTGAAGCTCCTACCTTTCCATGGTGGATCTTGTTCCAAGTATCAAGTCTCAAACCCCTCCAAAGATCAAGCAAGCATCCACAAGCTCCAACAAAATTTCCACAAGCAACAACAAGCTCCAAAAATCCACAAACTCTTTCCCAAATCCTCTCCTCTCCAAAATACACAAGACTAAAAATGAAACTTCCAACCCCCAAAACAAACAAGAGGATCAAATAAATAGAGAAAAGAGAGGGAGGGATGATGTGGCTCCAAGTAGGATGCCACCTCCTTTTCCCTCCACTCCACATCATTTGGTCAACATCAAATTCCAATGCACCATTAATAGGTGGTTGAAAGAAAGGCAAGCACCTTACACATTCCAACTAAACCTATTCCCCCCAAAGGAAAAATTAAATTTGAAAGAAAGTGCAATTAATATTTTTACCCTTTTATCCCCCAAAACACCTACAAGACCCTAAATTTGGCCTCCAACCCATAGGTAGGGTTGGCATGGGGTTTTAAGAGGTGTGGGACAAGTTTGACTTGTCCCACAAGCTTCCAAATTTGGCCTCAAAGGCCAAATTCAGTTTCCCATGTGGGGAGAGTGTCTACACTCAAAACTCATACACACATCACTCAACACAAAATCCAAAGTAAATCAAGGTTAATAAATGAACTCTCTTAGGTCACATCTTTTAATTAGCTTAGGACAATTTAAAATTAACTTAATTAACCCACTACAACCCATGGCTAACAAAGGGGTAAACTCCAATCCAAAGAATATGAATAATAACACAAGTAAAATTTCACTTACTAAGAGCAACACATACTAACATAAAACAAAAAGGGAAAAATTAAAACAAAGCAACACATGATCCCTAGGTCACAATTTTCCCTTTACCAGATAATTCTAACACACACACAATTACTTGTTGCCATGGTGACCTTAGCTAGATTCTTCTCAAATTCCGATGTGGTTGGTCTCCACTCCCCAATATTGTTGTGAATATCATATACCTGCAGAGAAGAAAATACCTCCTTCGGCCTGTTGGCCGCATTAAAACATTCATGCCAAATATACAATATAATCTAAAATAAACAACACATGATTTACCATCATCTATGCAAGTACGATAACACTAACACTTTCTAGCACATTTCTATTCCACATTTCATTTATGTCAAAACAATCATCACATTAGTCCAATTATCAAGTCCTACTCAAAACGATTAAACATATCACATGTCATAATTAAAGATAAATAACCCTATCAAAATTATACAAATATCGTCATCAAATGTCCACCAGTAAACCATATGCATCATATAAAGATCAAATCAATAACAGTCCAATGTCTATGATATCTACTAGCATGCTAACTCAAGAAGCCATAATGAATCCATAGTGAAGTAATCAGTCTCGAAAGCAATAGAACAAAATGAGGTCGAAGGGAAGTGGGCACTACATCCCCTCCCCTTAGACTCGACTTCCTCTTGGAAGTCACTGGAAAAGGTGTGGAAACTGTCCTCGTAGCAAAGTAGCATCCTCCCAAGTAGCTGTAGTCTCATCATACCTGTCCCATTGGACCCGAACCTAATCAATCTCTCTGCCGCGAAGGCCCAGGGTCCTACGATCTAAAATGTGCATGGGCTCCACCATCACCTGCCCCTGATCCTGCACCTGCAATGCAGTCCAATCTAGCACATGAGAAGGATCAGAAATATATCTCCTAAGCACAGAAACATGAAACACATCATGGACGCGCGATAAGCTAGGTGGCAATGCTAGACGATAGGCCAAGGGACCGAGGTGCTCCAAGATCTCAAAGGGACCCACAAACCTAGGAGCAAGCTTAGAACCTTTTCCATAACGGATAGGGCTCTTATGCGGTCTGACATGAAGAAACACCTTCGTGCCTACCTCAAAACTACGATCTGTCCTATGTTGGTCTGCATACTTCTTCTGTCTATCCTGTGCCTCTTGCAATCTCTGTCTGATCAAGGTAACCTGCTGCTCCATGTCCTGTAATAATGCTGGCCCGAGGAAACCCTGTCCTCAATCCTATCCCAACTAAGAGGTGTCCTGAACTCTCTACCATATAAATCTGAAAAGGAGCCATGCCTATAGAACTCAAAACTATTGTTGTAGGCAAACTCCAACAAATACGGATACTCCTCCCATCTTGGTGATGATCCATCACGTACATCTTGAGCATATCCTCCAAAATCTGATTCACCCTCTTTGTTTGTCCATCTTGTCTTAGGGTGATAAGTTGTGCTGAAATTAATCCTCTTCTCGAGGGCATCTTTGCATGGTGGTCCGGAAATGGGAAGTTTACTGGGTCAGATCATGAAATCATCTTCCATGGAATCCCATGTAATCGACAATCTCATCAAGGTATACTCGTGCCACACACTTGCATTGTATAGGTGGTCTTCACCGAGAGAAATGAGCTACCTTCGTCAATTTATCCACCGTGACCATGATGGCGTCGTGATGGTATCTCGACGTAGGTAACCCAACGATGAAGTCCATGGAAATGGTGTCCCACTTCCACTCGGTATGGCGTGAGGATAGAGAGGCCAGGCTGGATGCTTTGATGCTCGGCCTTCATCCTCTCGGCACTCTAAATAGCGTGACACAAACGAAGCCCACGTCTCTCCGAAGTCCTCTCCAAAAATACAAGCTGTCTCGGGTGGCGTGCATCTTCTTCACCCGGGATGGGCTGAATAAGGTGCACGATGAGCCTCTGTCAAAATGTCCTATCTCAAGCCTCCATCTCTAGGAACATATATCCAACCTCTGTGTTTGAGAAGACCATCTGCCTCTAATGAAAATCCATCAAATCTCCCTCAAGGGTCTCTGAGACTCAATCTCTTCTCTGGCTGCAAGGTAGAAACTATCATGAGGAAGGCTCACTGCAAGATCCTACTCCGAAAATCTGTGCCCCACCGAGGTGGCCATAGCCACATGTCTCTGCTCTTTCAAGGCATCTGCAACCACATTCTCCTTCCCCTTCACATGATCTATCTCCATGTCATACTCACAAGTAACTCCATCCAATGCCGCTAACGAGTGTTGAGATTGGGCTGCATGAAGAGGTGGCGAAGACTCAAGTGATCAGTCCTGAGTGTAAATCTCGGCCAAGAAGAAAATGTCTCCACCGTACTAAGGCATGTACCACTGCTGCAAGCTCAAGGTCATGGGTTGGATAATTGAGCTCATAATATTTGAGTTTGCGAGACTCAAAGGCAACTACTCTACCCTCCTGCATTAACACGCCTCCAAGTCCTGCCAAGGAAGCATCTGTGCAAACGTAGAACTCACCCTGAGGATCCGGCACTGCAAGAATAGGTGCTCTCGTGAGGCACTCCTTCAATGTACTGAAGGCCTGATCACATCTATCTGACCATAAAAACTTCTTCCCTTTCCGCTAAAGAGAAGTGATAGGGTGCGCAATCCGAGAGAAGTCCTGAACAAACCTCCTGTAATACCCTGCTAGACCCATGAAACTATGCACCTCGGTCACACTAGTGGGTGCTGGGCCATCCATGATGGCTTGAATCTTGGAAGGATCGACTGCGATACCTTCCCCAGAAATGATGTGGCCCAAATATTGCACCTCAGGCTGAAAGAACACACACTTCTCCAAGTTCCCGTAAAGGCGCTACTCGCGAAGACACTGAAGAACCTAGCGAAGGTGCTCCTCGTGGTCCTCACGTGTGCGTGAGTAAATCACAATGTCATCAAGGAAGATGAGCACGAAGCGATCAAGGAAGGTCCTGAATACCCCATTCATCAAACTCATAAACACTGCGGGGGCATTCGTTAAACCGAAAGGTACCACTGTGAACTCGTAGTGGCCATATCTCGTGCGGAAAGCTGTCTTATGAATATCTGTCTCCACAATCCTGAGCTGATGGTATCCTGACTTAAGATCTATCTTAGAGAAAATTGTAGCCCCTTCATCTGATCAAATAAATCATCAATGCGTGGAAGGGGGTAACGATTCTTGATCGTTACTTTATTCAGCTGACGGTAGTCAATACACAACCAAAGAGATCCATCCTTCTTCTTCACGAAGATCAGCTGGTGCACCCCAGGGGATACGCTTAGGACGGATTAGGCCTTTCTCTAGAAGGCCCTCAAGCTGCAACTTGAGCTCACATAACTCAGGAGTAGTCATCCGATAGGGTGCTCGTGAGATAGGCTCTGCGCCCGGAACTAGATCTATATGGAAGTCGATCTCACGTGGGGGAGGTAATCCCGGTAGCTCCCTTGGGAACACATCAGCAAACTCTGACAAGATGGGATGATCATCGAGGGAAGGTCCTCTTGACTCATCCTCGATCATCCATTGACCGTAATAATAGCAAACAACTGACAACCCCGTCGCGCACACCGCTTAAGCTGCATAGCGGAGATGGTGTGAATGGATACGGCCCTCCTAACTCCTGATATCACTGACTCTACTCCAAGATCATCTATGCAAGCAATAGTCTTATGGTAACAATCCACTCTAGCTCTGTGAGTGGACAACCAATCCATGCCTAAAATGATGCCATAAGATCCTAATGGAAGGATCCGAAGATCAGAAGTAGTGGTGAAGGGTCCCAAATCCACTACACACTCCTTGACTAAGGAGTCTACAGAAATTTTGGCTCCAGAAGCCATCTCAATGTCCCAACTACAGCCTTGCCTAACTGCCACCAGCCTACAATGCTCTACTAAGGATGGTGCAATAAAAGAATCAGAAGAACCAGAATCAAATAATATAGAGGTGGAAATACCACCAACACTACCTGTCGTCTCAATCACAGTACTCTGATGCTCATCCTGGCGGTTCTCGACCACTGCGTAGATCCGATGACTCCGTGCCATATCTCCAATAGTAGGCTCTGAGCTCTGCGTCTTACCCTTGTTATGGTTTTGTGGGCAATCTCTCCAATGATGTCCAACAACACCACAACCATAACAACTGCCTGGTCCTCTCCAGTGGGAAGCAACTCTAGTTGGTACTCTAGATGACTGAGATACAGATCCTGATCCGGCTATGGACTGCTGAGGTCTCTGCTGACGAGCTCCTGCTGACTGAGCTCTCGGTGCACCCTGTGTCCTGATGGGACCCCTAGGAGGAGGCCCCATACTACGTCCTCTCTGCACATCAAATCTCTGAGGAGGTCGGTAAGGTGGGCGGGTCTGCTGCTGCTGCTGCTGCTGTGGTGGCCTGAATGAAGCTTGCCCTAAACTTTGTCCACCCCGTGGAGGAGGAACTGACCCCTTCGACCTACCATCCTACATCTGCTGGATACGGCTCCGAACTCTGTCTCTAGCTTGCTGTCTTTCCCCGTGTCTCCTCTGTAATATAGGCCTTCTCCACGGCCTCTGCTAATGTCTGTGGGCAGTGAATGCGCACTGTGCCACCTAAATCCAAATTTAGGCCCCGGATGAACCTGTGAATCCGTACACTCATCCTGCATATAGTCGATGTACTGGAGTAGGTCTAGAAATCGACTCTCATACTCAGCTACAGTCATCGATGCCTGACGGAGGTCATGAAACTCGTCTATCTGCTGCTGTATAAATCTCCTGGGTAAATACCTGCTCCTAAAATGCTCCTCAAATAGCTCCCAGGTAATCGTCTCTGAGTCAACATGGAGCTTCTACTCCTCGGTCCTCCACCAGACTCCTGCTCCATCCTTCAGAAGATGGATTGCAACACGAGCTTTCGTGTTGCTAGTACAAGGGCAGAGCTTGAAGCATCCGCTCAAGCTCACCAACCAGGCCTCTGCCTGAAAACCACCTGTATCACCCGAATAGTGAGATGGTCGTAGCTTCAGGATCTCCCTGATATGATCTGCAGCTGATGTATGATGAATCCTAGGTCTATCTGAATGCTCCTCCCTCTGTCTAGGGCTCTGAGACCTATCCCTATGTCCTAGAGATCTGTCCCCATGTCCTCTCTGTGGTGACTCTACCTAGCCAACTCCACATGGAAGTTATCTGCCTGTGCTCCTCTCGGCCCCATGTCAGGGGATGCCTGGGCATCTACTGATGGCTCCAAACTATGTCTAGCAAGTCGTCCTCCCAAGGGCTCTCCGCGTATAGTGGCATTGACATCCTGGAGTGTCTGCAAGATCTGAGGTAGAAGGGCTGCTACGGCCTGCTCTGGCGGTGGTATGTCTAGGTCTATATGAAGAGACCCCTCGCCCAATCCACGCCTCCTACACAGATCAAGGCGAGAGTTAGTTCATTGTTCTAGGTCTTGTGTCAATTTTCTAAATTTGTTGTTTACTATAATTATCAACATTGTGGTTTTATATTTTAAAAGAATCAGCTCTGTACTAAGTTAAATGTTCCTATTTTGTGTTTTCTGCGTGTGCCCAAGGGTCCCAGCTTCGAACCCCTGGCTCTGATACCAAAATGTAACGCCGCCAAAAAGACGACGCTCACGACGATTTACGACGACGAAGTGATGAAAACATTCAACCCGAAAATGCGACAATTTTTTTTTTTTTAATTATTTAACTTCGTTTACATGATTCATGTCATGCATTCAATAGAGAAAGGTTTGCTAAACGTCTTAATTTGGTTGCATAAATACTATATATATATATATATATATATATATATATATTTAAAATCTCAAAATGGGATATATATACATATGCCACCAAGTTTATGTGTTTATAAACCAAAAGAAAATATTTTAACTTAATCTTATTCCACTTTGTAAATAAACAACTATACTTCGAGTTGTTTTCACACGGCTCGAGGAGTTTAATTTATATGTGTACCGCCAATCAAAGTTATATATAGGTCAAACCACACCTAGCGAGCTGTTCAAATAAACTCGGTGAGCTTTATTGGAGACCAAGCTACTCCACACCACTCGGCGAGTTATTATTTGCATTGGGTGAGTTTGCATTATGTGGGCGAGCTAATTATTTCCTCGGCGAGCTCATTAGCATTGACGGGTTCATATATGGAGGAATGAGCTGCTTTTGGGCTATAATATTCCACGCCAACTTGGTTTCATAATGGTCTAATTTGGCAGTTCCATATTTTTATGACAGAGCGAGTTAAAATTCTACATTGGGCCATCTCGGCTAGCTCTTCACATAGCTTGGCGACCTATGTTCTATATTGTTTAGCCGAGCCACTTACCAATTTATTCTAATCGTTCAATTACATATAGCAATGATACGTGGCTAACCAACGTCACATTTGTCTTGGCCAATGAGCTTGGCCCAACCCATTGGGAAAAACAAACCGATCTCTACTCACATAGGGCTCAATGGCTCAACGCTGGCAAAAGGGAAATAGTTATATGGCTCGGCCCAAGTAGGGATATGCATGGATCTCAAAGTGTGACCAACGTTCCACATGAGCACCTTAACATGACACCACACCACCTATTCACCAAGTGGTACCCTCCACATACCACCTCCCATGAATATAGAACAGAAAGAACCAATCATGGGGGCGTAAAAATAAGATATTGTGTGGACCAACTACGTGGAGGACATAAAAGAAAGAAAAAAAAAAAATTTGGTGGGAAGGAAAGTCATGGTTGGGGTGGGTGGCTCCAGGCCACCGCTGCAAAGAAATAACTCCCCTTTTTGACTTGAAACCACTCCAACTAGGCCGCATATCTTTATTGAATTCACTTAGATTTTGCAAACCATAAGATTTTCACAGCTTGACTTGGTGTGTGGTTTTGTCCTGGCCGAGTAAATACGATGTGATGGTTATAGATGAAGCCATAGACAAATGGAAAGGCGTGTCGATCCGTTTTAATCGGCACGCCACGTGAAAGGAAGAGTGGTTAGAGATGGAGCTACGGCTTGGGTAACAAGCAGTTGCGCTACCTTCACCTTAGTTGAGTGCTTTGCAAGATGCGTCCATGGCGCGGGGTCCACATGATCCAGCTAGCAGTGTGTAAACAAGCAAACCCCAGCTATGTTGTTATCATTCGATGATCGAATACACCTTCAAATTCGGGTTCACCTTCAGGATGTTTTTATCAAATAGATTGAGGGATAGAGAGAGGTGCACATAAATATCAAAATCGATTAAGGGAAAGTGAAAGTGTTTATAGAAGGCTGGTGGAAACTAGTGCGTAGCTCTTCTACAAGGGTCTGTCATGGATCATGATTTGCTCGTGGAAGGAGCCTCTTAGAGGTGGATCTGTTTCATATCAAAATATACAAGAAGCACAATTTGTTTTGCTATTATAAGAGCATTTCTGTGTGTATTTTATTACTGTCTTAATATACAACGATTATACAGAGACCTATCATTATATTAATTGTTTTATATATAACATGAACGTATGATTTTTTAAGTATTTTAGCTTATTCCTCTCTGCAATTCTATGGGCGCCTCCTACGTAGAGGTGAGTCTGTTTCATGGCAGAATATTCATGAAGCCCGATTTGTTTTGCAAAAAAGATAGAAAAAGGAACATGATTTCCAGGCGTAGGATTAAGTGCAGCGCTTCTTACGGCCATGTCAAAAGGACTCGTTTGAAATTATGTTTAGTTTTATCTACTTGGCAATAGTTTATCCTAATATGCTCTTATCAATATAAAAGGAAAATTGATAATATATTGATAGTAATATGACTTGATAATAATGATTTCAAAAATTTTAGCATTGATTTAATAGGAGTAATATTTAAACATTTATTTCCTCCTTAAACGTTGAGGACATGTGTAAATGGACTTGATAAGTTTTTAAGTATTTGTATTAACATTTGTTTCTATCCAACTCTAATAGACATTGCATGGGATTTTAAGTAAGTTTATTTCATTTCCTTCTACACTTTGCAAATAATTTTACAATGGATTCATAATGAAGAAAGACATAAAAGAGCTAGAGCTTAAATGCTTCATTGTCATACTAAAAGCCATTTGAAAACTTAAGTCTTTCCATCAATGATAAAAGAAGAGATAATGCACTATTTTTCCAACCTTTCCAATACATCACTCTCAAGTAACAAACAAAATTTAATATATTTTCTTTTGTAATTTTTTTCAACATTCCACAAAAGAATTCAACAACATTTCCAATAAATTTTAGAGTAAGAAATGCTAACATTTCAATACAACTTTCCTTCAAAATCTTGTTACAACATTTCCTACTTCATGTGAACAAATTTGCAATAGTGGAAGCTAAAATACAAAGTAATATTACATTTTTCCTCCACTCAAGGTGGGTAAAACTACATAATGGTTTCACATTATCATCAACAAGGTTCCAATGCTCCAAATATCAACAAGGTGGCTCCTCCATAGTTTGCTTGGTTCACAACAAAATAAGGGGAGAGGCAACGCTCTCCTCCCAACCAAATACCCAATGGAGAAGAGAAGCCATCCTCTCCATTGGCCCCCGAGCCCCAACCACATCACAATGGGAGAGAATCCAACTCATGGCAACTACAAGCTTCCACATAACTAAACATAACATTTCACATGCATTCCATAATCTTTCAAAACAAGAGAATCAACAACACAACAAGAGGGAAAATTAATCACAACAACAAGTCACAAGGCTCACCAAGAAAGCCACAAGAGTAAGACATATGGGGAGGCCACTTATGCCTCCCGATGGGAATGGGTACCACCTAAAAGCCTCCAATGCAAAACACAATACCCCTAACAACTCTTATGCCTCCCTCAAGTACCCCTTATCCCTCCATTCACTCTTATGCCTCCCTCAACTCTTATGGCTCCCTCAAAGTAAAACGAGAAGAAAATGCAAGCATTTCTCTTACAAGGTGGGCACCCAACCCAAACTCCCTCCTCAAGAACATGATCTCTTATGCCTCCCTCAATTAAGCTCCCCATAGTCTCCTCCCACTCCCAACTTAGGCATTCTACCCATCCCAACAAGCATTTCAAATAACAATATTCAACACAACATCAATATACTCATTCATATAACAAAAAGAAGAAAACATAATACAAGTAAAGGTGAAGCTCCTACCTTTCCATGGTGGAGCTTGTTCCAAGTATCAAGTCTCAAACCCTCCAAAGATCAAGCAAGCATCCACAAGCTCCAACAAAATTTCCACAAGCAACAACAAGCTCCAAAAATCCACAAACTCTTTCCCAAATCCTCTACTCTCCAAAGTACACAAGACTAAAAATGAAACTTCCAACCCCAAAACAAACAAGAGGATCAAATAAATAGAGAAAGAGAGGGAGGGATGATGTGGCTCCAGTAGGATGCCACCTCCTTTTCCCTCCACTCCACATCATTTGGTCAACATCAAATTCCAATGCACCATTAATAGGTGGTTGAAAGAAAGGCAAGCACCTTACACATTCCAACTAAACCTATTCCCCCCAAAGGACAAAATTAAATTTGAAAGAAAGTGAAATTAATATTTTTACCCTTTTATCCCCCCAAAACACCTAATAGACCCTAAATTTGGCCCTCCAACCCATAGGTAGGGTTGGCATGGGGTTTTAAGAGGTGTGGGACAAGTTTGACTTGTCCCACAAGCTTCCAAATTTGGCCTCAAAGGCCAAATTCGAGTTTCCCATGTGGGGGAGAGTGTGCTACACTCAAAACTCATACACACATCACTCAACACAAAATCCAAAGTAAATCAAGGTTAATAAATGAACTCTCTTAGGTCACATCTTTTAATTAGCTTAGGACAATTTAAAATTAACTTAATTAACCCACTCTGAACCCATGGCTAACAAAGGGTAAACTCGATCCAAAGAATATGAATAATAACACAAGTAAAATTTCACTTACTAAGAGCAACACATACTAACATAAAACAAAAAGGAAAAATTAAAACAAAGCAACACATGATCCCTAGGTCACAATTTTCCCTTTACCAGATAATTCTAACACACACACAATTACTTGTTGCCATGGTGACCTTAGCTGGATTCTTCTCAAATTCTGATGTGGTTGGTCTCCACTCCCCAATATTGTTGTGAATATCATATACTGCAGAGCGAAAATACCTCCTTGGCCCGTTGGCACGCATTAAAACATTCATGCCAAATATACAATATAATCTAAAATAAACAACACATGATTTACCATCATCTATGCAAGTACGATAACACTAACACTTTCTAGCACATTTCTATTCCACATTTCATTTATGTCAAAACGATCATCACATTAGTCCAATTATCAAGTCCTACTCAAAACGATTAAACATATCACATGTCATAATTAAAGATAAATAACCCTGTCAAAATTATACAAATATCGTCATCAAATGTCCACTAGTAAACCATATGCATCATATAAAGATCAAATCAATAACAGTCCAATGTCTATGATATCTACTAGCATGCTAACTCAAGAAGCCATAATGAATCCATAGTGAAGTAATCAGTCTCAAAAGCAACAGAACAAAATGAGGTTGAAGGAAGTGGGCACTACACATGGAGCTTGAAAAAGGATAGATTGGAGATTTTTCAATTACCTTATTTTTACAAAATAAGGATATTATTATTGTGCACATGCCATAGATGGTCCCCAAAGTGGGGTGAATATTTTTTCTAACTAGCGGAGATCAAAACATTATTTTCTTGCATAGGTGTATTTTCTTGCATCTCTTCACAAAAGGACGAACAAAGAAGAAGATAGTTTCCTTTTCAATTTGGGTAAATATTCAAGTGTCACATCGGAGATTAAGTATGATAATTTAATCAACAAAGAAGAATAAGTTGCATGTACATTGAAGGAGACTTGGACAACAAACAAATTGGCTAATATTAGCCAAAAATATTTACTTGAAGCTTATTACTTGTAATAAAAATAGAGTATTTAATTACACTTTGACTAAGTGTATTTTTGTAACTAAGTTTATTGATGCCTAATTGAAAATACATGATTATTTGTATTCCATTATTTATTCACGATGAAGGTTAAATATAACATGCATGGGTGGGTATAGACTACATTCTATTTTCAGGAGAGGTTGAGTGAAGTGTTTTTGCTATATATTGTGTGTGATAGCAATGAATAGGGAGGAATTTTTGGACACATGAGTATTGAAGAATATTTTTGTGAATTTTTCCCTTGAATGATAATTATTTATTTCCTTTTCAATTATTTGCATTGGTGTGTATCCTTACATTAGTTCTTGTGAATGACAATTCCCTAATTAATCATATTAGCTTGTTGTAAACTTTGGTCTTTTCTATAGAGTATTAGTGTGCATGTTAGCTATTGTGTCATTGTGATTCATTCTCTCAACACACAGGGTTTTCCTTAGGATCAAAGCTAAAAACCCATTGGTTTGTGCATCTAAAATTTGTTCTCAATTTCATTGTTCTTGTACTCGATCAAAGCCCTCAATCAATTTGGTGTATCACCCCATTTAATTTTAGTTACAACAATATTTTTACCCTTAAAACTCAAAAAAACCCAAAAAATTAGATTTAGGATACATCAATAAGGAACTGACCTTTATACTGGAGACTCACCTCAATAATAGGTATACCCATAGACCTGAGGTGTTTCCATTGTATCTACGGAAGTGAGAGATAAAGAAAGATTATAACCTTTGTTTTCATCTCTCAAAAAATGGTGTAATTTTTAGAGATAATATTTTTGCACACTCGGTGGTACACGGATCAGATTTAAAGCAAAGAAAACATCACTTTTGAAGGACAAAGCTGAAAATATTCATTGAAAATCAAAATAAATTATTTGGCAACTCCGTAAGACTGATTGTAGACCAGTTTTGTAACATGTTCGATGCCTAAGGTGACTATAAGACCAATCGTAAGAGGTATTCCCCATTATTTTGTTTCTTTATCTTTAAATTCAGTAAGAAGAAAATGAATTGGAAATACCTTACCCTATAACAGACCTAGTTTCGAAAACCTCCTCTCCTTTCTTCACTGGTATAAATCTTTTGTTTAAATCCCATTTACTCTAATGGCTCAATAACCACCCAAAATTTTTGTTCCTTTTAATAATGGCAGCCCTTTTATCATTCATGTTTATCATGATATACATGTTGTTGCCTTAAAAGGTTTACTTTTCTCATTTTTTGGTGAAAATAATATTACCCCCTTAAAACAATGAGCATATTAAACACATTATAGCTCTTTCTTCAATGACAAAATATTACTCAATTAAAATGAGAAGAGGAGAGTGTGACAATGTCTTGAAGATGTAGCTTTAATTTTTAGTTGTATCATTTAAAATACAAGAATAGCAATTTTATTGAACTTTAGAAGTAGGGACAATAACAACTTGGGATGAATTGGAAAATTAGCTAATTAAGAAGTCTCAAGATAATTCTGACCATTTATCTCTCATAGAGTAGTTGTCCTAAATCAAAAGAGTTCCTCATGATTTTATGCCCAGTTTTAATATCATATTTGTTATAACTTGGGAGAGAATTACAATCATTGTTAAGCCTCAAGTTTATCATGCATTTTTATACTATCTAAGAGCCTTAATAGTGACATTAGAGCCATGATACATTCTATGGAAGGAAGTACACTTCTAGGATCTTATGATATTCCTATCAGAGCTTAAAATAGCCTTATTCAAGATGGAAAGTTAGCTTTTAGTCCTTCAATGCCTATTATGATAGATTTTGCACCTATTCCATAGCCTATTATCATAATAGTGTCTATTGCTACAACACCTCAATATGATGTATTTAAGGACTTATAGACCATGGCAAAAAAGTTAACATTAATTGAGAATAAATTACCTCATCCTAGCAGGCCTTATCAAAATATTTATCAACAAAATCAGCAGAATAGGCAGTTATACCAACAAAATTAGAATTATAGGAATCCTTATTAGAAAATACAATTTAATCCTAAAGCTCCTAGTTCATCTAGTGCTCTTGTTCTAGTCAACATGGCTTCAGAAGAGTGGTGTTTACCTTGCAATCAACCTCATTCAGCTGTTAATTATCCAAATGCATTCCTGAATATAAGCCTTGTTGCACAACCTCAATATGAAGCATTATACATGCCTTAAATGGAGGGTTAAAGCAAGATACTCAGAGTCAGAAATCACCTGAACAAAACTTATATTTTGAGAAGAATATTTTATTACAGTTACAACTAGGTCTCAAGAAAGGGCTCAAGATAAAGAAAAACAACAAAAAGGACATGTTTTACCTACAGTTACCAATAAATCAACAAGTCCAGGTCCAAAAATAGCCACAAGTCATGTTGTTCCTTAAAAATAAGCAAGCAGTTGATATCTCTTAAGAGTAGCAAAACAATAACAACATGATCCTAGAAGATTTTTCATACCTCATATTTCAAAAGCTACTAAAGCAAAGTAAGTTTTTGTTAAAGCTTATGCTAAAACTATAGAATATTTTTCTAAAAATATCACTTCTTTTTAATATTTTTGAGGTAATGAAAAAGTATAATATCATTATTTCATTATGGGATGCTTTGAGTCTTCCATGACAACAAGATTTGCTTTCTTAAGAGCTTGTTAATCTAGAGATTTCTTCAAAACTAGCATAAAAGGAAGCTTAGAAAACTGATATGGTTCTTGGAGTATTTGATCAAGACCACATGAAAGAGGTTATATGGATGTTACTAAAGGTTATAAATGTTCATGATATTAATATATCACCACCCTTTTTCTATCCTTCATTATTGGAGATCATTTAGTTCATAACTGCATGGTTGATAGTGTTACAATCAACAGAGTCATGCCTAAAGTAATTGCAGAAAAGTTAGACATACAATATGAACCTATAGAGAAAATTTGTTGCAGCTAGATAGGATAACAACCAACACAATTGGTATCATCAAAAATTATAAGGTAACGTTACATGTTTTTCCTAATGATTCTATTCTTCAAGATGTAATCACAGAGATCTACCTCCCTACTTTGCTTTATGTTTATCAAGATAATTTATAGTAAAGATAGGAGATTTTTTTTGAGATTGGTCATTTTTTCTTCACTACGAGCTATGGAACTAAAGTAAAATTTAAATCATATCCTTTGGATAGATTTCATATTGAGCCTCATGCTTCAAATGTTGTAGAAAATTATGTAGTCATATATCAAACTTATTTTGATGTCACAACACATGTTTCTGCATTAGATGTTGTTTCTAACTTGTTTATGGATGAAAAATCTCAATAAGAACATGTTTATGATCCCTTCAAGGAAGTAGAAGAAGGTTTGTTTGGTGTTTATTATTTGCATGAGGAAGATGCACCTATCCCTTTGCTGTCCAAAATAGAAAATACAACAAAAGGCTTATGTAAGCTTTATTTTGATGGATCAAAGAACAAAAAAAAAGGTACATGTTTGATGCTTACTTCTCCTTCAAATGAAAGCTATTTTTTATCTCTAAGTCTACAATTTTCATGTACTTGTAACGTAGCCAAATATGAAGCATCAATTCATTTCCTATAATGGGCAAGAAAAAGAGGTTTCCACATGGTGTTTGGTGATTCAGTTAATTGAAAGAAAATCTTTAATGTTTGTAAAAATCATTACTAAATATATAATTTTAAAGCTTAATAGATTATTTTGAGGGTATTAACATGCAATATATTTTAAGAGCTGAAAACAAACATGTAGACATACTTGTAACAGTTGGTACTAGCTTTGAAGTGCTATAAGAGATTGAAAAGAACAAATTACAGCCACATTTAAAGATAATTATCAAACCTTTAGTGCCTGATAACTAAGAAAACTGGCAATTTTTCAAAGATGATGAACAAATTTGTATATTTCTGCAATACGAAGCTGAATTTTCTACAGTTGATCAAGAAAAATTACAGCACTTATATAGTTGATAGATTGTTAAATTCAAGAAAAAAATATCCCTCAAGTGCTGGTCATTTTAGAGGATATCTTTTAGTTCTGATGATCAACTAAAAATAATAAAGGAAAGATCTCAACTCATGTAAATAACTATGAAGAGATCTTAGTTGATAATGAAATGAAGTTATTCATTGGAATGGTATATTCCTTACCTAAAAAAATATTTCATGAATTTATCCAAATAATTTAAGGATATTTTTTTGGAAGTACCAAGATTTGAGTGGATTTGATCCTAGTTTAGCTCACCGTATACCATAGAGTTGTAGCCAAATTCAAAACACGTAATGAAAAATAAAAGGCTTTGTTAATCCTAATATTGAACCCTTGATGAGAAAAGAATTATCCAAGGTGATTGAATCATGTATTATCTTTCCAGCTTAATCATTCAAGTTGTGTAGATAATCTTGTGTTTATTAGGAAAAATAATGGTGAAATCTGCTATGTGTGGATTTTAGAGATATTAATGAAGTTTAATTAAAAGATCATTATTCATTGCCCAATATAGATTGGATCTTAAGAATAGTTTTAGGTTCAAATATGTTTCCCTTTAGATGGTTACAGTGGATACAATCAAATTCTTATGTGAAATGAAGATAGATACAAGACAACCTTCACCACAAAATGGGGTACTTATGCTTACAAAATAATGCCTTTTGGACTTTCTAATGTTAGTGCAATGTTTCAATGTGCAATGGACATGGATTTTCATAGCCTTTTAAATAAATGCATCTTGGTTTATTTAGATGATGTTACTGTATTTTCAAATAATTATGATGATCATATTATGCATTTAAGGAAGACTTTCCATCTTTGCAGGTAGTTTTGAATATCATTGAATCCCAAAAAGTCTATCTTTTCAGTCCATGAAGGTAAATTACTTGGACATATTATTTCTAGGAAAGGTTTAGCTATTGATCCTTTCAAAATTGAAATAATTTCATAACTATCCTTACCTCATCATAAGAACGAACTTACAATGTTTTCTTGGAAAAATCAACTTTGTTAGAAAATTTTCTCTAGATTTTATGGCATTATTCAAGCCATTAACATCTATGTTAAAGAATGATAAAAAATTCTCTTTGAGCAACAAAGGAAGAAAAGGATTCAAGTCTATCAAAACAACTATTTCACACGATCCTACATTGGCAAATCCTAATTTTGATAAGGATTTCACGATGTATGCACTTGCAGTAGCTAAAACCATTTTAGTCATATTAAATTAGGTTAATAATGAAAATATAAAGTATCTCATTGCTTTCTTTGGGAAAATTTTACATGAGTATGAGACAAGCTACACTTTTCTTGAAAACCAAGTACTTGTTGTAGTTAGAGGACTAAAGAATTTCAAGTACATGTTTTCTAATAATAAGATACGTGTTTTAGTATCTCATTCAAGTGTTAAAGCATTATTTTTAAACAAAGAATTGAATGATAAGAGAGCGGGTTGGATTACACAGTCATAGAGTATGATGTTGATATCCGTGTTGCAAAAACAATTTAAGGTAATGGATTATGTGAACTTATAATTGCCATATGAAAAAAATAGGCTTTAAATTAGAAATTATATTAAAGCATGTTGAAATTACATATTAACAATTAGAAATGTTATTGCATCTTGAAAATCAAATGCATATAACTCAATCCATAGGTTCAAAGATCAATTTGGATGACTGATATGATTGATTATGATTGACGATACTTATCCGGAAGTTATGGACAAGAATAAATGAATATATTTCAAATTACAAGCTATATCTTATGTTTTCATCAATGGTGTGTTGTTCAAAAAGGATATAAATGGATTTTTCTGCATTGTGTTCATTATGATAGAGTGCACTAATTATTTACTGATTTTCATGAAGGACCCGCAAGAGGCTAATTCTCGGCATGTACTACAACCTTGAAAATTATGAAAATCTAGTTATTTTTGGAACATATTCAAGGATTGTTTGAATGGATTAAAAATCCTATGAAGTGTGCATTATTTTTGAAAAATAATGTTTAGCTTCGTTGTATTTATATCCTATTTCAAGAGATCATTCATTCATGCGGTGGGGTCTTGAATGATAAATACACCTTCATCACAAGGACACAAGTGAATCTTTACTACCACATTATTTCACACATTGGACTCAAGCATTAGCTTTGAAAGAAGATAATGAGAATTCAATATTATCATTTTATGAATGTATAGTTTTTATATTTTGTTTTCATGAACTATCATTTCGTAGATAATGGCTTAGTGTTTCTTGGTACAAAGGTAAAAATTAGGTTATTAAGCATGATATTTATCCGAGTACTTCTAATTATTAACCACAAGGTAATGGATTAGCTAAAAGTACTAAAAAATTTTTTGAAGATCATTAGAAGAACACTCAAGGACAACCAAAGATCTTGGTATCTGATGTTGAATTCATCACTTTGGGCTAATAGAGTGACTCTTAGAAGATCAGTTGGCAATTCACCATACAAGCTTGTTTATGGACATGAGGAAAGAATGCCTATTTCAGTTGAGCTTCTCGCATTGGATTTACTACATTAAATGGAATTACTTGAGAATGAACCAATACATTTCGCATTATGTAGAATTAATGGAGTTGTAAGAGCTAAGAGATCAATCTAATCTAAACCTAGAAAAGAATCAAAACAAATTAAGAGAACATTTTATAAAAAGGATAAGTTAAAAGTATTTAATGAAGGAGACATTATGCTGAAATGGGATGTTGATCATGCAAATCCAGGAAACCACATGAAGTTTGATACAATCTAGAGTGGTCCTTACATGATTTCAGCTTGCAAGGAGCACAATGCATTTCAGCTTTCAAGACTGAATGGAGAGGAACTTCCCATTCCTATGAATGGTATGTTTCTCAAACACTATTATTGAAAATATTACAATGTCTAGTTAGAGTAGGATTTCCCTTCAATAAGTGCACTTCATGAACATTTCAATGTTTTTCAATTCAATAAGTGCATCCATGCATGTGATCTAGTTTACCAGATCCTTTCCCATCTTTAGTTTGTTTTCATAAAGGTTAGTTTTTTAGAAAAGGCAAATTTTGGTTATATGATTTCACTTCATACCCAATGGAATAGAGTAAGGAATTGGTATTACAAGCTATCAAGAAACTTTCCCGCAAGATTTCCATAAATGTTGATAATTTTTGCACTTGTGCAAAAATGGGCAACTCAAAACTTTGTTTTCATGGAAGGAATTGATGAATGAACCTAACTAGAGGACATATATAGTTAATTTAATTTTTAGTTAAGTGAATCAACAATGAAAAATGTATCTATTAGTGTTGTTGTAGAAGGAAACACTTGATGTATGTTGCTATCCCATATTCACCTTCATAAAAATTCACAAAAACTCCGAAGAACTAGAGTAAAGCCTTAAGGAACGCAGAGATAGATGTAGACTTGAGGAGTTGAATCTAAAACAACAAACATAGTTTTGGTTTGCATTGCATATGTTCATTATTAAGTTACAAGTAATTTCAATTTGATTATTTCCTATGATTAATTGTTATTATGTATGTTATTGAGTTGTTTAATTCATTATACCATCATTACATATCATAATAGATGAAAGTAAGGTAGTACATAACTCAATTACATAAATTATATCATTTAATCATTAAGGAAATTAAATTTTTCCACACAAGTCGTGGGATGTAACTTATGATTATTGAAATAAATGGTACATGTACATGAAACTAAAAGCAAAAGAGTATATAAGAAACCCATCATTTCCTTGCATTTTCTTTCTTCCTTCATCATTTTAGTTCTAGATCCTCCATCTTAATCTTCTCGCATCTAATAGCTATAATGTACCTAAAAAGAAAAAGAAAAGAACATCAGTTAAGAGCTCAGCTTTGATCTGTACTCATGTACTATCAATCTTCAAGAAAATGAACCATTTGAGATCAAATGCATAAGGTAAATCAAGTAACCGATAAAAGAATGAAAAGTACCATCTAGCGTAATCTCATGGCATTCATAGAATCATGATAGATAGAAAAGAAAGAGAAATAAAGACTATGGAATATAAGAAGGCCAAAAAGAAATTCACTTATGGTTACAAGTAAAAAAAAGAAAATAAAATTCATGTATTAAAATTTTGTTCTATTAATTATATAGTGCATTCAACGATAATACATAATTCAAGGACTAAAGAAGAAGATTAATTCATTCCTTCACAATGTTCAAGGAGAAAAGGGAACCTATTCAAAAGATAGAAATATTCACAACAACCTTAATACACTTTTCTAAAGAGTTGGATCAAATGAAAGAAGTTATGAAACATGCAACAAATTCAGAATAATAAATTTTAGTCGAAGGACATAAACTTCTATACAAAGAGTGCATCACTTTTTAGAAATAGAAGATAAAATGATCAAATGAAGATGAAAATTAATTCAGATTCATCAATAGAGGATAGCAAAATTGTAGTATTTGTTAGTGCAATCATGGAGATATCAAATATGTCGAACAATGTAAGTGGAAATTTAGTTTTAGTGCTCATAGTAAAATTACAGATCTACATCTTGCAAGTATCAGTTTTAAATAATGAAGGGTATCTTTTTATCTTTTCAGAAGGTGTAATACTACTCGAGAATGAAATAGGTATAAGACGGAATCATGCCATTTTTCATTTTCATAAATAGATAATGCAATTGGTACAAAATTCAAGGACTTCCATCTCATAGTACATCAGATTTAAAAGGTGATCAAATATAGAAGGAAGAGCTTGGTTGTATGATACAAAAACACCCCATTCATGATTTTTAGAAAGAGGAACATCATATCAATACTCAAGATATAAGTGTTTTGGTTTCAAAATTTCAAATTATCAACCTAACAACAGTGTCTAATAAAATGCAACTTGAAGCACATAACACATGCAAACTAAAGTAAATAAATGAAGAATTCAACTATCAGAAGGAACATTTTACAATGAGCAGATTTAGTTATACATATAGTTCCAACAAATCTTAAATTTACATTTTTTTTTGATAAAATTGCAAGAATTTAAGACAAGCACCATACCTATATCTCGTTATAAGTATCATTATTTTCATTGATCCTAATATTACACTCATTTTAGGCTATATACTTCAATGGATGCAAAATATTACAAGTACATTGCATAAAAGAACAACTTCCATAGTTTCAACAAACAAGTACAAGACCACCTAAACAAAGGTGTGAATCTAGAATGAAGGATCACTAACTTTCATCCATGAAATAAAAGAATAGTCCAAAACATAAACAATGAAAGGTTCAAGCTTGATTTCAAAAATACATCTATTTAAGTACAACTATAGTTTTCAAAATCAATATCAATATGGTAGATTTGAAAGTTATGCTCATAGCTAATGATCGTGTACCATGTTTCGAATATAATTTTAGAAGAAAAAATAAAAAGACAACCATAATATTATTTGATATTATAAATGCATCCACGAATTTGCAGATGATTTTTTTCAGATTTGTCAATAGTGCTTTATGAAAGACTATCTTTAGAATTGAAGACACAAACTTTCAAATTAATAATCAGCATATCAAATTTTAAGCTAAAACTGATTTAAGATAGTAAGAGTTTGAGATGGTCTCCAAATTTTTAGCAATACTATTGAAGTAAAAATGTAGATTCTCATAGAAGCTATCAGGTTGATTAATCTAAACACAAAATATTTTTAGTGAGGCAATAAATAGTTGCTGTTTCAAGTTGATGAATATTTGATCAAACAGAACACCAAGTTCCAAAATATGATGGATATTCTACACGTAAATAAACACACTTCATACATTCAACAAAGTGAGACATTACAACCAAACTAGTAGGAAACAAAACATGATAAATGTTGATAATTTTTGCACTTGTGCAAAAATGCACAACTCAAAACTTTGTTACGATGGATAGCTTTAGTGAAGTATACCTAAGCTAAGGGAATTATATCAGATTATCTTGTTATTGCTTATTTGTGAAAGAGATTAAGTGAAATCTAGGGCTATGTGTGCTGTTACAAAATGTAACAACTCACATAGTCTGCAATTTCACGAATATCCTTGGCAAAAGAACACAAGCCCGAAAGGACATCTATGTTATCTTGATGAAGACACCGGATTACAGTATGTAAGGTGTATAGTTTTGGAACAATAGACATAGTGGCAGTTTTCAAGTAATTAGATTCACGGTTATTATTTGTGTGCCTATCATATTTATTGCTCTGTATTCATTAAATTTGTCATGATTAATGAGTTTGCATTTATCTATGCTGCCATAAAATATTACAATTGAATCCTTTCCTACTACTTCCATCAAGAAAATATTGACAAACAAACAGTGACAATAATGTCCAAATGGAGATAGCAGAAAGGAGTCAAAACAAAGAATGGAAGCTAAGATAATCACACAGCATACAAAGAGACACATTTCATTCAATGATTATCCACTGGAGTTATAGGTATTCACTTCAAGTTATCCCTTATGTTAATTCATTTTATTGAGATATTGAGTTGCCTACATCATTGTACAATCAAAGGAAAATGAATGTAGAAAGAGATAATCAACTCATTATTTCAATTTAATGCTTTATTCATAAGAGATCATAAGCTTTCCCACACAAGCCATGGGATATGACTAAGTGACTCATCATATACATGGAAATGAGAATACTGCATGTGCTAAAGAACAAGAGTAGAGGAGTAAAAAGGAACCCATCATTGCCTTTTCTATCTTCTGTCTCCACTCCTCAGCCTTTCCATCTCCATCTCAACTCTTCCATCTTCCACTTCCATCTCCATTTCTTAACACCTGCAAGACAAGAGAAGTATCTATCAAAATTGAGCTCAGGGTACAATGTTATTCCAATACTCATGTTCTAAAAGCAAATACATATTCTGAATTCAATGCATCTAATGGTACTTGAAAGAAGTATAAAACACATGGGATAGGAAAAGAAAGAAATACAGATGAGTGGGCAAGAAAGAGGCAGAGTCATAAATTGAATCTGAAGAAATATCAAAGAAGCTAAGATTGATTTAGAAAGGCAGTAATCAAGTAGCTTGAGAGAAACAAATTTGAAGAATGACACATGTAGAAAGTTGGAAAAAATTACATAAATAAACCACATGGATACAAGAAACCTATTTATTTCTAACTCATTTCTGAATTTTGCAGGAACAGGTTGCAACATTGATTGAAAATCAGTTAACTGTTTAAGAAGGAAGCATCTACTGAATAAAGACAAATATCATTTTCAGATGGTTTACAAAAAAAAGCATCGAATAATTCAAAAAAAGGTTATTTTTCAAATCAGGATCAAAAATCTGAAAAGGAGAGAAAGAATAGATTTTGGAAAAAAATTCCAGAGTCTCCCTTGCAAAATGGACTTTTCCAGAAAAATAGAATTGAGAAATAATGAAAGAATTGAAATAGAATTGCTACTATAACTTTTAGGAAGTGAAGTACTATTACAGAAAAGAAAACTAAATATTTTCTTTCACTTTCTAGAAATGGGATACTTACTTCATTATACAAACAATATGCAATCATGTTTACAACAAATAAACAACATACAACTTCCAGATTCATCATTCTGAATGCAAATATCAAGCTACAGAATACACAAGTAGCATTCAGCTTCCAACTGAAGGAGTAAAACTACAAAGTCCCAAACAAGTTTTCAAATCAAAGCATGCCTTCTAGAAAAGGATAAACTACAAGTACACATGCACAGGGTTCATAAAAGTAGTTTGAACTACATCTACAAAGAGAAGAATGCATCTACAGAATGAAAGAAGGATTGCAAACTGCAAACATGCATGTACAGAATGGAGAAGATCTGCATAAAACTCCAAGTAGACATCTATCTATAGAAAGTAAAACAAAAGGAGCTCACACATAAGATAAAAACCAGAACAGTCAACAATTTTAGATACTATGCCAAGTCTGCAGGGAAGTATTATTAGAAACAATGCTATGGAGTGATGTGCCCTCTCTACACTTTTAGAATGAGTCCAACAGTTACAAATATTGCATCTACAAAGAGAAGAAGGAAAGGCAACAGTCTATAATCAAATGGATGACTTATTTCCAAGCTTACAAATGCCCACTTGAAGAAGATACAGTCTACTAAAGAAAGTAGCAGGAAAGATCAAATATACATCTACAAATGCAAAGAAGTAAATGAAAAACAATCAGGTGTGCATCTTCCACGGTAAGGTAAAATGAAAAGAGCTCATGTTTCAGATGGAGAACAAATAGTATGCATCTACCAAATGTGAAACAAAGTTCGAGTATCGAGTTGGGAAATGAAAATAATTAATATTTCCAAGCACCGAGCCAAGCCCACAGAAAATTCATCAAAATGCACAGAACGAAGTTTCAACAAGTTTTAAATGATGAGTCGAGTTTAAAAGTTCACTTCAGAATTAAAAGGAGCGAACCCACAAAATGCTTTCGATTTACAAAGATTTTACTAGTATTTGCAATGGGTTCAGAGTTACAAGAACGAAACTTGAGCTCAAAAGGGGAAAATAGTGTTGGAACTCACCATTTCCCAAGAATGAAGCAATCAGATGAGAAAAAAAAAAATGGTGGCGACTTCTCTCTACAGGCTCGTCCCGAGTTCATTATCTATCGACTACCAAAACCAGATAGAAAACCAGATGCCAAACAAATATTTATCAATCTATGAGGAAGAACAGAGTAGTTTAATCGATAAATGATCTTCAGATCATATACAGGAGGGAAACCAAACATAGAACCAAAAAACAAAAAAAATACCTTTGAGATTCTTCAGAAAATGCATGCAACAGTTGAGCAATAATGGCATCGAGAGTTCAGAAACAAAATGCAAGCTCGAAAACCACCAAGTCTCCAAGCATTCATCGAAAAATCACAGAGCGGTAAAAAATTTTCAAGGGCTTCACCCACAGAGTGAAGATGCAAATGAAATGACCAAATGCCAAGCTCAAGGTATAAACTCGCATTCAAAACTAGGGTTCCAAACCCTAACTCATGGTCGAGATCAATGACCCATCAAACGCCAAGTGGAAGATCAAATGGTGGTCATTCCTCACAGGGTCCTAGGTGATAAGGCCCAATTAAATGCCACCGACCGCATTAATTGCTCAAGCTAGAACCCTAATCAGGGTTAGAAGATCTATGGTGGAGAAAATACCAAAGCACAGATCAAGGGTCCCAAAATGCTTCACAAAATCCAAGTTAAAACCGCCACGGTCGGGTTCCATAGACCAAGGTTAAGCGAAGGGTGAGTCATCATGGAGAAGGGCCAGCCCACATGGATGGTCAACATAATCAATTGCCAAGACTTTGTAAAGTCTAAACTATAGTCCACGCCACAAAAAAAAAAAAAAAATCAAACAAATAATATCATATGCCATGATCACCGAAAAGGTGAAAAGTGGTATTACATGCCAAGGCCCAAAGGTGGCGAACCAATTATGCATGGTGGGCTAGCCAAAAGGGTAAACCCCTTAATTTTTTATACATGCTAAAATCTACAATGTGGTAGCATTCCAAACCAAAGGTGGTCCCCACATGGGTTTTCAAACAAATTTACAAATGTCACTTTTGTGACTATCCAGATCAGTGAAGGAAATCAGAAAACATGTATACCTTGGAGGTGGTCCCCACTTCACTTTATTTTTGCAAATATGGCTAAGGTTGCATCCTTTTTCCTATACACAGGAGATGATTTTTGCATGCCTTCACAACATGACATATAGAGAAGATGACAAACTTGCATGTGCAAGAGAGAAGACTTTACCTAGCAAGTAAATTTTAAAATTAGCAATTGTTCACCTTTCTTTCTTAAAAATAGAATAGTCAACTTCAGTTTGACTATATTGTATCTAAGGCTGATAATGCCTATTTTTATCACATGCTTTAGTTTGTATTATTTTATTCCTTTATTTATTATTAAATAAAGGGTAAAATTAGGATGCATGGGTGAGTACAACTTTTAAGCTATTTTTAGAAGGGGTGAACTTTTGCTATATATTGTGTGCTCTTGCAAAGCACAAGAAGGGGGATTTTTTCAGAGATTTTTCCCAGAAGAACTTTTGATATGAGTACTGAAGCAATTTCTACCAGTTTTACCCTCTGAGTGTTGAATTACTCTTTCCTTTCCAAGTTATTCTGTAGTCTTGTGTATGCCAGTATTAATCTTGTGAATCAATATTCCCTGATTAGTCACTTTACCCTACTACAGATCTACTATTTTCTACTAAATTTCATTGTGCATGTTAGCTTACTAGTACTGTTGTGATTTTCCCTCAGTACAAATTAAGTGTTTTTGCCTTACATTCTACAGAAAGTACAAATTGGTTCGTGCACACAAAGAATTCTTCACAAGTCAGTTGTGTATTCCACTCAAGTCAAGTTCTTTATTCAAATTTGGTGTATCACCTTAGTAATTATTTCATTTTCAGTCACCTCCTAACCCTAAAACTCCCAGAAAGTAGTCTAGTGAACACCAATAAGGAACCGACCTTTTAACCCCGAGGTTCACCTCAAAATAGGTATACCCACAGACCTGAGGTGTCCCCATTGTATCTACGAGAGAGAGAGAGAGAGAGAGAGAGATCTTTTGTAGACTTAGAACACCTGCTGCCATCTCTCTGTCGGGTGCACTTTCGAGAGATAACAGTTTTTGCACATGCCCGGTGGGACCACGAATCAGATCTGCATGCAAATTTTAGATTCTAGAGCAGATCAAAAGCAGATTTACAGCAAATAAAAGTTACTTTCGGGAGAAAAGCTGCAGAAAATTAATTCTAAAGATTCTATGATCTTTTGGCGACTCCATAAAGCTGATTTCAGACTAGTATTGCAGCATGTTCCATGCCTAAAGTGACTACAAGATCATCGGTAAGAGGTATTCCTCCTGAGTTTGTTTCTTTACCTTTGAAATCTACTAGAAGAAGAAGGGTTGGTAATACTTTGCCTTATAACAGACCTGGTTTTGAAAACCCTCCTGATATTCCTTCACCATGAATAAATTTTTCAATCAATATCCCGGTTTTTCCAATGGCTATTCAACCACCCAGAAATTTTGCAGCCTTTACTAATGGTAGCCCATTAGTAATTACAGTGTATCATGACATTCCTAATGCTGCTCTGAAAAGTCTGCCATCATTTACTAGTGAAAATCAAGTTACACCAACTGAACACATCAAAGATGTTGCAGCCATATGTGCAGTCCACAATATTACTCATGAAGACGTAGCTTTAAGACTTTTAGCTGCATCTTTTAAAGGACAAGCCTTGCAATGGTATAGGAACCTAGAGATTGGAAGCATAAGAACTTGGGATGAATTAGGAGAGAAATTGCTGGAACAGTTCCAAGACAATTCAGATCATTTGTCCCTGATAGAACAACTATCTACTATCAAGAGAGCCCCTCATGAATTTTTGTCTAGTTTCAACATTCATTTTGCTAGAACTTGGGAAAGAATCCCAGCAAGTGTTAAGCCTCAAGCTGATCATGCTTTCCTTTATTACCTCAGAGCATTGAATAGTGATATTGCAACTATGATTCAATCCATGGGAGCTTTTACTCTTCCAGGGGCCTATGACACTACTATAAAAGCTGAAAACAACCTTATTCAGGCTGAAAATTAGCACCAAGGCCTACAATGCCATTTTTGGTAGATTTAGCTCCTATCCCACAGCCTATTACAATCATAGAGCCTACTATTGCAGCCCCATCCCCAGATATGTTTAAAGCCTTGCAAACCA
Source organism: Taxus wallichiana var. yunnanensis (assembly GCA_018340775.1). Classification (NCBI taxonomy): domain Eukaryota; kingdom Viridiplantae; phylum Streptophyta; class Pinopsida; order Cupressales; family Taxaceae; genus Taxus; species Taxus wallichiana. Next base: position 677,614,365 of record CM031234.1, read on the forward strand.
TGGGAAATAAGCTGACATCAATTGAAAATAAGCTTACATTGCCTAATAGGCCATATCAAGCTCCTTATCAGCAAAACCAGTAGAATAGGTAGCCTTACCAACAGAATCAAAATTATAGGCAACCTTATCAGCAAAGGTAGTTTGATTCTAATGTTCCTAGTGCATCTAACACTTTGGTTCCAGTTAATATGGCTACGAAAAGTGGTGCCAACCTTGTAATCAACCTCATCAAACTACAAATTGCCCAAATGCATTCCTGAACCTGAATCTTATTGTGCAACCTCAATCTGAAGCATTGTTCATACCTCAAATGGAGGGTGGGCAGCAAGAAAGTCATGTTCAGAAAACACCTGAATAGAATTTGGTCAGCTTTAATGAGGAGGATTTCATTGTTGTTACCACTAGAGCTCAAGAGAAAGCTACCAAAATAAAAACAACAAAAAAGAGACCTATGCTACCCACTATTACTGATATATCAACATCTACAGTCTCAAAACTAGCCAACAGTCCTGTTGTCCCTCAGAAAATAGCAAGTGTTGCAGCTGGTAAAGAGCAACAAAAATAACTTCAGCCTGATCCAAGAAGATTGTTTATCCCTCAGATATCCAAGGCTGCCGAAGCAGAATCAGTTTTTGCTAAAGCTTATGCTAAAATGGTCGAGTCTATCTCTAAGACTGTTGCTTCTTTTAATATTGTTGATGTGATGAAGAAGCACAATGTTAACATCTCGATGTGGGATGCCTTAAGCATTCCAGGACAACAGGATTTACTCTCTCATGAACTAGCTAAACTATAGATTTCTTCAAAAACAACAGTAAAGGAAGTCCAAAATATAGATATGGTCCTTGGAACACTTGATCAAGATCACGTAAAGGATGTTAGATGGATGGTTTAGAAGGTTCTAAATGCTCATGACATAAAGAAGCCACCACCCTTTTACCTATCTCTGATCATTGGAGAAAATTTAGTTCATAACTGTATGGTGGACAACGGTGCAAGTAGTACAGTCATGCCTAAGTCAATTGCTGAAAAATTAGGCCTACAGTATGAACCTACAGAAAGGAGTGTTTTATAGCTTGATGGGACTACAACCAATACAGTTGGAGTAATCAGAAATTTGGAGGTAATGTTACATGCTTGCCCAAATGTTTCCATTTTACAAGATGTTACTGTTGTGGATTTACCTCCATATTTTGCTTTGTGCCTATCTAGAGACTTTACAACAAAAATAGGAGGCTACCTCTCTTCTGATTGGTCTTTCTTATTTTTCACTACACGTTATGGCACTAAGGTTACCATAAATTCTGAGCCATTGGCTAGATTTCATATTGAGCCTCATTCACCAAATGCAGTAGCGAATTATTCAGCTTTAGATCAATCTGATTTTGATGATGTAGCTCAGATTTCAGCACTAGAAGGTGTTTCTAACATGTTCATGGATGAGAAAATAGTTGAAGAACATGCTCATGATCCTTTTAAGGAAGTTGAAGAACATATTTTTGGTGTTTATTGCATGCACGAAGAAAGTGCAAGCAGTTCCCTTGCTGTCCAAAACAAAAAATAAAATAGAAGGGATTTGGAAGCTTCATTTTGATGGAGCTAAGAATAAGAAGGGGTAGGGAGCAAGTCTGATGCTCACTTCCCCAACAAATGAAAGGTATTTTACAGCTCTGAGTCTTCAATTTTCATGCACTTGTAATGTAGCTGAGTACGAAGCATTAATTCATGGCTTACTTTGGGCCAGAAAAAGAGGAATCAACACGTTACAAGTCTTTGGTGATTTTGAGTTAGTAATAAATCAAGTAAAAAACTTCAATGTATGTAAGAATCCATTAATGAAGTCTTACAGCATAGAGTTTCAGACTTAATGGAAGATTTTGATGCCATTAATATTCAGTCTATTCCTAGAGCCGAAAATAAACATGCTTGATAGACTGGCAGCAATTGGTGCTAGTTTCGAAGTGCTGGAACAAATAGAAAGCAACAAAGTTCAGCCTCATGTTAAGTTGATTGTCAGACCTTCTATACCTGATAATGAATCTAATTGGTAGGTGTTTGAGAGTGATGATCAAATCTATAGGTTTTTGCAGCAAGAAGCTGAATTTTCTGCAGTAAATCAGGATAAATTACAACATCTATATGGTGACCAAATTGTTCAGTTAAAGACAAACAAGTTTCCTCGAGGACTTGTCACATTGGAAGACATCTTCAGCACTGATGACCAGTTAAGAAAGGACAAAGCTAAGATGTCTACTCATGCTGATAATTACGAAGAGGTTTCAGTTGATGAAGGAAAGAACTTATTTCTTGGAAAGGTATGTTCCTTATCCGAAAAACAATCTTTTATTAAGCTTTGCACTAAATTTAAAGATGTTTTCACTTGGAGATACCAAGACTTGAAAGGGTTTGACCCCAGTCTAGCACAACATACGATTGAATTATAGCCAAATTCTAAACCAGTTAGGTAGAAACAAAGGCCTATAAATCCTAAAATAGAACCTCTTATGAGGAAAGAATTATCAAAATTGATTGAATCAGGAATTATTTTCCCAGTTAAGCATTCAAGTTGGGTAGCAAAATCTTGTTCCAGTTAGGAAAAAGAATGGAGAAATCAGATTATGTGTGGATTTTAGAGATCTTAACAAAGCATCATTAAAAGATCATTATCCACTACCGAACATGGATCAGATTTTGAGAATAGTTTCAGGATCAGATAGACTATCCCTTCTAGATGGTTACAATGGATATAATCAGATTTTAGTCCGAGGAGAAGATAGATATAAAACAACTTTTACCACCAAGTGGGGTACTTACGCTTATAAAAGAATGCCTTTTGGTCTTTCAAATGCCGGTGCAACGTTTCAACGTGTAATGGACATGGATTTTCATAGCCTACTAAATAAATGCATACTTGTTTATTTAGATGATGTCACTATATTCTCAAAAAAATTGATGAACATCTAATGCATTTGAGATAGACTTTTCAGATCTGCAGGCAGTTTGGAATATCTTTGAATCCCAAAAAGTCTATCTTTTCAGTACATGAAGGTAAGCTACTCGGCCATATTGTTTCCAAACAGGGTTTAGCAATTGATCCTTTCAGAATTGAAGCCATATCACAACTATCATTACCTCATCACAAGAAGGCATTACAGAGCTTTCTGGGAAAAATCAACTTTGTCAAAAGATTTGTCCTAGATTTTGTAGCATTGGTTAAGCCATTGACAACCATGCTAAGGAAAGAGAAAACATTCTCTTGGACCAACGAAGGGAGAGAAGGTTTCGAGGCTATTAAAATAGCTATTTCTCAGGCTCCTACTCTTGCAAATCCAAATTTTGACAAATATTTTACAATGTATGCACTTGTAGGAGCTGAAACAATCTCAACTATTCTAACTCAGGTCAATGATGAGAATATCGAATAACCAATTGCTTTCTTTGGACAGAGCTTGCATGATTACGAAACAAGGTACACATTCCTTGAAAAACAAGTACTTTTCATAGTCAGAGGACTAAAGAATTTTAAGTACATGCTTTCAAACAATAGAATTCATGTTCTTGTTTCTCATCCAAATGTGAAAGCTTTCTTGTTGAACAAAGAGTTGAATGAGAAAAGAGCAGGCTGGATAACGAAGGTTATGGAATATGATGTTGATATCCGAGTTGCCAAGATAGTTCGAGGTAAAGGTTTATGTGAGCATCTAATTGCTGATATGGAGAAACAACAGGATGTAAAACCTAAAGTTTCAGAACACCATGCTGAAACCACGTATCAACAATCAAACGTTATGTTGCAACCAAAAAATCAGCAACCTAAACCTTCTCAAGAAATTCAGGAATCAAGATGGATGACTGATTTGGTTGACTATTTACAACATGGCACTTATCCGAAGGTATGGATAAGAATAAATGAAGATATTTTAGATTACAGGCTATTCCTTATCTCTTCATTGATGGTGTATTGTTCAAAGAGATATAAATGGAATCTTGCTGCGATGTGTCGATTATGACAAGATTCAGAAGATATTATCAAAATTCCATGAAGGACCTACAGGAGGTCACTTCTCAGCACGTACTACAACTTTGAAGATCATGAAAGTAGGTTACTATTGGCCTAGCATATTTAAGGACTATTTTGAATGGATCAGAAAGTGCAAGAAATGTGCTTTCTTTGTCGGAAAAGAATGTTTAGCTTCACTTCCTTTACAACCTATTTCAGTTGATCAACCCTTTATGCAGTGGGGTCTTGACTTTATTGGGATGATTAACCCACCTTCTTCATAAGGACACAAATGGATTCTAACTACTATTACTTTACACGATGGACTGAAGTAGTAGCCTTGAAGGATGCTAATGAAGCTTCAATACTAGCTTTCTATGAAGGTATAGTCTGACAGATTTGGTGTTCCAGCAACTATCATATCAGATAATGCTTTAGCATTTCTCGGTGCTAAAGTAATAGATTGGGTTGTTAGCCATGGAATCTACTTGATCTCTTCATCTAATTATTACCCACAAGGTAATGGCTTAGCTGAAAGCACTAACAAGAATCTGTTAAGGATCATCAAGAAACACTCAAGGATAATCAAAGAGCTTGGCATCTAATGTTGAATTCAACACTTTGGGCTGATAGGGTGACCCCTAAGAGATCAGTTGGAAACTCACCATACAAACTTGTGTATGGGAAAGAAGTTAGAATGCCAATTTCAGTTGAGTTACCTACATTGGATTTACTGCATCAAATGGAATTACTTGAGAATGAACCATTGCAGGTCCGTTATGTAGAATTGATGGAATTACAAGAGCTAAGAGATCAAGCTCATTTGAATATGGAGAAAAATCAGAAATAGATGAAGAAGACTTTTGACAAGAAATCCAAATTTAGAATCTTCAATGAAGGAGATATTGTGTTGAAATGGGATGCTGATCATGCTAAGCCAGGAAGACACTCAAAGTTTGATACACTCTAGAGTGGTCCTTACATGATATCAGCTTGTAAAGAACACAATGCTTTTCAGCTTTCCAAGTTGAATGGAGAGGAACTCCCCATTCCTATGAATGGTATGTTTCTCAAACACTATTATTGAAAATCTTACAGTGATTGGTTAGAGTAGGATTTCCCTTTCAATAAGTGCAGTTCTACACATTGCATCGTTCTTTGTTTTCAATAAGTGCATTCATGCACATGGTCTGGTTTTCCAGATCTTTTCCCCAACTTTAGTTGTTTTGAAAGGGTTGGACCTTTCAAAAAAAGGTAGATTTTGGTTACAGATTTGGACTCCATACCCAATGGACAAAAGTAAGGCACTAGTCTACAAGCTAGCAGGCAGCTTTCCCCACAGGATCACTAGAAATGTTGACAATTTTTGCACTTGTGCAAAAATGGGAAACTCAAAACTTTGTTACGATGGATAGCTTTGGTGAAGTATACCTAAGCTAAGGGAATTATATCAGATTATCTTGTTATTGCTGATTTGTGAAAGAGATTAAGTGAAATCTGTGGCTATGTGTGTTGTTACAAAATGTAACAACTCACATAGTCTGTAATTTCATGAATATCCTCGGTAAAAGAACACAAGCCCCAAGGACATCTGTGTTATCTTGATGAAGACACCGATTATAGAGTATGTAAGGTGTATAGTTTTGGAACAATAGACATAGTGGTAGTTTTCAAGTAATCAGATTCATGGTTATTATCTATGTGTGCCTATCAGATTTATTGCTCTGTATTCATTAAAGTTGTCATGATTAATGAGTTTGCATTTATCTATGCTGCCATAAAAGATTACAATTGACTCCTTTCCTGCTACTTCCATCAAGAAAATATTGACAAACAAACAGTGACAATAATGTCCAAATGGAGATAGCAGAAAGGAGTCAAAATGAAGAATGGAAGCTAAGATAATCACACAAAGATACAAAGAGACACATTTCATTCAATGATTATCCACTGGAGTTACAGGTATTCACTTCAAGTTATCCCTTATGTTAATTCATTTTATTGAGATATTGAGTTGCCTACATCATTGTACAATCAAAGGAAAACTGAATGCAGAAAGAGATAATCAACTCATTATTTCAATTTAATGCTTTATTCATAAGAGATCATAAGCTTTCCCACACAAGCCGTGGGATATGACTAAGTGACTCATCATATACATGGAAATGAGAATACTGCATGTGCTAAAGAACAAGAGTAGAGGAGTAAAAAGGAACCCATCATTTCCTTTTCTATCTTCTATCTCCACTCCTCAACCTTTCCATCTCCATCTCAACTCTTCCATCTTCCACTTCCATCTCCATTTCTTAACACCTGCAAGACAAGAGAAGTATCTGTCAAAATTGAGCTCAGGGTACAATGTTATTCCAATACTCATGTTCTAAAAGAAAATACATATTCTGAATTCAATGCATCTAATGGTACTTGAAAGAAAGAAGTACAGAAACACATGGCACAGAAAAGAAAGAAATACAGATGAGCTGGCAGCAAGGAAGAGGTAGAGTCCATAAAGTGAATCTAAAAAGAGAAGATCAAAGAAGCTAAGGATTGATTTAGAAAGGTAGAATCTGAAGCAGCTTGTGAGAGAAACAGATTTGAAGAATGACACATGTAGAAAGTTGGAAAACAATTTCAGAACAAGGAGAGAAGAAGAAATAAACCACATGGATACAAGAGAGGCCAAAAGCCTATTTATTTCTAACTCATTTCTGAATTTTGCAAGAATAGGTCAAAAATCGAGTTAATCAAGCTTAAGAAGGAAGCATCTACTGAATAAAGACAAATATCATTTTCAGATGGTTTACCGAAGAAAGAAGCATCAAAATAAGTCAAAAAGAGGTATTTTTGCAAATCAGGATCAAAAATCTAGAAAAGGAGAGAGAAGAATAGGATTTTGGAAAAAAATTTTTGCCAGAGTCTCCCCTTGCAAAATGGACTTTTCCAGAAAAATAGAATTGAGAAATAATGAAAGAATTGAAACATAATTGCTACTATAACTTCTAGGAAGTGAAGTACTATTACAGAAAAGAAAACTAAATATTTTCTTTCACTTTCTGAAATGGGATACTTACTTCATTATACAAACAATATGCAATCATGTTTACAACAAATAAATAGCATACAACTTCCAGATTCATCATTCTGAATGCAAATATCAAGCTACAGAATACATAAGTAGCATTCAACTTCCAACTGAAGGAGTAAAACTACAAAGCCCAAAAAGTTTTCAAATCAAAGCATGCCTTCCAGAAAAGGATAAACTACAAGTACACATGCATAGGGTTCATAAAAGCAGTTTGAACTACATCTACAAAGAGAAGAATGCATCTACAGAACGAAAGAAGGATTGCAAACTACAAACATGCATGTACAAAATGGAGAAGATCTAGCATAAAACTCCAAGTAGACATCTATCTACAGAAAGTAAAACAAAAGGAGCTCACACACAGGATAAAAACCAGAACAGTCAACAATTCTGGATACTATGCCAAGTCTACAGGGAAGTATTATTAGAAACAATGCTATGGAGTGATGTGCCCTCGCTACACTTTCAGAATGAGTCCAACAATTACAAATATTGCATCTACAAAGAGAAGAAGGAAAGGCAACAGGTCTGTAATCAAATGGATGACTTATTTCCAAGCTTACAAATGCCCACTTGAAGAAGATACAGGTCTACTAAAGAAAGTAGCAGGAAAGATCAAATATACATCTACAGATGCAAAGAAGTAAATGAAAAACAATCAGGTGTGCATCTTCCATGGTAAGGTAAAATGAAAAGAGCTCATGTTTCAGATGGAGAACAAACAATATGCATCTACCAAATGTGAAACAGAGTTCGAGTATCGAGTTGGGAAATGAAAATAGTTAATATTTCCAAGCACCGAGCCAAGCCCATAGACAATTCATCAAAATGCATAGAATGAAGTTTCAACAAGTTTTAAATGACGAGTCAGAGTTTAAAAGTTCACTTCAGAATTAAAAGGAGTGAACCCACAAAATGCTTTCGATTTACAAATATTTTATTGGTATTTGCAATGGGTTCAGAGTTACAAGAATGAAACTTGAGCTCAAAAGGGGAAAAAAGTGTTGGAACTCACCATTTCCCGAGAACGAAGCAATCAAATGAAGCAAAAAAAATGGTGGTGACTTCTCTCTACAGGCTCATCCCGAGTTCATTATCTATCGACTACCAAAACTAGACAAAAACTAGATGCCAAACAAAGATTTATCAATCTATGAGGAAGAACAAAGCAGTTTAATCAATAAATGATCTTCAGATCATATACAGGAGGGAAACCAAACATAGAACCAAAAACAACAAAAATACCTTCGAGATTCTTTAGAAAATGTGTGCAACAGTTGAGCAATAATGGTGTCGAGAGTTCAGAAACAAAATGCAAGCTCGAAAACCACCAAGTCTCCAAGCATTCATAAAAAATCACAGAGTGGTAAAATTTTTGCCAGGGCTTCACCCGTAGAGTGAAGATGCAAATGAAATGACCAAATTCCAAGCTCGAAGGTATAAACTCACATTCAAACTAGGGTTCCAAACCCTAACTCATGGTCGAGATCAACGACCCATCAAACGCCAAGTGGAAGATCAAATGGTGGTCGTTCCTCATAGGGTCCCAAGTGATAAGGCCCAATTAAATGCCACCAACCGCATTAATTACTCAATCCAAAACCCTAATCAGGGTTAGAAGATCTACGGTGGAGAAAATACCAAAGCACAGATCAAGGGTCCCAAAACGCTTCACAAAATCCAAGTTAAAACCGCCATGGTCGGGTTCCACAGACCAAGGTTAAGTGAAGGGTGAGTCATCATGGAGAAGGGGCCAGCCCACGTGGATGGTCAACATAATCAATTGCCAAGACTTTGTAAAGTCTAAACTATAGTCCACGCCACAAAAAAATCAAACAAATAATATCATATGCCATGATCACCGAAAAGGTGAAAAGTGGTATTACATGCCAAGGCCCAAAGGTGGAAACCAATTATGCATGGTGGGCTAGCCAAAAGGGTAAACCCCTTAATTTTTATACATGCTAAAATCTACAATGTGGCAGCATTCCAAACCAAAGGTGGTCCCCACATGGGGTTTTCAAACAAATTTGCAAATGTCACTTTTGTGACTATCCAGATCAGTGAAGGAAATCAAAAACATGTATACCTTGGAGGTGGTCCCCACTTCACTTTATTTTTGCAAATATGGCTAAGGTTGCATCCTTTTTCCTATACATAGGAGATTTTTTTGCATGCCTTCACAACATGACAGAACAGAGAAGATGACAAACTTGCATGTGCAAAGAGAGAAGACTTGCCTAGCAAGTAAATTTTAAAATTAGCAATTGTTCACCTTTCTTTCTTAAAAATAGAATAGTCAACTTCAGTTTGACTATATTGTATCTAAGGCTGATAATGCCTATTTTTATCACATGCTTTAGTTTGTATTATTTTATTCCTTTATTTATTATTAAATAAAGGGTAAAATTAGGATGCATGGGTGAGTACAACTTTTAAGCTATTTTTAGGAAGGGGTGAACTTTTGCTATATATTGTGTGCTCTTGCAAAGCACAAAAGGGGGGATTTTTTCAGAGATTTTTCCTAGAAGAACTTTTGATATGAGTACTGAAGAAATTTCTGCCAGTTTTACCCTCTGAGTGTTGAATTACTCTTGCCTTTCCAAGTTATTCTGCAGTCTTGTGTATGCCAGTATTAATCTTGTGAATCAATATTCCCTGATTAGTCACTTTACCCTGCTGCAAATCTACTATTTTCTGCTAAATTTCATTATGCATGTTAGCTTACTAGTACTATTGTGATTTTCCTCAGTACAAATTAAGTGTTTTTTTCCTTACATTCTGTAGAAAGTACAAATTGGTTCATGCACACAAAGAATTCTTCACAAGTCAGTTGTGTATTCCACTCAAGTCAAGTTCTTTATTCAAATTTGGTGTATCACCTTAGTAATTATTTCATTTTCAGTCACCTCCTAACCCTAAAACTCCCAAAAAGTAGTCTAGTGAACACCAATAAGGAACCGGCCTTTTAACCCCGGAGGTTCACCTCAAAATAGGTATACCCACAGACCTGAGGTGTCCCCATTGTATCTACAAGAGAGAGAGAGAGAGAGAGAGAGAGAGATCTTCTTTTTAATCAATGAAAACTTGATCAAAAGATTAAAAGGCCCAACTCGAATATAGAAATGATTCACAAACCCCATATTGGGTCATGCAAGTACATGGAAAATGTTTCGAGTTCACTATTAAGAATATCAAAATCCAAAATATAGAACTCCTATGAATAACCAAAGTGTCTAGGGTGAGAACATTAATCTTCACACCCCATCGATCGAATATTTCTCAGACCCATCTAACGACTACCGCATTCAAGGTAATCTCCTTATCATAATCAATGGTGTGAGGTCAAGGTTAGCATGTAATACTTGTCGCTCACGCTCTCCTCAAGTGTGTAGTACTTTCTCTCGTAACCATTCTCCTAGCAGAGTGTTGACACTCTCTTTCCATAGAATTCTAGACACCCCCTTGACTTCATCTAGATCCTTATGTGCATCCGTAACATTCTTCATTTTCACTAACTATTGCGACTGCTATTTTAGGCACTCGATCTCTCCTTGTAGGATTCAAATCACATCCATGATCTCCTAATAGACCTCTTTTTAATAAGCGGGGTTTTGATACTTTCCATACACCACCTCTTCTCTTGTAACCAATGGCTCTACTTGGGTGTCTCCCTTGTGCATGAAGCCTTAGCTCATGTTTTTACTAGTACAGGTCCCAACTTTGGCTCACGCTTCACCCTTTTCATCCATTAGGACTTGGCTTTCTCCACGCTTACCAAAATCCTTAGAACTAGTAGTAATACTAGTCTAATGCATGCCAATATCAATGGAATCATGTATTTAGTCAATTAATTTGTATTCCTTGGTGTCATGAGTAGTGGAAGTGAAAATTATGTAGTAGTAAGACACATTCTTATGGATCATGGATTGTAGTAGAGGGAACCTACTTACATCATGGTCTCCGTGGAAAATTTTACATTCCACCATCATGGCATGCACCATTCTTCATAGACAATTGTCCTTCGTATGTCCCTCTATTTCACATTCTATGCACAATAGTCCACTGTGAGCCTCATGTTCCAAGTTAACAAATATTTTCTCTATCTAATTTTCCATGGCAATGATCTAGGATTCAAGAAATGGACTGACTCTAGTGTCCATGCTTCCTATAGCCTCGGTGTGTAAAGAAGCTTTGAAGGCCTCGTGTAGTTTTATGAAGGTATTATGTGAAAGTACCCTCATGAAATGGGTTATTAACCTTCCAACTAACCATCGCGCATGTTGAGAAGGATGAATATCATAAGAAAATTTTGATAGGAGATTCTTAAAATGCGCATTGTACTCCCACACAATCTTAGACATCTCTTGCTAAATTTATTTCAATGTTTTGATGATCTTCTTTACGAACTCGGAATATAAAACTCTACCAATAATGCATCATGCAAAGCATAGTGTAATCAACCACCATTTTGTGTGGGTCATATTTCGGTACCATCTATTCATATCACATTTTAATGTGGTCACAAACTAACTTGTTTTCCTCTCCAGGAAATGATTCCCTTCGCTTGTTATAATAGCTCAAACTTATGCACATGTTATGAAGCATCCTCAACACCATTGTAATCTGGTAAATGAAATGAAATTTCAAATAATAGTTAGTAAGGTGGTTGAGTTCCTTATCCACCTTATCCGTAACGTTAATTCCCTCTAGTATTTCCTCCACCACCGTAGATCCACCACACACTATTCCTCCTAACCCACCATATCCTCTAGATCCACAAGGTCCACCAATCTGCTAGTTCCTACTCCACCCCGACCCAATGGATCCTCCTCTCATAGCTAGTAAGGGTCCTAAAGAGGTTACACCTTGTGTCCCCACTTTCGTGCTAAATTATGCACTACTCCCAAATGTGTGTCCCATACCACTCCCAAATGTGATATCTAAACTTTGGATATTTGTACCTTGTCCAAATTTCATTCCAAACAATATACCCTCAAACAAAGGAAACTACTATGTAGTCATAGATGTACCAAATGAAAAATGTACCTCCTAGGCACCGAATGATCACTAACACCAATTGAGTTAATAACATTTACCTTTGTTACTAGAACACTAAGCGTAAGTGTTTGGTTGGTTTGTGGATCAAGATGCGTGACCATGGATCTCCTCCTTCCTTCACATGACGAGTTCTCTCTAGAAGATTAAGGGGTATCTCTCACGCACTTTCCAAGATGGGGTAGCACAAACTACTCAGGTCCCATCCTCCACACGAGACCACAAATCCTTCCCGCAATGTATGTCTCCATATATCCATCACTCCTACAACTTTGTGTTGTCTTTCTAACTCTCTTTCACGAGCTTCATTGTACTTGAACTTCCTTTACACTCTCTCTTTCATTTACGAGGTTCACCATCTTCCTCCACCCTATCTTCCTTATCAAGCACCTATAAAAGGTTTATCAAACCATAGGGAATGCTTCTAAAATCAATGTAATAATTAGGATCTTCATACCTAGAGGGATAACATGCAAGAATGATCCTCTTGGCTCCTTCAAGAATTCAAACTCAACAATTTTTGGATAAGAATACGTAAAGAAACAATGTATTATAGGGTATAACTAGTCAATACTCTTCTCCGCTAGTGATCAAAAGCACGGGTTCATGTCATATTGACATCATATAGCTTTTGGTACTCATCTTGGGTCCATACATGGGTCTATAGTACCAACTTTACCTAGATGCATATGCTTAGATCCATTCATACAAATCCACTAGAAAGCAACAAAACGTCTCATACAACTCATGACATAGGTGTTCTTTTACCCGTTTATGTGCATTAAATATAGGTCCATTATTAAATCTTTGAAAAAAGTTTTCCTCTATGATTTTAAACCATGCTTGACACTATCCAAAGTCAAGCACTTTGTCATCACATACAATTCTCACAACAACTTTGAAAAGAGGTCCCGAAACATAATCAAAATGTAGTCTCTAGTTATTACTTGCTTTAAAAACCAACCCCAAGCATGCCGACATATCATCCAGATTAGTTTGGAAGCTCACCCAGGCATGTATAGGTGTCGAACCCCTCTTTAATGTGACATTTGTGATAATATTCTTCCTTAACATGAGGATTTAATATACTAAGAAAATAAGATCATCCATTCTTGGAATTAAGATGTAAGCATGAACTCCTAGAACTAATGCACCCAAGCATAGGATAATATGATAAACTAAATGGAAGTAGAATCAAACCATGAATAACATCAAGAAAACTAGTAACATGCACATGAACATAAGGGAAATGCACATATCAAGATCCATCACATGAGTGTTTCAGAATCTTCTCATTACATTCATTAGTCAAAATACAGTAGCCAATATTACATCTAAAAGAGTTCCATATGTGGGAACATTCATAGAAGAAGATATTTTATACATTACAAAGCTCGCCATTACACATTAAATAATATATGAATTTCCCTCATTCCCATGCTCGAATACTTCTACATACATACTAACTTATCTCTCTCATTTTATCTTGCTCTCCCATCTCTAACCTTATTGTAATACGATGTTTATAACTTAATTAACATGTCATAACATTTCATGCCATAGTTTTGAATTAACATCTCTACTAATGATGGGATATAAGTTATAATTTATAATATTTAAATTTTAATATGATGTTTATATAAGTTATTATATAAACCTTATTCTATATATTTTTTAATTTAAAAAATATAGTTATAGATTAATTATAAATTATAGTTTTCAAATCAAATCAAATTATAATAACTTATAATTTATAACATATTATAACTTATAACTTAATTAACATGTCCTAACCTTTCATGCCATAGTTTTGAATTATTCAAACTCGAGATATAAACAAAATGTAGAAGAGAAATCATCAAAAATATACAAACCATTTCTTTGAATTCCTTCAACTATTATACTTCATTACTATCCTTGATATACCAAGTATCATTCATGCATGGATTCTAGTTGTGTCTATACATCTTTCGGATGTCAATATTACCAATGTGTAGAAGGTACTAATCGCTGCGTTCACATTGTGCAAAATCGTAGAAAGAGCCTCTGCATTCATTACAAGAATACATTCATTTTATCTACATTGTTTGATGACCGTTGGGAGAAACCTTAGATCCAAAATCAATCATCCGATTTCCTCACCATAAATTATGTTTTGACCCAAATGTTGTAGTTGGTTTCATTTAGGATCTGGGTTTTGTCAAGACAGAAATAGCTAGATGTCATTATTTTCCTAAACTTATAAAACACACCCCATTATAATATATAATGTACTATAGAGTAGATATATATTTATTGATAATAAAAACAACACTTTTAATAGAATCATATATAAATTTCATATATCTAAAAATTTAATCGATCATAACTAATTCTATCATTACAATGCATTATAATTAACCTCCCATGATCAAAATAATAACCCACAATATAAAGGGCTCTGCCTTATACCCCAGATTTATATTAAAAATATTTCTAACCATATAGAAGTGAAGAAGATACCCCTAAGAATGCATAACAACTTCAAATTTCTTGAAAAATATTTAATGTAGACAAATATCCAACCATCTTAAATTTGACGTCTAAATGACCGTCATAATGGTTTTTTTTGTCTGTCGTGACGATCATTTGACTGTCAATTTTAACACAATGAAAGTTTCCTAGAACCTACGAGCTTAACTTTGACGTCTAAATAACGCTCATATTGTCTTATGTTTAGTCTACCGTGACGGTCATTTGACAATCAAATTTAATGAAGCCAAAACTTGCTTTGTATTTCTAGAATGTGAGATTCTACAATTTCTTCTTCCATATAATATTAGGAGGTTATATTTTAATACATTATAATACCTATTATAATTTATAATATAAAAATATATATACACTTTAAAAAAAAAAGGTATATAGTTTATAGAATGTAAATTAAAAACAACATATAGCTCATAAAAATTATAAACTATAGTATATTTTTTTTATAAGAAAACTCAATGACCAAATAAAAAACGCATTACCACTTGGTAATTAATTATTATTTTAGTTTTTATAAATATAAACTAGGTTAAGGCGGCCCACATTAATATGGCATGATAATTTGAAAC
Source organism: Taxus wallichiana var. yunnanensis (assembly GCA_018340775.1). NCBI lineage: Eukaryota > Viridiplantae > Streptophyta > Pinopsida > Cupressales > Taxaceae > Taxus > Taxus wallichiana. The sequence continues at coordinate 677,629,606 of CM031234.1, forward strand.
ATAAGTTAGCATATTAGTTTTTAATTAAGCATGCCATACTTATCAATGCCACATGAAAAAACCTAAGAAAATGCCATATGATTTAAAAACTAATTAGGTTTTAAGTTTAATTTTTTTATATCTCACTAGAAAAAAGAATGGGGTCACTTTAGAGTTGAAGTAGGTTTTACGGTTTAGGAGTCATTTTTGTAAAGAAAAGTATAGGATTAAAGTTAGTAATATTGATTACTAAGGCCACTAACCTTCAACTATCCACCATTCACCACATCGAGACATTAAGATTAAAAAAATGTTTTATAATTTAGGTATGTTCAAAACATTTTTTTAACGGGCTCGGACAAATGGGTAGTTATAAACTATAGTATAAGAACTATATAAAACATATAGTTTTCAAATTATATAAATTTTAATACGATGTTTATATAAGTTATTATATAAACCTTATTCTATTTTTTTTTTAATTTAAAAACATATAGTTATAGATTACCTATAAAATATATTTTTCAAATCAAATTCTTTTAGAGGGATCTAAAGAACACGGATATGAATTTATCTTCCAAAATATTTAACTTTGAAAACATTTAAAATTATAAAAACATGAAAATTATTTTGTATAGTAATAAATCCTTTCCTTTTCACGTATGTTATTTTCACACAGTAAATATTTGAAGCCCCTTTCACTGTGCACACATAATCTCCAAACAAACTTTAATTCCATATAATTTACAAAATTTAAATCAAAGTAAGAATCATATCATATTACATATCCCCCAAAAAAAATTTGGGATTTAAAATTGAAAAACCTAAAACTTTACGAGAGTTTAATTGCACAAATGTAGTGCCAAAATAAATTTGGGAAAAAAAGGGGATTGGATACTTTTGAATACCCTTAGGGTTGGTTAAAAAAACTCGTCATACAAGTTAAATAAATAAAATACAAAACATTTTATCTTAATTTATTTAATTTACCTCGCTCTGTTACCATGTTAGAATTTGAGGATTCTAATAAATACATATTTAATCAAGTTACATATTATATAATGTTATAATAATATTTAAATAAAGATTACATCATAACATAAGTAAATAAATAAATACTTACATGAAATAAATAACATAGCTAACACATTATTTATATTGGAAAACCCCAATAGGGTAAAACCACTTTGAAAAAACCTTTTTCACCCTAGTAAGATCACCTCCTCCTTTGAAACCCTATTTACTAAGGGTAAAACCAAATCACTTTATTTGCACACCTTTGATATATTTCTTGAATATATCAAATGAGACCTAAAATCCTTTTTATATAAGGTGATCGGTTTGTCTCCCACCCACCTTTTCAACCTAAAATGGTAGACATATACACCTAGGTTTATAATATGTAATATTAGAAATAGAATAATTTTATGATATTAAATATTTAACCTAAATTATATACCTAGATTAGCATATTTAATAATATAAATATAAATATAAATATTATTAAATATTAACATATATATTAATGATGGACCCATATACATTAAGGGTTTCCAGCAGACGACTTAATCATTATGTTACAACAATAACATCCTCAACTTAACACACACACACACACACACACACACACACACACACACACACACACACACACACACACACACACAATATTGACTCTAAGAGTTAGTTGACCTCATTAGTAGAGATGTTGAACTTTTTCACATTATTTTGTGTTATCAAGATACTCCAATTTAACCATGCTAGAACTTTTTCCTTTTCCAAGGATATATATAGCTCATTTGGGATACATAATCTAGACAAATAAAATATCAATAAATTTTTTACCAATACCATATCATCTTCATCTAATCATAAAAGGAAAATTGATTCTTACTCTAACTATTTTAGTAAATATATTTCCTTAACTTATTTCTTATATTAGGTTCCCAAATTTTCAATAAGAACTACTTTACATTTCAAGATGTACATGCTACTACAATAAAATAATAATAACTCTAGTAGAATCGATAATCCTTTATAAAAAAACATGAAATCATGTGAAATATTTATATTTTCATTTCATAAATTATAAAAAGACATCTAGATATGATAAAACAAATTTTTTTTTCGTTTAGTTAAACAAAACATGCTAGGAAACCATATACATCTTCACACACATATTTGGTTGATTATACTATGTCACCATGCTACTGGTAACCTATGAAACCATATAGTCATAGTTCAATAACACACATTCACATGGACATGCCCCTCCCATCTAGCATACTAATATAATTCCAAGTCAATCGAAGTTAGAGAAAATATATATATACATTTTCCATATTTAAATAAACACAAATGTTTTTGAATATAGAGAGTAGTTAGAGACACACATTTTCATTTACACAAATAAACCAAACCATTTCAAAAATGACACCAAAAATTGAAGAGGGTGAGAAATGAGACAATTTTTTTTATTCAAATGATACAATTTTTTTAAAAAAATCAAGTAACACCAATTTTTACAATCTCTAATTTTTTTTGTTTGCCGTTGTCACTAAAAAGATTTGGATAAAATACCACATTTTTTTCCAAATTTCCATTTGAAATCATGTTTTAAGTGAAACAAACCTCATATTTCCTCTCAACATCATATTTCAAAACATAAAATCAATTGTAAACCTTATACGAACCTTAAAGATTCATTGCAGTATGTGGGCCCTTGTTGCACTATTACACAAACTATCCCAAGTGGCCATGGAATGGGCTGGAAAATTGGTGTAGGCATGCCAAATGTAATGTCTAAAAACTCTTTCTTATTCTTTTTTATTAAAAAAATCCTCTTAAATTTATGAAATAAAAAAAAACTCATCAAGACTCAAACTACAATGAATTTTGAGAGCGATTGACTAAAATTGTCCATTTATTAACCAATAAACTAAGCCAAGTGGCCTCTAAAATGAGTGTGAAAAAATTATTTTTAAGGTAACAAGTAGAGCGATTATTATGCTATCTTATTCTCCATATAACAAGAAAAGGTATGTAGAGTCAAAATTTCCTCCTAGGATCCATGGTAAAAAAAATGAGATAGTTTCATGAGGTGTCGATTGTAGATCAAATAGATGTTCCCAAAAACCATTTTCCAAAGCGTCCAAAACCTACTTTCCAAATATGACCGTTAATTGTTTTTGCAATGTTTGATGACGGATTGGGTCATCATATAACAAATAAGTGGTTCTGGTAGTTTACAAGAGAAAGAGAGATTTAGAGGTGTTGACTAGGTGAATTATTTTGTGAGTATCAAATGCATATGATAATAGGTGCCTGAAGAAGGAGCGTAGGTGCACACAAATGTTCGGTGAAAGAAGAGAACACGAGATAGAAAAATTTCAAGACTTAATCATTTTACATGCTAGGGGATAAAGATAGTTTGGATTTTGGAACATGCATTGGATCAAAACATGAAGACTTTGAGGCTACGTGAAATCTATTTTGCGAACAAGTGGAAGACCAAGAGTCATTTATTGTTAGATTTAATAATAGGATTAACTCTAGTTTAATTATATATAATCTATTATTAGGTGAATCTTGCATGATTATTTAGTTATCCTTGTAGCAGCACATGGATATTTTGAGAATGCGGCCTATTTTGAGAGTGCACAAGTGGTGAAGGGAAAGTCTTCATGCCTACATATATGTATTTATTTACATTGTTTTGGGAGATGAAGGTTGTGATGACAAAATTAATCTGCTGGTATGTTTAAATGCATAACTTTGTGATGACATGTTTGATGTATTCAATTAATGTGTTTTATGATGGATTAATATGATGGATTTTTGTGGATGGATTTTGTTCATTGATGTCTCTATTCATAGTGATTGTATGGTAAATCTGATTGTAATAGTGATCTTATCTAATATGTTTCCTTATTATGTATGTTTCCAAATTGAGTGATGGATGTGATTATTCTAGTAGGAGATATAATTTAATTATAATTATCATGAACATGCATGATATAACCTTGGCAACACAATAGTAAAGAGGGACTTGGTAGCTTCGTGTGTTTTGGGTGAGTGTTTAGATCTATCTAGATGAAGTGCCAACACACCTAGGCATTTGATAATAAAAATAAATGATACATTTTTGTCCATTGTTGGGGCATCTTTTCAAATATTTTACCACAATGTTTCATTATTATGGCATATTGGTTCACTCTTGCGGCCATTGAAGATTGGGTAAATGACGGATAAGAACAATTTGCATGAAGATATGGTTTTGAACCTGATTTCAAAGTGTGGAGTTTGGTGGAATTTTTTTATCATGAGCTTTATGAGATGTTCTTTTGTTGTTTTCCAATAGAGTTGTATGAGTGGTTTTCAACATATGCATTAAGGTAAAGTTAAATTTTCAAATCAAGGATTTGGATTAGGAAAGAGTATTAGGATTTGTTTGATGTAGATGAACTTTGGACACGTATTATAGATCATTGGTGGGTTGGTGTTATGTGTAGTTATACTTTGGAGTATGTTGTTTCTATGTATTCTTGTTCACAAGTTGTTGAATTTAATTTTTATGTAATCCCAGAGGATTCTACATCCATGTTAGTCCTTTAATTAATATCTTGATGGTGGTGTTGATTTGGAGCACCTTCCTGTGGATAGATAAACATATCATTGCACACAGGGCGGGGCAAGTGTAGAAAAAGATCGGAACTTACGCGATAGAAAGGTAGAGAGAAGAAAGGTGACTTAAGTACAATGAGCATGGGAGATGGAATCGGTGAAGAAAAATGATATTAAGGAGTCTCTGGAGTTATGGAGGATGATGTCTCAATAAGTATTTTAGGCTCATGTGGAAGATGTGGAGTTGGAGTATCAAGATCTCCCCCACTTAGGAAATCATAGTAGAGAATCTCCTTAATCTTATGATGAGAGAATGTTAGAGGGAAATAGTAAGGACCACATGTGTTCATCGGATCTCACCTTGTAACCTAGCCATTACACACGGTGTTCTAGTTCTATAAGTAATCATTGATCAATAGGTGAGCCTAGGTAATCTAGTAACTTGAGGTAGATATAATTTTCCTTTGAATACAAAATTACATCAGAAAACACATTCATATATGATGGCGTAGATGTTATTTTTGTTATTTTGAGGTTTGATTAGAGGAATATTTTCTAGCGCGTCATCGAGACAGAATGTGGGCATGTAGAACATTGGGAACATGTTTGGAATTAGTAAAACTTTTCATAGTGTGAGAGTTCAATTAATTACTATTGTAAGGAAATGGAAGTACATCCACTAGTTTGACACCTACCACTGAGGATCATGCAAATCAAGAGAGGGTCGGGATCAAGTGGATTGGGTGGTTCTAGTGGTGGAGGAAAATATTGGTAGCAATTTTTTACTAGATCTAGAGGACAAGACCACATCCTCAGCAAGTTTATTATGATATTTCCCTCCACTTTCTGGAATATAGATGTATTTAATATGTTGCGAGCATTTACACAAGTGTGATATGCTATAAGGTACTAAGGGAATCAACTTTGCTTTAGAAAGGAAGGTGATTTAGTTTCCTACTACTCTCATGGGCACACTTATAGATGGTACAGAGTATGACCGTATCAAAATTCAATGAATTATGATGCTTTACAGTCTAAATTTCTTTTTGAGTTCCATATTCCATGATTTGAACTCAAAATTATTAGCACACATAATGATATTAAGTAGGTCTTAAAAAAATTGTTTAGGAGTATGACGCGTGTTTTAAAAATTTACCTTCAAAGTTTTCTTATGACATACATCCTAGTAAGCATGCACAATTATTTTTTGGTGGGTTGTTGACTTTATTCATAAGGTTACTATGTCATAAGACCTTTGAGGATCCATGTGATAGTTTGGAGGTAGATTTGTGCGCTTAAGGCATTTGGGAGTGTAGACACCACATTTAGCTAATGAGACATGCATTTAAATGTGGTTTATAGGTTGTGAGGTTGAATGACATACCAAGTATATCTATCATCTAAATCAATGCACACAATGATGTTGGATTATGATATTTTTCATCTAGACCTTGATGCGAGTAGATGTTCCCTCTTGTAATGTGTGATCTAGAAGAATGTATCTATGTATTGTAAAAAATTTAAAACTCATATGCATGATATTGCTAACTAAAGAGTGATTTATCATATTAATGAGGCTATTGAAACTGGGGTGCACCAAAATAGTGTAGTAGGTGGATCTAAGGAATAAGGAGAACAACATAATGAATTGTGCATTAATGTGGATTATAGGAGTAGAGGATTTCATGGGGGATATAAAGGCTGAAGTGGCGCGCGGTGCAAGAGGAGGATTTCCTAGAGGAACTTGTTATATATGTGGATCTCTTGATCATTATTAGTGTAAATGCCCTCTCGAATGTGGTTTTATCATGGTGTGGAAAATAACACAAATTTTATGAATTTATATACTTGTATAAGCATGTGAGAAAGAAGTAGAAAAAGATAAGCTGGGAAGCTATGATTAAGGTAAAGAGAATAGATAGAGATAAATGATTTCGAAGGTTGGACTTAGTTATGAATTACAAATTGTCTTAGTTACCACATGCGATGAGGCTACATGCTCATGAACCTCTGAATTATAATCTAACTATAACAAAGAAATAAGTGATAAATGTAATGTACCCTAATCCTACACATTAGAAAGAGGTTTAACATGACACTATGGATGTTAACACAGATCTGGAAGGAGAGATTCAAATCTTGAAGGAGAAGGCACACGTGATGGAATGAGAATAGAAGGTTGAACTCCCCGAAGGATGTATATGACTTAAAGGATATGTTTCAAATGATGTGCAAGAGAACATATTCCCTTTTTAGGAGAGTGGTTGAGATAAAAAATTACTTTGCTCTAAAGTAATGAGCATGACAGTAGATACTTCATGAAATATGCCTCCTCATAATCATGAGTATGATAAGGAGATTAAATTGAATGTTTTTATTGATCGATGTAATTTGAGAAAATTATGATAGATACAAGTGTTGACGTTAATGTACTCACATTGGATGCTTGGAATTAAATGGGAAGACCAATATTGCAGCCTTCTTTGAATGTTTTGTATATGGAAAATTGAACTAGGGATAATCCTATTGGGGTATTAAAATATGCGACTATTATGATTCAGGGATCTAATTTTACTAGGGACTTTGAAGTATTGAAGTTGGTGGAGGAAGATAGTTTCTTATCATTACTTGGGAACCCCTGGTATTATGTGAATAATTCATATTTGTGCTTAACAAGGTACATTATATTTGATAATAAGGAAGAGTGTCATTATACCATTTATAGATGTAAAGGATGATCCGTATGTTGAGAATTTAAGTGAAGAATACCTAAAAAGATATACACATACACAATCGAGATACCACGAGGTAAATATTCCATCTAAGGAAGGGGTTATATAGTGGGATAATTTTCATTTGGTTATTGATACTAAAATTATTTCTTGTGAAAATTGGGCTCATAGAACATATGAGTTAGTTAGGAGAGAGATAAATAATATTTTTACTCATGTGATCAAACCATGCACCATTCAACACTTGACTAATAACCATGTTCCTCGATACACTAGGTGAAGGGAACCCTTATTTGTTTTTGTGCACCATGGAATGCTAGTGAAAGGATAAGGGTGATAGAATAAATATGCTAGTTAATAATCTACGTAGGATAGCAATGCTTTGGTGGCTACATGTAGATCTGACCTAATGGAATGATGAGAGGTGAGAATGAATTTTCTACTAGGTCTCTAAGGAGAAATGCACCTTCTCAGATATTCAAATTCCATGCAAAGTCCTTGCTTCACACAACTTCCAATAATGTGAGATACTTTGGATGGAGGGACATGATGCCTTACCACCATCAGTTTGGGTACATTAGTTTTATGACACCCTAAGTGGTTGCACATATGTCCATGTAAAATTGACACGAGAAACATTTAATTGGTAGGATATCACCTCAGGTATGATCCACACTTTTGATTATTTTTATACTAAATGTGTGGTCAATGAAGCACTCTCTATATTATGAAGATATTTACTTTCGAAGATAGTGCAAAGGCTATGAAATTCTATTATATATGTTTGGAGATATGGATTTAGAGGTGCACCTTATCCTTAAAGAGACTAAGAATAATAAATGGTGCATGCTCTTGGGAAGAAAAGGAACAAGGTAAACTAGTATGCCTAATTAATTGATGATGATTATGGCGATAATAATAACCTAGATGTTAACCACACTGAAGGTACACACGAGGTGATGGAAACATTAGATGAGAAGGTGCACACATATCATGATCCTATGAAAATGAATAAGGTTAATATTAGAATAGATGCAGAGCCTAAAGCAATCATTATTAGTGATTATTTATTAGAGGGGGAAGTGGCTAAGATTATTGAACTCCTATGTGAATTTAAGGATTTATTTCAATGAGGATATCATGAGCTAACATGATTTTACCCTTTTTAGGTGAGATGAGAATCAAAATTAAAGAAGATGTGTGCTCGATTAGGAAGAGGCCATACAAGATAAATCCTAATCTACGTGTTAAGATAAAGGAATAAATTGATAAAAAAATTATATGGTTATCATTATTAAGAAGGATGGGAAAATAAGGATATATGTGGACTATAGAGAATTAAATGCTTCATGTGTTATGGATCCTTTCCGACCCCATTTATAGAGTAGATCCTTGAAGGAGTAAAAAAACACAAGATCTATTCTTTTACAGATGGATTTTTAGGTTATCATCAAGTGTTTATAGCAAAGGAAGATCGGAAAAGAAAAATTTTCACCACCGAGTGGCGAATTTTTACCTACACAATGATGCCTTTTATCTTGAATAATGTCCCAGTGGTATTCTCAAACTTTATTTTACAGGATTTTGAAGACATCACTCATATTTTTTTATAGGTGTATCTCAATGATTGGGAATTTTATTGTTTTGTTAAGGATTATTGTGAAAAATTGAGGTTTATGTTTGAGAGGTGCAGGTAGTTGAGCATCTCTCTCGAATATTAAGAAATTTGTCTTTACAACACCTTTTAGAACTTTGCTTAGGCATATTATTTGTAAGGAAGGCTTGTTGGTAGATCCAACCAATGGTGTTATGATCTTGGGATTAGAAGAATATAAAAATAAAAGTGAAGTGCATGGATTTCTTGGACATACATGGAATTACAGGAAATTCGTTAAGGCTATGTAAATGTTTTTACACCCCTGAGGATTTTTTGAAAGATAAATGATATTTTTGTTGGGGTGAGGCGCAACAATAGAGTTTGAAACATTAAAGGAAAGGCTCACCACTCCACCTATTTTGTGATTTCTTTCATGGGAAAAATCATTTCATGTTCATTTCGATGCTTGTGGATGGCAAATGGTGCATTATTAATGCAACCAAGACAAGGAATTTCATACCACCATTTTTTTTTGTAAGCAACATGTTGATGCTAGTTGAATAGAGTAATACAACTAATAAGTGTGAAGCTTGTCCATGATTTACACGATGTAAAAAACTAGACAATACTTATGAGTGACACCATTTATTTTATTCGAGATATCATATATGACACTTAATTATTTGGTCAACAATCATGTTTTACAAGGGTGCATTTATAGGTGGATACTACTATTTTAGGATTTTTAATTTACGGTTATTGTAAAACTAGGTAAAAGTAACTCATGACCTAACCATTTGTCAATAATTACTTTTATTGAGGATACGTAGATCATTGAGGAAATAATTTCAAATGGACAACTCTTTAGATTGAACCGTGCACCCACTTAAACTAGATTATATTTCGTATTCTTGTGTCTTGGTAGGCACCTATGGGAATGAAGACCTTAGAAAGGAAAATACTTACAATACACATCATACATTACAACTTGATAGGTGGAGATTTATACAAGATAGTCATGATGATTTTTCTTTGGTGTGTTGTGGAGCATGATCATGAGGATATTATGGAAGAAGCTCATGGTGGAATTACAGGAGGTCATTATGCAGGACATGACACCACACACAAGATATTGATAGCTAGACTTTAGTGGGAAACTCTCTATAAAGACATTAAAGAATATGTCAAGGTGTGTTATTGTTTTTAGTTCCTTGGGAAGCTTGGAACCAGAGATGAGATGCATCAAATCTTAATGTGAGTAAAAACCTTTTGAGAAATGGGCTATTAAATTTATAGGTCATATTTCTCACCATCATGTAGGTCTAACACGTGTTATATTATAACTTAAATAGACTATCTAACAAGGTGGGAATAAGAAATGCTTATAAAGGAATACATGAAAGGTATAACAGTGAGGTTCTTATGGGAGAACATTATCATCATGTATGGATGTCCGTTGAGCTTGACAAGTGATAGGGAACTCATTTTCTTAATGAGACTATCAGAATATTATTGGTAGAATTTATGGTGGCATACCATAAAACCACCCCTTACCACCCACAAGCTAATGGAACTATTTAATATTTCAACAAGATTCTGAGACAAAAAATGATAAAAATCTATGATGTGGGAAGAAAATATTAGGATTACAAAGTCTCGATTGTACTTTTTGCATATAGGTATACCTACAAAATTTTGAATAAGGGAACACCATTTTAGCTGGTGTGTGGTGTGGAGGATGTATTTATTGTGGAATTTATGTTGCCATCCATGCATATTACACATGTAGGAGGTTTACATGAAGAAATCGTTATTGAGGAGCACATAAACAAACTGATGCAGTTACATGAGCAACATGTTATTGCCCTATGGAGTTAGAAGACCTAAAAAGTGAGACAAAAGGCCTGGAATGATATGCATATTAGAAATAAAAAAATTGAAGTGGGTAATATGTATGATTCAAATTCTATGCGACTCTGTGAAGTTGAAAGTTCGTTTATTAGGACCCTTTGTACTAACAAAGATACTTGATTTGGGCACTTGTCATTTCTGACCACTAGATGGCACTCTATTTACTAGTTACTTCAATACAAATAGGATGAATCTCTACTATAAATAAGTATTCTTAGTGTTTGTCACAAATTGGTATTTCCATTTAGATTAGAATTTCCCTTTCATGTATTTTCTTTTCATGTGTTTCCTTTCATCGTTCTTACTATGCTTTGTCAATTTATTTTAGTGTTTTTCATAATAAGCACATTTGTGCGCCAAGAGCTGATTACTAGTTATTGGATTCATGTGTAGAGGACCATGCATAATTTTAGTATGGGGTGGATAAGATACAAGTGTAATGGGAAAAGTTGGAAATAAATTCAAAATACATGTGGTTATACAAATATCAATGAACGTCCTCTTGAAGATTGGTATGCATAGAAAAAATATATTACAGGTGCTTAATGTGGATGTATTTTTAAATAAAATTACTCATATTGATGACAACACATGGAAGGATTGATGCACAATGTAAAATGAGGTAGGAATAAGCATGGGAAACTACTTGGTATAAGGTGCGAGGGGTTTATAGAGGTATGTGTGTAATGAGGTATGTATCCGGGAAGTAATGGGCACGCCGAGAAAGGTTACGGATAGGGCACAAACAAATCGAAAGAAAAAATGAGTGGGAAGCATGGAAAAATGAAATAAAGGTCATATTATACTTAGTATGGTGCTATATAAGAAAATTAATATGGCGTAGTTACAAAAATTATATAAGGAAGGCTTGCGATGTCATTTTTACCTTGCATGTTGAAGTATTCAAGCTATAAAGAGCGATTTGAGGAATGAACTCACTATGAAAGTGTGTGAAAGAGTATTTATAGGATTGAATTGGTGTTATATGCACGGATGTTGTTGATAGCTCCATCATACGGGTGTTTGGTGAGGAAAGACATGCGGAAAGTGGATTTATGAAGATAGGGTTTGAGGAAATGAAGTTATAACTAGGACACATGGATTTTCAATTATAAGGATAAAAACAATTGCAATAAGTTTTTAAATCATCACAATGGAACCCAAGAGAGAACTTGGATAAATTACCTAAGTAAAGAAGTAGAAGGAAGGATAAGTGGAATTTAAAGACGCACCGTAGAGAAAATTACCTTGTATGTTGAAGTATTAAAGTTATAGAGTGATTTGAGGAATGAACTCGGTGTGAAAGTGTGTGAAAGAGTATTTATAGGCATTGAATCGGTGTTATTTGTGCATGGAAATTGATAGAGCTCCATCATATGGGTGTTTGAGTGAGGAAAAGACATGCGGGAAGTAGATTTGTGAAGATAGGGTTCGAGGAAATGAAGTTATAACTAGGACAGATGGATTTTGAAGTATAACGATAAAAATGATTGCAATAAGTTTTTAAATCATCACAATGGAACCCAAGAGAGAACTTGGATAAATTACACAAGGCAAGAAGCGAAGGAAGAAGAAGTGGAATTCGAAGATGCACCGTAGAGAAAATTATGAGAAATGCAATACCCTAAGGGAGTGATAATGGGGCAGGATTAGGAGTCATGCAACAACAATCTGGCATTATGATAATTCTTCACCGGGAACTCCTCGTGCTATGATTATTTACTAATGCACAGCCTTTAGTTTGGTGGATGAAATCTGGAAACACAACAACAAACATAACACAAGAATACCATAGACTATGATAAGAAGGAATGATGATAAATCTGAAATATCAGAGTAAATTATAATATTAACATGAAATCGTTACAATCTCACCCATGAGGTACTTCAAGTGTTACTAACTTCACTTGCCTTCCAACAATAACTATGGGAGAAACTTCACAATTACACCTCTTAATGGCTTCTTTAACACACCTTCAAAATGATGGCTTCCTTTACACACTTACTCATACAATATTTCTCACTACTTCCTTCTATGCTAAATGAGGGGTGGCCTCTTTATTTATAGACTTCTAGGCTTATCCATCTTATCTCTAAGATAGGATAAGAAATCCACTGACGAATCATATTCCATACCCTAACTCTTATCCATGTACATGTAAGCTTATCTTTTAAGATAAGATAAACCTTATCATTTCACATGGGTTCCACATTTTTAGACTTTTTACAAATAAAATACACAAAATATTTATGACCTCACTCCTTGTCCTTATTACCAAGATAATATTTCTAATTCTTGATCATGTAGACCCTACTTCTCTACTTACCCCAACTTTGACATTTTAACATTACCAGACCACTTACGACAAATATTTACTTTTTACCACAACATTCCTATTGTACTTTTGACTATTACCGTACTATACATTATTGGCGGCATCGTACTGGCAGCGCCGTTATCTTCTATCGGACACTACTACTAATTATAATTAACAACATCCTATTCCTAATACATACATTAATGAAATAGAAATTACGGAGGAAAATTTTAGTGTCGACATCTTCCCCCTTCCTAGCTTCTACTCCGTCCTCGGAGTAGACTATTCTAGTGCTTGGAAAATCTTCAACTTGTCATGGTTGACCCATTTCGTAATGGGAGTGCCATCCAATTCCTCTAGTCGATACGTACCATTTTCATGCATAGCTGCTATTTTGTAGGGCCCCATCCATTTTGGAAGAAATTTTCTCTATCTTCTTTTTTTGTATCTTGAATCATATACTAGGACCAAGTCATTCACATGAAATGGAGACCAACGGATCTTTTGATCAAAGTATTCCTTCTGCTTCATTTTCTTCTTATAGCTTGTATCCTTCACTATTTCCCTCATTTCCTCTAGCAAATGAAGATGTACCAACCTTTCTTTTACTGAATCACTTTCATCCATCCTTTCATTTTTCATAACTCTCACAGTGGGAATATCAAACTCAATAGGAAGAACTGGATCAATGCCATAAGCCAACTGAAATGGGGAGTATCTTGTTGCTGACTTTGATGTTACCCTATATGCCCACAATGCTGCATGAATCCTTTTATCCCACTTATGTACCTGTAAGGCTGCATCTTTTCCTAGAATTTGACACAACACAAAAAAAAAAATTTGTTCCACCCGTCCATTTATTCTTGGCTTCTATGTTGTTTCCTTCCCGTGCTTGATAGAAAAATTATTGACTAGGGCCTCTACCACCTCATTAATGAAGTGGATTCCTTGATCTGCATTACAATTTATAATGGAGAACCAAATCTGGTGAAAATGCGTTCATATATGAACCTTGCCACTTCATCCATGGAAGTTGTTTTCAATGGCTAGCTTCAACCCACTTGGTTAAATAATGTGGCAACTACAATATACTTATTTTGGCATGGGGTAGTTGGAAGTGGACTCTGAATGTCTATTCCCCACTTTTCAAAGGGACCAAGTGGAAGAATAGGACATAATGGAGCTGATGAAGTCTTATGGTTACCATGTGTTTGAAAAATATCACATGTCTTACAATAATTTTAACAATCTCTAAAAAGAGTGGGCCGTTGATAACTCGCATGCAAGATCATTCTTGCCGTAAGTTGTCCAGAGAAGTGCCCTCCACATGTACCATTGTGGAATTCTTCTATCAACTCCTTCCCTTGATCATGTCCAACTGCCCTCTTGTACTGTCCATCAGGTCCTATTCGAAATAATACTCCATGCAGAATAGAATATGGACGACTGGCTTGAGTAATCTTCCTCTTAGTCTTTGCATTGGCACCATCAGAAAATTGAATTCATTCAGATAATTCCAAATATCTATGTATTCACTAGGGATTGTGTCAAGGGATAACAATGTTGCATCTAGGAAATCATCATCATCACAAGATGAACCTAAACCATCATAGGCTCGAGAGAGTGTATCTCGCATTGACATGCTTCTTTCCCGGCTTTATCTATAATATCAAATTCAAATTCTTGTAGCAAAATTATCCATCTTACTATCCTCCCGATGGGTTAGGCTTATTTACAATATATTTTAGAGCCCGATGATTTGTTACACTAGAAATTTTTCCTAGCAAGTAATTCCTAAACTTCTTTACAAAGAAATATTATAGCGAGCCTCTTTTTCATTCTGATATAATTTACCTCAAAGCACTACTCATTTGTCTACTCCAAAAGTAAATTGGATGTTCATTCCCATTTTCATCCTTTTGGCTCGTAGTACTTCTAGTGCTGCATCCGAGGCATCGTGTACACAATGAATGGCTTGCTCTAATCTGGACTCTTTAGAACAGTGAAGACACCGAGGCTTCCTTCATTGTTCAAAAGCTTCATGCACTTTATTTCTGGTTCATAAGTAACATCCTTCTTCAAGAATCAAGTTAGTGGTCATGCAATCTTTGAGAAATTCTTGATGAACCTTCTATAGTAACCCACATGGCCTAAAAATTATCTCAACTTACTTCTATTCATAGGAAATGGTAACTCTTTGATTTTTGAAACTTTATCGAAATTAGAATCGCACCAATACCATCTCTGGATCAACATGCCATAACAAAACACCTTTAGAACATCCAAAGAAACACTTTGTAGGGTTGAGTGAGGCTTGTGCTTCATCTAACCTTTGAAATGATGTTTCCATCTAGTGCGGTGGTCCAACTTGCTCCCATAGATGCAAAAATCATCCGAAATACTCGATGAAGGTCCCAATGTAGGGTTTGAACACCCTATTCATCAAATGCTTTGGAATGTTTCCGGAGCATTACACAACCCAAAAGGCATAACTCTATAATAAAACGTTCCCCAAGGAGTGGTGAATGTGGTCTTCAGCTGATCTTTCTCTGCTATACGAACTTGGTTGTAGCCGCTATATCCATCAACAAAACTATAGCACTCCTGGCCAGCTACTTCATCCAAGATCTGATCTGAAAATGGAAGAGGGTAATGATCCTTCTTTGTTGCCTTATTGAGCTTCCTGTAGTCAACACAAATGCGTAGCTTCCCATTCTTTTTTATTGAGATCACAATGGGAGAAACCCATTCTGAATTCTCCATAGCAAATATGAATCCTACATCAAGCAACTTATCTATTTCTTCTTTTACAGTCTTGGAAAAATTAGGATTCATTCTATATGGCATTTGCTTTATGGGCTTAGCACCATCTACCAGCTCAATAGAATGTTCTACCCAACTTACTTGACAGAGTTCCTTGTAATCAAAAGTGAATATGTGTATGTACCTTCGAAAGAGCTGGAGGTAGGATTCCTTCTCACTCTCCATCACAAAATCACCAATCTTTATTTCTTGGAGATGATCCTCAATTTCTTCCTTAGATAATTCTATGGGGTCATGAGTCGGTGTGGCTTTGGAAGGATATCCATGACCAAAACATCAACCTCACTTTCTTCATCTTCGGTTTCTACTTCACTAGTGTTTCGCACGGAATGTTTCGGCTCGCAAAATAGACTTGCTTCATCCTATCATTCCTTTGAGAAACAGATATAAGGGTTAGGGCTAGGAGGAATACCTATTAAATGTTGAGATGGTGTGCGCGTCTTTGTAGAGAAAGATCGAGATCGACTACGAAGAACTCCTTTTTGTCTTGGAAGGACTACTGCAAGTAAGAATACAAGACCACCGCATTTTGATTAGACAATAAATGAGGGAGCTGCCTTAGGCCCGAAATATAAAACTTCCTTTCGAAGGTGGTCAGTTCCCCTTTAATATGATTTAACACAAATGATGATAAAGAAAGCTATTGTAAAATCACAATTTAGGTATCTCGTTACAAATCAATAGAAGCTAAATTATCAATAATAAAGCGTCACGTTGTTTGTTCTTGATTCTTGAGTCGTTGATACGTTCAGGTTGAGTTAGAGGGATAAACTAGACTGGAGCTGAGGTTGTTAGGTGGCAAATAGGCGAGAAAAAGGTTTTGAGGGTATAAGTCACATGGATCGACGTCAGTCCATCGGGTAACCGATCACAAGGTTAGAGAACCGCTACCAGAGGGGATAAACGATACTGGTAGGGTCAGCAATCTAAGTGCTTCTGGATAGAGGTTGGTTGCAAGGTGATTGTGGGGTTATTAAGATTGGGGGATGGCTGAGGGGAATGATGGGAGGATAGGGAAGACTCAGAGTGTGGTAAAATGGCCTTCTGGGCAATATCAGGATGTATGGGTGAAGGTTAAGTGCAGTATGTTGCTGGTAGTAGATCTAGGAATAAACTTATGATTACTATTAATCAACAGGTTCAAGAAAATGGTGCTTAGAAACATATAAAACACTACTTACTCGTCCCTGATGCAGATGCAGGTTTCAGGACTGTGATGATGAAGACAGGACCCAAGTTGGATGATCTGACAATCCAAGATGAGTTATCTCCTCTTCTGATGCTCGAGATGAGTGTTACTGGGCTCTGGTTATTCAGTTGCAGTCTTGGGCTTGATGTCCTTCTCTGTAAACTCTTCCTGTTTCTTCACTTGTCTCTGCTCGGCCAAGCAAAATATGGATTCCTCGATGATTTCTCTTTTCTCCCGATCAAATGAAAATCCGATCCTTTGTTTTTGGTTGGAAGTGGTCATTTACAGGGAACCGATGGCGGTTACGCAACCGACGGCGGTCGAGTAGGAACCGGTATCGGTTAGGTCAAAGCGGGCTATTTTTGGTAAAATAGCCAGCTTTCCCTCCTTTTCTTCCGAGGGATTGGTTGCGGGCTTGGTCAAGTGACTAGAAGGTCGGTTTTGGGTGCGAGAGAGGGGTCATTAGTCATGGGTGTGGAATTGGACTAAGTTATAGGTCTTAATTAGGTTAGTTTAGGGTTAAGACTAGGTCATGATGAGGTGGCAAAATGAGGTGGCAGGTAAGGCGATGTGGATTTATTAATTATAAGATAATTAATAAATAATTGTGTAAGGTTTAGGTGGTGAGGTTAGGTTGCGAAATGAGATGCGGGTCACAAGGGGTCGTAAGACACAAATTTGGTGTCTACATTAGCCCCTTATTGTCGTGTAGTTTGTTCTGTAAAGTCGCAGACAATAATAAGTGGTTACCCTGTTAAGGGTATAGGTAATCCCCTCAAATCTATCACGATTGAGGTAGCGTGAAAGCGAGGATAGGGTTGATAAAGGGTAAATGGTGTTGAGATAACGGTAAGAGGGTGGGGTAGGTCCAAGAAGCGACGCACGTTGAAATGCGATAGTGTGACCAGGGGTATATGATTTGAAGAGCAAACAAGCAATTCATAGACAAAGGTCGATAGTTTATCCAAAAAAGGTGATATAATCCCGGTATCCAAGGCATAGGAAGTAGCTCCAGGGTATATAACGGGTAAGGTACAGGAACGTTTGGGCATGTTCGGCAGTACCAAATGGTTGGTTTGGTTGAGATAAACGTCACGGTCTAAGTCTAGGCAAAGTTGGTCGACTGATCAAGTCAAGGACCCTGATCATGCTAAAACATGAACAGGTGAGCTTGATTGAACAAAAAGGTACATGATGGATGGATAAAATAAAATGTTGATTGTGGGTATGGTATTTAATTGGTGCGGCCTTAGGTCGGGCCAAATGGTAGGTTACGGCCTTGGGTCGGGCCAAATGGGTTGGTTGCGGCCTTGGGTCGGGCCAAATAGGTTGGTTGCGGCCGTGGGTCGGGCCAAATGGTAGGTTACGGCCTTGGGTCGGGCCAAATTGGTTGGTTACGGCCTTGGGTCGGGCCAAGTAGGTTGGTTGCGGCCTTGGGTCGGGCCAAATGGTAGGTTACGCGTGAGTCGGGCCAAATGGTAGGTTACGGCCTTGGTCGGGCCAAATAGGTTGGTTGTGGCCGTGGGTCGGGCCAAATGGTAGGTTATGGCCTTGGGTCGGGCCAAATGGGTTGGTTGCGGCCTGGTCGGGCCAATGAAGTTAACAAAGGGTTGTCAACGAAGGTGGATATAGGCGATGTTGGTATAAAGGGCTATTAGTAAATAAGGGCAAAATTAGATAAACCGATATCGATTACGACAACCGGTATCGGTTAGATGACCGATACCGGTTCCTTAGGGCACAATAAAACCGATATCGGTTATAGGTCAAAAACCTATAAAAAGAAAAATACGGCCGGTCATTGTCACATTGTCAATTTGAAAACCAATTGGAGTTGTCTGAGGTGGATTGTTGAGATTGGAGCATTTGTTGGTTGAGGTGGCGCTATTTGAGTGGAGAATTGAGTGTTTAGTGGACCCTAGTGAGTAAGAGGCAGCAGTTGATTGGTGGAGGACCCAGCAGAGGAGAGTTTATAGCCATGGCACAGCCAGGAGGAGCAGGAGGTGCTGGACCAGCTGGACCACCACCACCCATCCCACCACGACGACGTGTCATCGTACCGGTAGGTTCGAAACCCTTCATTGTGTGAATTTGATGTTGTTAGGCTATTTTTGGGGTTTGGGTAGGAATCCATGTTTTGGTAAAATAATGAATAAATTGAAGTTATTTAAAAACGAAGAGGATAGATGGGTAAAATAGGGCAAGGCGGCAGGGTGGGTAGATTTTTAGGGTGTTTGGGTGGGTAAATAGGTATAAATAGGCAAAAAAAGGATTTTGGGGGGCCGCGTCGGGTTCGGCTCCGTGATTTTTCAGTGACCGATGCCGGTCACTAAGCGGCAGCATCGGTCGTGAAATTTGTGGGTAGGTCGAGTTTGTTCATGACCGGTGTTGGTCGAGGAGTGGATCAAGTCGGTGGAAAGGGGACCGGGTCGGTTAAGGGTGACCGTACGGTCCCTAGGTAGGATTTTCTATTTTGTTGTGTCA
Organism: Taxus wallichiana var. yunnanensis; assembly: GCA_018340775.1. Lineage (NCBI taxonomy): Eukaryota > Viridiplantae > Streptophyta > Pinopsida > Cupressales > Taxaceae > Taxus > Taxus wallichiana. The sequence continues at coordinate 677,649,262 of CM031234.1, forward strand.
TTTTGTGGTGGTTTTGGGTGTTAAGTTCTTGTTGGGGATATTGTAGAATATAGGTGGGTAAGATAGGTTTGTTAGAGAGTCGGGGTGTGGTCGGGGTGTGGTCGGAGGGATAAAAAAGGGGGTATAGAGGGGATAAGTAGATGTTGTGATAGAGAGTAGGGCTAATGTAGTGAGTTTGTTTTGCAAGCACATCAACAAATGATGATGCGGACAAGATGCCCCGCTATTGAGACGGATGCGGCCACACGTGTCCGCAGCTTCGGTGGGGTATCATGCGCGAGATGGGACTCGGCGAGTCCAAATATAGAGCGATCGGCGGGATCACAGTTTGATGGTCGCCCTCATCAAGAGATGGGATCCGCGGCCAATGTGTTCCATCTCCCGATCGAGAGATGACCATCACATTGGAGGATGTGTATCGCATCCTTCGATTACCAATTGATGGAGAGGCGATCTTTCGAGTTGACGCCCAGAGACAGCCATGGGCAAACATCCTACACGTATTTGGGGATACATCTGATGCCCATTACCATGACATATCACAGTGCCGCAGTATCGCGTATGAGGGATATGTGCACCGAGCCCACCGCCACGAGACACGGCTTGCCGATGCCGATGATGATCGGATCACCCGCTTCGCCCTCCCGAGACTCGAGAGGAGGCCACTTTCCATGGGCGCTTATGGGTGTGCTACATGAGATGGTGGAGGAGCACACATGTTATGCTTGGCACCAAGATACACAGTGCGCTTATACCGAGAGGCTGTGGGCTATCGCTAGATGAGGCGATTCGGGATTTGCTCGACGTTTTTACTACACTTGTTGGGCATATGAGCATATCATATGCATTAGACCACTAGGGCTGCCCTGCGGCAGGCCATAGGTCATCTATAGATACATCTTTCGAGAGGTGGTTGGGGTCGTGGGCCACCACGAGTAGTGCTTCGGGTGGGACGTCACTTATTACGAGACATATGTTAGAGGGCTTGGCGGTAGATATTGTATGGAGACCTTATAGAGGTCATCACCCGCACGAGGAGCCTCGAGCACGATTGCAATGGATCCAGATACATTACGGATAGCGGGGCGGAGGCCCTGGGAGTATGAGAGGATACCCCGGAGAGGGTACGCAGCAGATGGGGCTACGACAGATGAGCCACATCGCTTCCCTCGCATCGGAGGGATGATGTGAGGCTCCACCGCCTCTGCACCAAACCGTGGACCCGTTGGGTGGCTTGAGAGGCCGGCGGATGATACCGTAGATGATGCCTAGCCGCACAGAGCATTTTTTGTTTGGTGGGCCTAGGAGAGAAAGTTGCGAGGAGAGAGCACATCCCACACAAACGAGACTTAGCGGTGTTAGAGTAGAGAGGACCAGCTCAGGAAGGCGTGCACAGGTTATTACGAGGCAGCTTGTCTGCTGCACAGAGCACGAATAGGTGTCTTACGAGGCAATAGCCTGAGCCTCGGTAATGTGCAGTATAGCACGAGCTTAGGTATAGCAAGTACGTGCAGGCACGAGCACTGAGCACTAAGCGAAGACGGCACCACAGCAGCACCGGCATAGCCGTGCAAACACGAGTACCACCACCACAGCCTAGTGCACCACCAAGCAGCACCCGGACAGCACGGGGGCACTTGGTAGTAGGAGTCGTGGACCAGCCCCAAGACCTACGGTGGCTCGAGATCGTTATATGGAGGCTAGAGGAGGCCCCGATACTATCGAGATATTCTTGATGGTATCGGGGCTGATTATCACCATATGCGGCACATGAGCAGAGACCTCTGAGCCGAGAGATCTCGGGGAGGTGCAGCCACACCGGTGGAGTCCAGACAGCAGGAGGCGAGATGCAAAGACAGGACTAGTAGCGACAGCAGAGGGCGGTGGAGAGAGCCGAGGGTCCCCGCATATTTTTGTATTGGTTCATTGGATATGGGCACCTTGGTCACAACCACCTATGTTTATAGAGGCTCTGCGTGCCTAGATTTTATGTATTCATTTATTCATTCATTCATTTATTGTATATACTGCCTGCGAGCCGAGTAATGGGTTATGCAGTGGATACCGGCTGCATGAGCCAAGTATGTTTTTAATATGAGAGACCACTGCGAGCCGAGCGAGATTATTGTGATTATTGCGGCTTGTGTGCGGCTTTGTTGTATTATGAGATCACAGAGGCCCCGATGCAGGGCACATTGTATATTTGAAACTTTGTATATATATAGATATGATGATTTGACCCACATGTTGTGCGTAAAAATGTGTTAAGTGTTTTGAAAATGGTTTGTGATATTTAATGTATGATGAGTTTGATTTACATGGTGTTATATATTAATGATGTTGATGTCTTTTGTTGATGGGATGTATGTATGTATATATAAATGATGAGTTTAGTTGACATGTTGTATTATGAAATGTTGTATGTTTTGTCTCTGGTTTTGTGAAATTGAATGTATGTAGCTGTTGATTTGGATTCAAATGGTGTTAGATTGATGGTTTTGATATCGTTTGTTGATGGCTTGTGTGTTTTTGTAATGTAGATAGATGATGTTGATGAAATTGTAATGAGATGTGGATTTAATGAAAAATATGGATAATGGTGTTGTTCATGCAGGAAAAAGGGACGGGCGCCACAAAAATTTGCAAAAATAAAAAAAAGGCTTAGGTTTAAGCAACGGGGGACATGACCGATATCGGTTATGTAACCGATGTCGGTAGCTATATGACCGATATCATTCAGTAACCGATATCGGTTATGCAAGAATTATTTTCCTAAAAATAGAACTACTAGGTTAGCAACTTAAGTTCTTATTTTTAGCATTCTTATTTTTAGAGTCATGAAACACATTAAATATGCGAATGCGTATTTGTTTGACAAGCACTACAGAGTAATTACATGAAAGAATTTGAGTGATAAGGAGGAAAGAGACAGGTGAAGTGAGCGTGGGCTGAGATTCAGAAGGCAGAAAGACAAGTTATATTTGAAGAGGGTGGTGAACATGGCTGAACGAGGAGAAGCATCCAGCAGGCAGGGACGAGGGGGAAGACATGTTCCGCCCCAAGCTGCTGCATCCCGAGAGGTAAACTATTTGGTTGTAATTTGATTCTTGCATGTGTTGTAAATAGGATGAAAGAAGTGTAAGTGGGTAAAGATGAGAAAAAAGGTGATAGGCAAGGGTTGGGGATGGTATGAGTGCTACGGGGTAGGTAAACAGGGTGGGCATGTATGTTTTTAGGTATAAATAGGAGTAAACGGGCAAAATAATTATCGTAGGTGTATGCTTTAAGCAGGGTAGGTATATTTTGACAGTGACCGGTATCGTTTAGAAGTAACCGGTATCGGTTAGCAAACCGGTATCGGTTATGCATAACCGCTATCGGTCACTGTAAGGGTTTCCAGATTTTGAGAAAAAACCCGTAGAGATTTGTTCTTTTGAATAATTATGTGTCGTTTTGATGTATGCAGGCAGAAGCAAGGTTAAGGATGAATGATACTATGCCAGCATTGTTGTCATGAATCTGAGTGGATGTAACACCAGCTGAATGGGCATTGATAAATCGGTTGGGGTTAAGTGGAATTCGCTATTATTCAAGAATCACACGTAACCATGCTATGTTGCAGGCGTTGATTGAGAGATGGAATCCAGAAAAGAATACCTTCTATCTACCAACAGGGGAGATGACAGTGACTTTGGAAGATGTGTTCCGTATTTTGAGACTCCCAATGATAGGAAAATAGTGTATCAAGCGTTGCCAGTAGCGAAGGTGGGCAGTGATAACAGCAGTATTTGGGTCAGCTGCACGAGATTTGACACAATGAGGTTTATCATTTACGTATGGTACAATGTATGCAACACACCCTGAGGAAACAAGGTTGGCCGTGCTATTAATGATAGCGGTGGGGTATTATGCATTGCCGAGGGCGGAAGGTGGAAGATTTCCCAAAGCATTGATGAGTGTTATTTGGGAAATGATAGAAATGAGTGTGACATTCGCATGGGCACCCGCATATCTGGCAGAGTTATATAGGGGTTTATGGGCATGCAAGCGAAAACACAGGACGACACTGGATTGTTCGTACTTATTACATTGTTGGGCCTATGAGCATATTGTTTGTGTGCGTCCAATAGGCCGACCCATTGAGTCGGGAGAGGCAGGAGTGCAAAGGTTGGGATTCAGACGATGGGTCCAGACAGAACAAGAAGCGAGATCCCAGGCCGTGATAGATGACATCGAGTATTATAGACAGGTATGGGAGATGGTGACTATTTTGGATATTTTTAGGAGGCCGTCACGGAACTATATGGTGACAGAGCACAAAGCTAAGGAGTTGAGGGGTGTAGAGCGATTGAGGTGGATCGCAGGGCACAGGCCGGGTGAGTACGAGAGGATTCCTCTAGATCGTGTGCGGCGACAATTTGGGTTCATTTAGGATATACCTATGACATATAGACCATACATGAGGATCGATGCCGAGGCAGCATTCTCACCTCCCTAGCCTACACCTCCATAAGGGCTAGAAAAGATAGCACCGATCGTAGGGTTATGGATGCGGGAAAGGCAGCAGAGCGTATAGAGTATGGTGGGTAGCAGAGCTGCGAGGTGCACGTGAGTACCACGACATAGTTGTGATTACAAGGTGGAGAGATCGTCTACGGATTTGCTCGCCAGGCTTCAAACACAGGTGAATGAGACAATGGATTGTTAGAGGCTTCACACGCATCGAGTGGAGAGACTGGAGGCAAGATTCCTCCACGCGAGAGGACGCATTCGTATGTTACGAGGAGATGTTGGTGGATCAATGGGAGGAGCCAATGGCGTGGCACCTTTGAGGATGGAGAGGCCCACGGAGGGGCATTGGCGATCACGATCACCACCTGATTCGGGAGGAGGTGCAAGGATCTAAGTGAATTTCATAGGAATATAAGAATAAATAAAGATGCCGACCTGCGAGTCGATGATAGAGAAGATGTATTTGTTTAACATCTAAAATAAAACTAAAGATGTATGTTCTTTTGAGTGATGATAATAATAAGAATGGTTGTGTTTTGAATGTTGTTTTTGTTTTGTTTTTTAAAAGATAAAGAGGAATGTTGGCAAATAGAAATACACAAAAAATATTTATATTTACAACACATGATAGGGTATGGTAGGGGATGGTCGAGCTAACCTTGGGAGACCCCATGTCTCCTAAGTGCTGCCTACATAGCCCATTGCACAAAGCAAGGAAGGGCCTCAGATGATGTAGTTCTCCCTTAGGATCAGGGAGAGGTGAATTCAGGAAATTTGGTTGTGGTTAGGCAATTTTGTTGGTTGGTAAAAATTTGATGTTGGTAGGGTAATGTTGTTGGTGTTGGTAGGGTAAAGTGAAAGTTAGCATTCCCAAGTAGTAGGGAATCGTGTCCTGATTAAGGTCAACACACAATCCTAGAGCCGAGCAAAAGAGGCAAGAGTGTCCCGTAATTGAGAAGAGCTAAACAAACCACATATTAATGTAGGATGAGCTTGAATCCCTAGGTACCTTGCATAGGCGAGAAGTCGATAGGTGAAAAGAGTGGTATAATCACAATATATCGGATATACGTCACGTCCCTTGAGTTTTGTTGCTTTGACAAATGGTGAGGTGAGGTGGTTGATGTGGGCGAGGGTGCAGAGAGCTTATTATAAGATGATTATTCTGACAAAAGAGAATCAAACCTAAATAGACAAGTCCATGACTCAAAAGTGTTTTGAAATCTTTGCTTTTGTTTTTATTTTATTTTTATTGGATATAGACGATCGATGCGGGAAGTCTACATGGGATATGTATTTTGTTGTTCTTGAGGTTTTCATGAAGCTGATCAATGCGAGAAGCTTCGATAAAGGTCTGATGTATAGCTGTCCTTCAAGGGAGCAAATCTATTTATAGTAGCAGAATGCGGTGTTTATGTATAAATTTGTCCTTCTGGGGAGCATCTATATATATAGTAGCAATAGTTTGGCATATAGTCTGTCCTTTTAAGGAGCAATCTATTGTATAATTTAGAGGTCTAGATGTCCGTTGGGCATAAAGCATCTAGTTTTGTAGGAAGTTTGACTCAAGAAAATCCCATAAGTGTTTTAATTAAGAATGTGTTATTTTGATACTTTGAAGTCATGGACTAGACTAAAAGGGAAGACACCTTTTAAGGGGAGGTGATACTCAAATGATGTGAGCTTGATTTGATTTTGAGATGTAAGAAACAAAGTGTATGTGGTGGTAAATGAGCTCAAGGGACGAGCGTAAGGTAGATAAGAAGTGATATAACACTAATTTCAATAGTAGAATGGTCGAAGATGCAAGGCATTAAGGGGCTCAGGCTCAGGTTTACCATTAAGCGAAGCTAAACGATAAGTGCCTGATCCATAAGTGTGAGTGATAATGTAAGGCCCAATCCAATTAGGAGCAAATTTTCCACGTTTGCTCTTTTCTAGTTTGGTTACATGTTGATTCTCTTTGAGGACAAGATCACCAACCTTAAAGGTACACTCATGAAGTCATTTATCATAAGCACGCTTGATGCGTTTTTGGTAGATTTGAAGGTGATCAAGAGCCGTAAGATGACGCTCGTCAAGAAGCTCTAATTGGGCTAACCGCTCTTGGCGGAAATCATCATTGGTAAGAATATCCTAAAGAGATATTCTGAGGGAGGGTATTTGTATTTCGAGAGGCAAGACAGCCTCGGTACCATATACCAAAGAAAATGGTGTGGCATTAGTGGAGGTACGAATGCTAGTACGATAAGCCCAAAGGGCAAATGGAATGTGATCATGCCAATTTCTTCCGGACTCATTGACAACTTTCATGAGGATTTTGGTTAGGTTTTATTAGAAGATTCACTTGACCATTGGCACGTGGATAGTAAGGTGATGAGAAACTAAGTTTGATACCAAAGTTATCACAAAGGTCTTGTAACAACTTATTTTTAAAAGATTTACCATTATCTCATTATTAGCGATGACGAATACCAAAACGACAGATAATGTGATGGTTAATGAATTCGACAATTTTTCATTTTTGATTGAAATGAGTGGAATGGCCTCCACCCATTTTGTGTAATATTCGGTTGCTTGTGATTATCCAATGAGTGACGTTGTGAAGAGGTTGGGTGAATCTTACCAATAAGGTCTAAACCCCATTGTGAGAAAGGCCAAAGATCTCATCGACTGTAGCGGATGGCTAGGAGTATGTTGAAGGTTGGCATGTTGTTGACACATAACACAACGCTTAACATATTCATAGCAGTCGTTATTAAGAGTAGGCCAATAATAACCTAGGCGAAGGATTCGTTTAGCCATGGCAAGGCCACTAAAATGGCCGCCACAAATACCGTCGTGGACTTGTTGGATGGTATAGGTGACCTCCGCGCCGGTTAGACATCGAAGGAGGATGCCATCAAAGCCACGTTTATAGAGGATTCCCCCCATGACGACATAACGAGAAACACTTTTAAGAAAAGCACGTTTTTGCTTAATAGTAAGATCAGGTGGGAGAACAGAGAGGTTGTAAGGTAGTCGTGAAATTGGTGGTACCAGGTATCTTGCAAATTAGCAGACACATTATTTATCATACAAACAACCGGGGCTGAGTAGGATGGGTAAAAAGTTGTTGGACCAAGACGAATATGTCAGAGTCAATTGGTGAGGTAGGAATTTGTGAGGCTAAGCAAGCCATAGTATCCGCAAATTTGTTAGTGGAGCGGGGAATGGTTTGGATAGAATAACGAGTAAATGAGGTCAAAAATGAATCCACGTAATGTTTGTACTTTTGAAGTTCCTCATTCTTACATTGGTAGATGCCCATATCTTGATTGACTACCAATTAAGAGTCACCAAAAATATTAATGGATTTGACACCTAAGTGTAGCGCAACACAGAGACCCAAAACAAGGGCCTCGTATTCCGGGCGTATTATTAGTGCAGGGGAAATCAAGCCGAATGAAAGAGGCATAGGTTCAGCATCAAGAGGATGAGAACAACGCCGGCTCCTCTGCCGCGCTAGCATTTGGATCCATCGAAGAAGAGGGTCATTTGATATGACTCTTCCCTGAGTGAAAGAGTGGCGATGAGTTCGTCGGGGAAATTAAAATTGGTGAATTGTTCCCCAGGTAAAGGGGCCTCCACAAGTTGGTCCGCAATAGTTTGTCCTTTGATTGACTTCTGTTGTACAAACTCAAGGTTGAGGTCTGCGAGGAGCATAAGCCATCGGGTGATGCGTTGGTTTAGATGTGGTTTGGCATACATATAATGAATGGGGTCCGTGTTGGTGATGACAAAAGTTTTGTGATTCAGGAGGTAATGTCGGAGTTTGGTGGCTACGAATGATAGGGCTAGGCACAATTTTTCTACATGTGTATACCTAGTCTCGTAATCCATGAGAGTACGACTTATATAATAAACGGCTTGTTCTTGACGTGCCGAGTCCCGATGTGCGAGCATGGCTCCTATAGCATGGTCAGTGGCAGAAAGGTAAAGGTAGAAAGGATGATCATCCTGAGGTGGAATAAGCACGGGTGGCTACAAGAGATAGGATTTGAGAGCTTCAAAGGCTTGGTGACACTCTTCACTCCATTGAAAGGCAATGTCCTTTTTAAGAAGGTGATGGAAAGGTTGACATCGATCCGAGAGTTGGGAGATGAAACGCCGGATGGATTGAAGTTTACCCTGCAAACTACGCAATTGTTTGAGGTTTTTGGGTGGGGGCATTTCTAGGATAGCTTTGACTTTAGATGGATCGACCTCAATGCCACACAAAGAGACGATAAAGCCAAGAATTTTCCCGAAAGAACACCAAAGACACATTTCTTTGGTTGAAGCCGACTGAATATTGCAATAGGCGATCGAAAATAATGGTTAAAACATCGAGATGTTCACTGCGATGTTTAGATTTGCCAAGAAGATCATCGACATAATCCTCAAGGATAGTGTGCATAATGTCATGAAAAATGTAAGTCATAGCCCGCTGATAGGTCACACCAGCATTCTTAAGGCCAAATGGCATGACACGATAACAAAAGGTTCCCCAAGGAGTTATGAAGGTAGTTTTATGTTGATCGGCCAGGCTACCAAAATTTGATTGTATCCCGAAAAGCCATCCATGAGAGAAAAGCATTTCATGGCCCTCATGATGAGATCAACAAGTTGATCAATATTTGGGAGGGAAGTCATCCTTGGGGAAAGTGAGGTTAAGGTCTTGGAAATCCGTGCATATTCGAAGTCCCCCTGTCGCTTTAGTAGCCAGTGCGATGTTAGAAATCCATTGAGGATAGTCAATAGGCAAGATGAAGGAAATAGAAAGAAGTCGTTGAAGCTCTTCTTTGACCAAGAGGGCAATTCGTGGATGTATTTTTCTCTCGCTTTTGTTTGACTGGTTTGGAATCGGGGTTTAGGGTGATGTTATAGACGGTAATGGTAGGATCAATTCCCGGCATGTCACAGGCGTAGACCAAGCGAAAGCTTGGTTGCGGAAGTACGGAGAAAGGTAGTAAAGGTGGCTTGTTCGATGTGTTAAGGGATTGTCCGATCTTCATAATGTGAGGATCCTCCTCTATGTGGATGTTGATTTATATAGTCGACTCATTTAACATGGTTTGAGTTTCTGACGGTAAGGCACGTTGAATATAGGAGTCGTCTCTGCCCCAGTAAGTGAGGATGGAGTCGTCATCCTGGCACTTAACAACATTAATCGGCGAATCCTCTTCGATCATGTCTAGATACTAAGGGGAAGAGAAGATGGGTCCTTATTATCACGTTGATAAGTGAGAGGACCTATGAAGATAGCATTTATGAAGAAAAAAAAAAAGTTAGGAGGGATAGTTTTAGGGTCTATCGACTCGTGGGGTGATGATGGCAAAGTGGGTGATGATGGCTTGGTAGGGGTGACATCGTCATCCTCCAGATACAACCCGACACGAGGTTTCTCCAATGTAAGTATTCCAGAAAAGCGAGACCACTGCAATCATTGTGTTTGCGTGTAGTCACGGGAATGAGTGTATGTCGGCCTTGTTCATAAAGACCGAACCCAAAGCCTTTCTAGGCATAAGCTTGAGTCGAAGGTGAGGGGAAACGACGATTTGTCAAGTAATGAAAATCGGATTGGAAGGGAACCACACCAAGAGGAGGTTCGGGGTAACAGGAGGATGTGTCAACACACCCCATACGTTAGGTTGGTGTGTGGCAATGGGGTGGTCCGTAGAGATTACCTCCCCACGCGACGATCGTAGGTGGGATGTGCATGTAATCTGTCCGTACTCTGCGGGGTTTGGAAAGAGCCGACGTTATATAAGCGGTACTCCCCAGCGTAAGGCGTTGAAAAACATCTACTAAGGGGTCGAGGTTGGGATGTTATCTCGGGAAAGGAAGTAATATTTAGTAACGGTGGTTTCATTGGTTGAAGGTGTAGGTGCGTCGGAAGTAGATGGTGGGTTTGATGAATGAGTGTCTTGACTGGTACAAGCACATCATTAGGGCGATACAACATATTGCAAGTTTTGAAGGGGGAGGATTAGCTTTTACGGTGTAGGACTTCCCTCATACTCAAATTTTATGCATCTATGTAAGGTGGAGGAACGCATCCCATAGCCCGGATCCAGGGTGGCCTAACAACATATTGTATTGGAACTCTCCCTCGAGGACATAGAAGAGTTTGGGTAAAGTACGTGGTCCTACACGAATGTTAAGGATTACGGTGCCTAAAGTAGAAGTAATAGCATCATTGAATGATCGCAACATGATGGGGTTGGCACACATGCGCAACTAGAAGGGATATTCATTTGTTGGAAGGCTTTTGAAGAGATGATGTTTAGGCTAGCACTGGCCAAATCATAACATGACGTACCCGAATATCCCCGAACATACACCGAGATGAAAAGAGCGGTGGTCAAGATCTTCGGCACCAAAGTCGATAATTTCATCTTGAGAAACCGAGCGGCGGCGACGCAGATGCCGAGAGAGCAGTGGTTGGGGAGATAGATTGTTTGGTGAGCAAAGCAACGTGATTGGGTGTTAGAATAGAGGTAATGAAGGTTTCATTAAGTAAAACCTCTATCCTTGAAGGATTTCAATGAGAGCTTGTCGATGAGATTCAGAAGTCTGAATGAGATCATACAGTGTCATTTTTACAGGTGATTGGTGAAGCTGTTTGATCATAGTTCGGTGGGCAATGCCATTAGAGACGGGATAGGCAGGTCCGCGAATAACCACTTTAGGTGGTGGTGCAATTGGGATGTTTGATGGAGAAATAGATGCCGCAGGTGTGTTTTCTTTTGTTTTCCCATTGTTTTTCTGCCCTCGAGTAGCAACACTAATCATATTGATCTCGTGAATACGAGAGGAGGAAGATGGTAGGGATAGGTCATGGTTTTCGAGAGGTGGGGCTGTAATAATGATAGATCTTGGTGAGGCGGGGACAGGTGGTATAGGAGAGGGAATTGAAGCTAAAGGTCTCTCTCTTCGTAAGTTGTCTTTCTTAACTTTTCTATCTGAGAGAGGTGACTGACGAAGTATGGCTTTCAATGCTTTGCATCCTTCTACGTCATGTCCTGGTGTGCGGTGGTAGGCACCGATTTTAGACTCATCGTAACCTATAGGTCGAGGTTTAGATGGATCATAAGGTCTAAGTGGGGGTAGGGAAATGGTCGCATTCTCTACCAACATAGCAAGGATTTTGGCGTAAGACCCTTTGAGTGGGTCAAAGTCAGAGGAAAATGAGGCTATTGACTGGGTCGATTCTGGTGATGACGTGGTGTGGTTGGTTTGTATGGGGGGTGGTTTAGCCAAGGAGTTTTGATAATGGGTTTTAACTAACCGTGGTTTCTTTGATGTAGAAGCTATGTTTAGCTGGTTGGATGATGAGGCCACAGATGATGTGGTATCAGAAAACAACCACGGAGAAATAGGAGTGACAGAAAACAAATCTTTTGATGGTGGAATTTGTTTATGGTTGATAGGTGGACAGGATATGCGGGGTGACGGTGTTCTGCTATACCCTTAGATTTCGTATGGGTGCGAAGGCGTAGGTCACTTTAAAGAAAATGCGGAGGTATGATATATTGATGTAAGGTAGAGGGATGGGGTCCCAATATGGAAGGTAGGTGTGACGACGAGGGTTTTAGTTGTGTTAACAAAGATAGATTGAGGAGATTGAGTCTATCTCCTAATGGGATGGACGGCTTTATTTTTAGATAAACTCAAGCCGCTTAGGTGGGTGTGTTAGGACTAGGTATGGGTGAGGTCCCAAGTGTAGGGAAGATTTGGTTAGGTTAATAGAAGTGGATCGGTATTTGGTAGAGATGAGGGGGTGAAGATGAGGACATAGGCATTTTAAGCTTCGTAAACACTTCGGGTATATGGTAGAGGCATCGGGATCGGTCATTTGCATTTGAGTAGAATATGGCGTGCTCTAAACGTTCCCATAGGACCCGTCATCTTATGGCGAATGACAGTCCTCACGTGTGAATAGGAAATTTTGTATGGAAGAAAGGTGGGTTGTGATTCCGGTCCCACTGTGGGTGTGATCTGAGGGTATATGAGGCACTTTGTATCAATGGGAGTTAAGAGGTCAACCGGTTGCTGAAAATATTTAGGTGATAAAGGACTAATAGGTAGGAGGGCGTGTTTGAGAGGATCTGTCATGTTTAAAGAATGTGGTGATGTCGGTTCAAGAGGTTTCTCGTCTAAGGATGACAAAATAAGTGGCGAGCCTTCCTCTTGTGCAAAGAAAGAATGGTAGAAGGAGACGTTTGGGAAATAGATAAATTAGATAACATCCGCCTCACGGTCTTGCAAGGATGTGGTGTAAGAAGGCTCATTTGTGAGAGAAGGGAATTGGGGCGCTTAATTCCTTGATGGATAAAGGAATGGAAAGGATTTCAGTTTGTCTTGATGGCGAGGAAGGGGTTCGGTTTCTGCGTTAGTGAAGAGGTTTGATTGAAATTTGTTCTGATAGAGTCTTTGGTAGCCGGGAATCGAAGACCGCATGGATCTCATGAACACTCTCCTCGCTAAGATATCTTTGTTTAGTTCTTTTGTTAGAAGAATGATTCGGGAATGGTTTGTTGAATATTTTCAAATTTTGGTTAGTAGGGCGTTAGGATTATTGAGGGCTATATCCCAGATCAACCATTTCTCGCACTATGTTTTTCAACATCTTGCGAGTTCTCATGATGTGTCCCTTCACGCGGTGGAATTTACAAAGTCATTTTCTTTGTACGAAGAAGTATGGCGCGAGTGGAATCGAACCCGAAATGAGGTTTAACAGGAGGTAAGGTAATGGCTCCTACTTTGAGCAATTTTTCCAATATCACACCATATGTTTCTCCCAAGGGAGTGTAGTTGATGGGCTCTGCTTTATACTTATAGGTGGTTTTTGGCGGGGTATTGGATGGTGGTTGGGATTTGACCATCACCGCGTGCACAGCTCCTTTTGATTTTGAAGCAGTCGATGGGTGAGGATTGGTGGTGTTAGGTTTGTTGGTGGAATCTTGGGTTCGAAATTGGGGTTTTTGTTGCGCAACCGCAATTTCTCTTCCTCTAAGGCTCGAATCTCTAGTTTTCGAGCCATAGTAAAGGCCTCGTCAAATGTGTGAAAAGTTTGAATTTGGAGGGTAGGAGAGATGTGCTTAGCGCAGGCTCGCGTAAAGAGTTCGATAAGTTGATGGCCTCGAGGTAAGGCATACGTAAGTTGGTTAATAAGGCCTACTTTATCGTCCCAACGAAATCTGCGATAGATTCGTCTTCAAATTGTGGATGGCATGAGGTCGATGATAGATACTTTCTTGGCAATGTTAATGGAGAAATGATCCAAGAAAGATTGGGCTACCCGTTAAAAGAGAAGATTGAGTCTCGGGTTAAAGCACCGTACCACTCCTAAGGCGGGTCCTGATAAGGACATGGGAAAGGTGCGGAGTAGTAAAGCGTCGTCGTGAGCAATCAGATAGCAGGCATGTCTAAATGATCGTAAGTGTTGTTGAGGGTCCTCCTTACTGTTAAAGCGGGTAAACTTTGGTAATTCCCATTGAGGAGGATATGAATGAAGGGGGACTGAAGGGTGGATAGGCTCTGACAAACTTGCTCGTATGTCAAGGCGCTACGACTTCCAAATGCAGAAGCCTCCATTTTGCATTTTGTCCATCATTTGTTTAATTAAATCAGAAGTTGGATGAGATGATGGTGTGGTTGTGGTAAATGGAGGAAAATTGGGCCAAGGGCCACCGCTAGACAATGGTGGGGTTAAATGTTGATAAGGTATGGAGGACGAATGTGTTGAGGCAACCGAATAGGGATGTCCTATATAAGCTGTTGAGGTTACCAGATATGTGTGTGGAAATGAAAAGGTGGGCGGAGCTTGAGAAGGAAAGCTCGTGTGGATAGGTGGCAGAGAGAAAGTCATGAATGGAACAGTTTGCAAGAGAGACGAGGTAGGAGCAGTTGGCGGTAATGACATGTTGGGCCCAAGATTAACCAAAGGAAAGCCAATCAGTGCCGTATGAACCCCTCGAAGTCGCTGAGGTAGCGACGGACTAAAGATGCGGAAGGCAAAGCGAGTTATCAAAGTGCGGAGAAGGGGCTAAATGAGCGGCTATACTGATAGGCATGCCAATAAGGAGTTGACCGTCGGGTGTATGGTCAAGGGCATGAGACAAATAGTATTGTACAGCGCTAGGATTAGCATCCAGAAATTTGGCAAATTCTTTATCTCCCACAGGAATTTTAGGAACCTCGCTGGTGTCCGTAGGATTCCCCACAGAATGTGAAGGGGGTGATTCAGGCAAAGGCACAGAGCAAGCATGTGAAACCATGGCGGCGGCTTGCTTTCGAGTGATAACAACCATGGACAGGAGTACACAGTAGGGTTTCAATCTATCAGGAACAGAAACAGACTCAGAATGGTGAAATTGGTAGGTTGCTGGTTTGTCAGGAACTGTAAAAGACAGTAACTGATATCGGTCTGATAACCGATGTCGGTTAGACTATAGCCGACATCGGTCAGTTAACCGATGTCGGTGTAATAAGACTGGTATAAGAAAATATAAGAAGCTGCTGATTTGATTGTTAACAACGCTCAGTACATTTATCAAATTGTTCTAAGGTAATCACAGAAGACAGTGTATAACAGAGAAAACAGAACTAAAAACAAGCAAGATGCACATGCAAATCCAGAGACTAACCCTAGGGTTAATTTTAATTATTGTGGGCTTATGCCTTTAGACGTGGAATGATGTCAATCCTAAACAAAAGACTTAAGGAAATGTCAAGTTTTTTTGGCTTATAAGGTTACCTCAATCAAAGTGAGGAATACCACGGAAAAGGGGGATGTTTTGAGCTGTTGTGTTAATTATGAAGTGATTTGGTATGTGTTGTGCAGGTCAAAGTAAGATTAATTTCCACAATACCATGGAAATCACCCCCACGTGTACGACACATTACTTAGTCTATGTTCACTAGAATTGAAAACAGCAAGCAAGAATGTAATGCACGTGTTTTAAACCCAAATCAAAAATGATATTCGATGAAGCAAATAAGATGAATTTCACTAATGCGAAACTAGGAAAGCAAGACAAATTCTTTACTAAATATAACAAAAACAATAACAGCAAGTATGCTTCCTAAAACGAAAACAAGCAAGAGAAACAGAAACCCGAAATGGGTCCCACTGGGCGTGCCAAAATGTTTCGGACGGAATTTTTTGGCTCTGCAAAATAGACTTGCTTCTATCCTATCATTCCTTTGAGAAACAGATAAGGGTTAGGGCTAGGAGGAATACCTGTTGAATGTTGAGATGGTGTGCACGTCTTGTAGAGAAGATCGAGATCGATTGTGAAGAACTCCTTTTGTCTTGGAAGGACTACTTGCAAGTAAGAATACAAGACCACCAGATTTTGATTAGACAATAACCGAGGAGCTGCCTTAGGCCCAGAAATATAAAACTTCCTTTCAAGGTGGTCGGTTCCCCTTTTAATATGATTTAACACAAATGATAATAAAGAAATCTATTGCAAAATCATGATTTAGGTATCTCGTTACAAATCAATAGAAGCTAAATTATCAATAATAAAGTGTCACGTTGTTTGTTCTTGCCATTCGGGTCGTTGATATGTTCGGGGTGAGTTAGAGGGATAAACCAGGATCGAGCCGAGGTTGTTAGGTGGCAAATAGGTGAGAAAAAGGTTTTGAGGGTATAAGTCACAGTGACCGCTGCGAGTCGGCCACTGGGTAACCGACTTGCGGTTAGAGAACCGATGCTTGGTAGGGGATAAACGATACCGGTAGGGTCAGCAACTAAGTGCTTCGGATAGAGGTTGGTTGCAGGTGATTGTGGGGTTATTAAGATTAGGGGATGGATGAGGGGAATGATGGGAGGATAGGGAAGACTCAGAGTGTGGTAAAATGGCCTTCTGGGCAATATCAGGATGTATGGGTGAAGGTTAAGTGTAGTATGTTGCTGGTAGTAGATCTAGGAATAAACTTATGATTACTATTAATCAACAGTTCAAGAAAATGGTGCTTAGAAACATATAAAACACTACTTACTCGTCCCTGATGTGTAGGTTTCAGGACTGTGATGATGAAGACAGGACCCAAGTTGGATGATCTGACAATCCAAGATGAGTTATCTCCTCTTCTGATGCTCGGATGAGTGTTACTGGGCTCTGGTTATTCAGTTGCAGTCTTGGGCTTGATGTCCTTCTCTGTAAACTCTTCCTGTTTCTTCACTTGTCTCTGCTCGGCCAAGCAAAATCTGGATTCTCTCGATGATTTCTCTTTTCTCCCGATCAAATGAAAATCTGATCCTTTGTTTTTGGTTGGAAGTGGTCATTTATGGGGAACCGATGGCGGTTACACAACCGACGGCGGTCGAGTAGGAACCGGTATCGGTTAGGTCAAAGCGGGCTATTTTTGGTAAAATAGCCAGCTTTCCCTCCTTTTCTTCCGAGGGATTGGTTGCGGGCTTGGTCAAGTGACTAGAAGGTCGGTTTGGGTGCGAGAGAGGGTCATTAGTCATGGGTGTGGACTTGGACTAAGTTATAGGTCTTAATTAGGTTAGTTTAGGGTTAAGACTAGGTCATGATGAGGTGGCAAATGAGGTGGCGGGTAAGGCAATGTGGATTTATTAATTATAAGATAATTAATAAATAATTGTGTAAGGTTTAGGTGGTGAGGTTAGGTTGCGAAATGAGATGCGGGTCACAAGAGGGTCGTAAGACAAAAATTTGGTGTCTACACTAAGTACTTAGAGTAATCGAGGATGTCCAATCATCGGTTTCATCACTCGAAGTGACGGTTCTACCTTATGATGCTAAGGGATCATGTTCATTTTCACCCTCTCTCTCTACCACGTCCAAGTGTCATGAATCCTTCATTGCAGTAGTTTCTTGCATGAACTCTCCTTAGCCATGGTCTTCCCAACAACATTGGGTACGCAAATAGTACCATTTTTCATCACCTAAAAGTATACCACACATACAACACACATAACAGATATTGCCACATTTGAAACTACACCTTCTACGGTTTAGTTTTTACTTATTTAATGACCTTAACATAAGTGTTGAGGGTGATCAATTTTAAACCCAACATATTCATTACGAGACTCGGTCATTACATTAAGCGCAGCACCTCCATCAACTAAGACATCGTGAATTGAAATACCATTACATAATACCTCAGCTTGTGGAGCATAGGGATCCGCCTCTGCCATGACACGGGGACCTCAACCTCCTTCCTTCGTCGAGCATTGAGTCCACTTCGCAGCTCCCGTCTCTTCTCAGAAGACATAGCCAAGAGTTGACCATATGTAATATTTACAAGCCTTTTGGATAGATCTTCTAAGATTGAGTATGGTCCTTGTCCCTGTGAAATTAGAAAATCCTGCACACCCAACTTTCTTCTCCTATGTTTCTTACTAGTTTCTCCTTTCATCTTCTTAGGATCCTTTCCATCTTGGTTATCTTTTTCTTTCTTTCTTTTTGTTACAAACACATCTACTTCATTATTTATGCTCTTATCTACTACATCAAAATAATTCACAGTGCTTTTCCTTTATCATTATCTCTTATACCGGATGTGAAGCTCTATCTGGACAATTATACTTATAATGACCCTTTTTATAACAACCATAATAGACAACTTGAAATATTTCTTTTGGACCTCTATCTCCTCCCTGAGAACTAAATTCCTTTCCTTGAAGAAGATTAATAGTTAACTGACCCATCTTCTTGAGCAGATCTTCATACTCAGTAGATGTACTAGGAGAAAGATTTGTGCTCACCGAAAGTGGTTGTGGATTCGGACCAAAGGTGTTGGTGTAGGCTCTACCTTAGCAACAATTTCTTTGGGCTCCTCTTCCATGCTTTCTTCTTACCTTCTTGCAATCTCCTTTGCTTGTTCAATGGTAGTTTAGGCGGTCATACTTCACTCGTTGTCTAATCTCTGGATTCATCCCAAGAATGAAGTGCTTACAGAGGAGATTATCCATGCCATTCATCAACCGATCCACTAATCCTTCCTTCCAGATCTGGGCATCGAGCTTCCTCCTTAGCTCTAGAACATGAGCATGATAATCCCTTATCTTCTCCTTCTCTCCTTGGGATAGCTTTGTGATATCGATCATGAGATCTGCATATTTCTGTTGTTCACCAAATTCTTCAAGAAAACTTTCAGTTAATAAATCCCATGAATTTTTCACATTATCACCTAGTGTTTCAAACCACCTAAGTCTTTGAACCATCCAAAAAGGTAGGAAAAATTCAGTCCATTGTTCCCCTTCTTATGAGGCCATTACAAATACAAGATCATTTAAACTCTTGAATGAAAGAAGAAGCATCTTCATTAGATTGGGCTGAAAAATAGGGATCTTTCCCATTTTCAAAAGTAACCACCGTGAAATACCAACCCACAAGTCAATCAACAAGACTTATGTGCACAAATAATTGGAATCACTATACTAGAAAGTGACTTTACACCTTTCTACATAAAATAGAAATGACCACGGTAAACTATGGTAAAACTTGACTTATGCGGTAAAAACCGGCTTTACTATGGTAAACACTATTCACGGTAAAAGTGAAGTTACTTACAGTAAATACTATTCACGGTAAAAAAGTGACTTTCTTTGCGGTAAATACTATTCACGGTAAAAGTGACTTTATTATGGTAACTAGTATACACGGTAAAAAAACAAGGTTACTCTCCACATGATTTCTGACTAAGTGGGAATATCTCTCCAGAAAATCCACCAACGAGGAATGGTCCTGGCAACGGAACCAAAATTTCAACAACAATCCGGCACTAGGATAAATCTTCACCGGGAACTCCTCGTGTTATGATTATTTACTAATGCCTAGCCTTTAGTTTGGTGGATGAAATCTAGAAACACAACAACAAACATATGCAAAGAATACCATAGGCTATGATAAGAAGGAATGATGATAAATCTGAAATATCGAGTAAATTATAATATTAACATGAAATCATTACAATCTCACCCATGAGGTACTTCAAGTGTTACTAACTTCACTTTCCTTCCAACAATAACTATGGGAGAAACTTCACAATTATAGCTCTTAATGGATTCTTTAACACACCTTCAAAATGATGGCTTCCTTTACACACTCACTCATACTGATATTTCTCACTACTTCCTTCTATTATGCTAAATGAGGGGGTGGCCTCTTTATTTATAGACTTCTAGGCTTATCCATCTTATCTCTAAGATAGGATAAGAAATCCACTCTGACGAATCATATTCCATACCTAACTCTTATCATGTACATGTAAGCTTATCTTTTAAGATAAGATAAACCTTATCATTTCACATGGGTTCCACATTTTTAGACTTTTTACAAATAAAATACACAAAATATTTATGACCTCACTCCTTGTCCTTATTACCAATATAATATTTCTAATTCCTAATCATGTAGACCCTACTTCTCTACTTACCCCAACTTTGACATTTTAACATTATCGGACCACTTACGACAAATATTTACTTTTTACCACAACATTCCTATTGTACTTTTGACTATTACCGTACTATACATTATTGGTGGCATTGTACTGGCAGCGCCGTTATCTTCTATCGACGCTACTACTAATTATACTTAACAACATCCTATTCCTAATACATACATTAATGAAATAGAAATTACGGAGGAAAATTTTAGTGTCGACAAGTCACATATTAGATAGATTTTGGTAAGCAACTACAATCACCAAAAAAGTAAATCCGAGGAGGAAATGGAAAAAACCTTGGTAAAGAAGATTGATTTGTGCACAGAAGATGACAAACCTATGTATAATGATTCTGGGGGAAACTTTGGTAGAGAAACTAGGGATCTTGTAGATCATGAGTTACCATACTTTGGAAAACCATAGAAATTATACCAATGGTTGATGTCTTGAGTCCATGATGACTTCTTTTATTTGGCTTTGGAAGATGGGTCTACATCACCATGTCATTAATTAGAAAATTGACTAGATTGAGAAGCTTGGGAAATGAAATTACAAGTGAATTAATAGATGATGCTGCTTTGGAGGTAACATTTACAAAATTATATTATGCGAAAGGGTATGCACACCATGGATATTTATAAGATGGAATCATACACAGTGATCAAGGTTGTTACACATCTTCTCACAAAGATGAATCACTAGGATTGATAAACTCGGAGTAAATAAGATGTGGTTTCATGTTACAAATAAATATTTGAGCGCATAGTATACAATGTATATGTTTTCATTATTGAGATCATTATTGAAGAATCTAAGTAGGGTGAAAACATAAGCTTTGGCTCCATAATTTAGTCTTTGATATTTGTGGAGATTGGAATGCCTAATGAACCAAATAAAATGATTGGGAAATTCCCTAAGGAGAAGACATCTCTTACGAAATATTTACAAAATGCACCTACGAGGGATCCATGAATGGCCCTTATAAGAAAATATTACGGCTATGGTACATGTGCGCGAGGGATGATTTTGAGCACGAATGGATAATACCCAAGGACCTTCCTTCGGTATTGGACAATCGAGGCCCAATTAGTAGTCTTTCAACATTTTTTTATTGATGGGTTTGGAATGAAGAATCCAAATTGGAGCCCATGGTAGAAGCTCCCATATACCTTCATCATGCAATCCTTCCAAGATTAAATGATCGAATTCTCCAACATGTGGAAATTGATATTTGATGCGAGACATTGTCGACTATGAGTACCATACACTCAAAAATAGATGTGTACCCAGATAAGTCTTCTTATATAGAAAATAAGATTTTTGATCATGTGAACATCAGCTCAATAAGCTTGGCGATTTGGAGGCATAAGTAGAACTAAAGTATGTATCTACCTTAAGCCCAAATTGGTGAATTGAAAGTATATAGAGAATGATTTCAAGCTCTGCGAGTTCTTGAAATGGAATCATATGGTGGGCATACTGCAAGATGAGGATCTTGTGATCTCAAATTAAAAAGAATAATAAGAAGCCGAAGAAAGACGGTGGTGGCTTTGATCATGGCTCGCGAGAAGTAGCCAATGGTGTGGGAAAAGAAAATGCACTGAAAATCCTCCCATGCGAAGGAGGAGGAAAGTGAGAGAGGAGATGGGTGCCGAATAGACAAATAAAGATGAGGGTGGTGCATGTAGACACCTATAATTTGGTCTACATGATCTTATGACTAAGATCATACTAACCATCTTAGTCTCATGCTAATTTACCACACTAAGCTAGTGAATTACCCTTTCTAACCTCTTTAGAACTCCTAAACTATGCTAATTCCTCTCTAAAGGCTATTATAAATCTTGTCTCCCTTTGATTAAAATTGTTTAGATAATTAACCCTCATATTGATTTTCTAAGAAATATTTGACTTTTAAACAAATATCTTACCTTTGAAAAAGCTACTTAGCTTTCCAAATCTAGTTCACACCTCCTAATGTGCTTTTTTGAAAATCAACTTTTTGAACCCTTATTAGTCCCACATGCATCCAAAACATCCTTTTCTCAAATCCAAAAACTATAAATAGAGGGGTACCCATCACCTTTTCCTAAGAAGTCTCTCTATCTCATTTCAAATTTAATCCATTTTAGGTCTTATTAGAGTTATTTCATAGTTTATTTGATTTATTTGCTAATAGATTTCAAAGCTTTGGGTAAATGGGAGAAGCCATTAATGGTGAGCTTCCATTCTCAAGATTTTGAAGATCAACAATCATAAAACTGATTGCTAGAGCTTTAATAGGTTCATTTGTTATAGCTTTCATGGAGTATAGAACTAATATAGTCATGTTTAGGGGTTAATTGTTTGTTTCAAGTTTTATATATGCATGCAAATAGGTAGCTCTTACTTATCTCTAATCTGATGCTCACCGAGTTGTTTGATTAAATCTTTTGGATCCTCTCTAGAAGTTATTACTTAATTTTTATAAGCTTTTGCAAACTTTTCAATGAAAACATTTGGCATGCTCGGTGGGACTCTTAGTCCATCCTTCATTAATGGAGATTTTTAAAGCTCTATATGTCCTTTTTCATTTTAAAATCTTTCTAGGGTTAAGGTGCTTGTATTTCAATAGATTTCATGTTTTAAACAAGCTAAATGTCCCTTTCACTTTAGTATTTTATGGGTTTAACCTAGAAATAGGTTGCCATGCTCAATAACTAAGTTGTTTGCTTCGTGGAATTTTTCCTTTTTATGATTTTTTCACTTTTTCGGGGGTACATGTAGGTGTCCTATATCAATGTGTCTATAACATAATAAATGTGCACTGTTGAACTAGTCGCAAACCTATCAAACTATTCGTGCACCAATCTGGTTGTACCTTGACTATCAAAACAATTTACAAAGGGGCATGTATACATTTGAAAGCTAAGTGTATATGTCTAAGTTCATGCGTAGCCATCTCTCTAGACGTGTACATTTTTATCAAAGAATGTGTTAACCTTGCATTTTACGTTAGACGTGTAACTTTTATTTGGGACATGTATCCATCGAAATGCTAGTGTGTGCATCTTTCTAGGTGTGTAGGTGTTAAACCCCATAGCCACATTTCATCTACACACATACCCTTTAGTTAGGGCAATATCCATCGGTCTAGGTGCATCTGCATTGCAATGGGTGTGCGAGCATCATTGTTGATTTTGAAATTTCTCACAACCTATAAAATCAAAGTTTCTTGTTCTTACTAACTTATTTGCAAGTTTTTAACAATTGTTTACAGGGTTATTTAATCTTGTCTTAATTGAATTAGTTAAGTGTTTTGTTTCTTGATAGATTAATGTCTTTGAAATGCGTATGCTCTTCCCTTACACCGTATAGGTGATATTGGGAACCAAAACATTTCCAAAACCTTATTTTGCTTTCCAAACACTTTCTTTACACTTTATACTTTGGATTAAATATTCAAAAGTTGGTTAAAATGAACTCATTTTCCCAAATTATTTTAATTTTTTTCCATTATTTATTTACAATTGGTTTTTTCATGTTGCAATTTTTTTCCCTTGCACCTCCTTTTTGTGACCTTAGGAATTAAAAACAACATGAAAATACTTTTTGATATCATAATCCTTTGTGGAAAATTTATAACTCTTTGAATATAGGACCTAACGAGTTTTAAAAGAGAGGAAGGTTCAAAACATAAAATTACTAATATATGGTTGATTGTAGGTTGCCAAACGATGTGTTACTTAAATCCACATTAAGACAATTAAGATTAAAAACACGTGATATTTTCATCACATTGTATTATAGGTTTTGGAAAAGGGCACATCCATATCCAGCTTAACTAGAACATAACCTCTTTGGCATAACACCTTAACTTACAACAATGGGGGTGGTTCTAGAAGCCTAAATTAACCCACCCATGTTGAGTAACCTCATGGATGAAATAGGAAGCACTTTGCACCTACCCACTTGAATATTTTTACATTATGAGTTAGAGTCAAAGTTGTTTCTATCACAACTCCAATGAGAATACACATAAACGCATTTATATCTCATCATATTTGAAGAGAGTCGATTAAATATGAGATAAAAAAATATTAGTCATTGCGAATTTCTTAGTAAATCTATCTCCCATTAGAAAAACTATTTACATCTAGTTGAGTGATCTTCTTAGGAATTTGTATCGCAATGAGCCCACTTTTGCTGGTCCATTTGCACGTCTTGTCAAACCATAACAAGTGATGACTTAGTTGGACTCTAAACCTTGAATTTATAACAAGACAAATAAACTACCTAAGTCGAGATCTAAGTCTCATTCATCACGAGATTTATGTCGTATCACTTATCTTAGTTTCTTTCTCACCTTAGGACGACGAGAAACTTTACCCAAGTGATGCTTAGTTTATTTCCACCTCATTTGGTCTATAGCCTTGCGTTCTTGTTTCCCATTTGGGAACATAAGGAGAATACCTCCCGAATGTTATCATAGACAATGTTTCCCACTTTTTTCCATTTAGGCCCATCCATGTTTGTGACAAGGTTGTTAAACATCTAAAGTGTGTGAGTACGTTTTCATGTCTTTGATAGTCCTTTGGTATTGATATCAAGATCACCTTCACAACTAGGATTTCAGTTCATTATTGTTTCTCCTTAGGTTGTTATTTGTTTCTTTTATTTTAGCTATACAATTATCATACTTAAATCTTGTTTTTATTTTTATAACTTGGTATAAGTTTCTTTATTGTATCGTTATGTTGCTCGCATGAGTAATAACTACTTGATATACTTGTACCTAGTTTTGTTCCAACATCATCTAAATATTTTGAGAGTGTTGATATTGCTTTTTTTATATCACAATAACATCATATTGATACTAACACCTTGCTTGCTTGGTTAACGTGTCGGGGTAGTGTTGTTATGTTATTCACATTTGCAACTTCCATTATCAAATACTTAGAGTTTACTACATTTGAAATCCTCATAGTATACCTTGTGGAGAGATCACGTCAGTATCCCTTTGGTACTTAGGCCTTGTTGGTATTCTAACTCGACCTATGTATTGATAGGGTATTTTCACTATCTATCTTGTACCCATCATTGAAATCATGGTTTAGGGTATGGTCTTTCTAAAACCGCTGTTTGAGTGATTATTTGAGTGTGCGTATGATTGTTCATAGAACAATAAAAAGTTGCATAGAATTATATTTAAGGCACACTAGGACATTGATATTTAAAAATGACTAATATCACGTGCACCTAGGTTTTATACAAATTTTAATACATTTATAAAAACCTAACACAACCTAGTCTAGTAATGCCAATAATCATGAAAATGGCATCTAAACAAAATGAGAAAGACATAGAAGATAATACTTTTACGTCATTCCCATTCAATGGGAATAACTTAGGACCTCTCTTTTCATAATTCAAAGAAAGCAGAGAACCTTTGGTTGATCATAGCGAGAGAATATTCTCATTCTCCTAAAGAACAACATATGTTAGATTGGGTTCATTTTGAGAGCTCCTTTATTATAACAAGGATCAAGTACTTGTAAGACTTCTTGAATTAGGGTCCAAACTTCCGCGAGAGCGGGAAGCAAAAAATAAAACTATAAATCATAAGTTAGAAAAATGACCATCCCTCTTGGACATGGAAAACCACTTTGATGTAGGATATGCTTCCATTCCTAGGTACCATAAGAAAAATATTGAAGAAGACCTATCAAAACCAATGAGCGATTCGAAAATACCTTATTCTCTTGAAGAAGCTTAACGTAAAATAAAAATTAAATGTGAATGCAAGGCTCACCACCTCCTAGGTTTGACGTAGAAGATGGACCCTTGATTGAAGAATATATTATCCAAAGACATATACTAAAGATCATTCAATATTTAGAAAACTTGGGCTCTTCAAATAAGAAAATCCATAGAGATAAACTCAAGATAGAATCCGGTGAGTTCCACTTTGAGCCATATGATGACGCAACTTTCAAAGTTCTTTAAGGTAAATACTGCCGGTATAACCTCTGAACAAAAACTTATTCAACGAGTTACTGATAAATGAAAAATATTCTTACTACGCTACTGAAATAAACATAGGAGACAGTAGGAAATACCTATATGAGGAGCTATAACCTTACCCGAGGCTTTGATAAGATTTTTATGACATCCATTTCTAAAACATTCAGCCATCACTAAATTCGACAAGTATAAAATAAAAAGTGATCCTCATGATCACATCAAAGACTTTTAAATGGCTTCTCAAGAAGTCACATACAATGATAATTTCCTAATAAGATTATTTCCTTACAGCCTAGTAAAGACTGGGCATTCGAATGTTTTTAGTATACCTAAGGGATCCATCATGACAAATAATTGTACAAAATTACTCCTTCGGTATGGAGAATTATATCACCATGAATGAACTTTGAAATTCAAAATAGAAACCTAATGAGACCTTCGCCGGCTTCTTATAGTGATGGCATGGATTAGAAAGTTGTTTCCTTTGTGGCTTACTAGAAAAACATCTAGTAAGCATATTTGTCCCAAACTTAATTCAAGAAATAGCATTTCATTTACAAGTGCATTACGGCTCAAACTATGAAGAATTTATAGAAAAAGGTAGTCAAATAAAAAAGCTCTAATTGTGAAAGGTATGCTTATACAAGTCATAAAGGAAAAACATTAAACTAGACCCTCAAATAAATGAAAATTCTTCAACAAAAATAAGCATGTCGTTGCAATGACATTACGAACTCCAAAAGAATCCAAACTATACATAATGGTTTTCTTCTAAATATTTCAAAAGGACCTCACCCTAAGGCACCTACAAAGCTTATGTTTACACCACTAACTAAATCATTATTTTCATACTTAAATAATTAGATGCACTAAACAAGGTGTAATGACCAACAACAACAATACCATATCCAAAAGAAGTTCCCAAACCAGGTTGGTTTAAAGAGCATGAATATTGCTATTTCCATCATATCAAGGACACAAAACTGATAGGTTTTAAGACTACAACATTACAATACAAGACCTCATCGAAGAGAAAAATCATCATAAAATCCCCACGACTCGGACAAGGTCTCAAAAACAAAATAGGTATATTCAAAGTTCCCTTCCCTAACCATGAAGATAAGAACAAATGA
The DNA here is from genome assembly GCA_018340775.1 of Taxus wallichiana var. yunnanensis. NCBI lineage: Eukaryota > Viridiplantae > Streptophyta > Pinopsida > Cupressales > Taxaceae > Taxus > Taxus wallichiana. Next base: position 677,676,369 of record CM031234.1, read on the forward strand.
ATACAAATCATGGACAAGATTATAATGATTCCATGACTACTACCTAAATTTATCCAACTAATGATAGACACTTTGATTCCCTTATAGGTTGTATTCATTCATCTAATGAGAAGGTCAATACTATTACGATTTTAGAAAAAAAATTTGTAGGGGAGACAATGTACTCATTTAATCATACTAGATTCCCTACCTATTCCTCAGAATTCCAATAGAAATTAATAGAATAGTTAGAGAATACACCAACTATAATATCGATACTATATCTCCTCAAAATTTCTACCACTCATAAAAACATATTATATAAAACACTTCGAGTTCAGGATCTCCACAGAGATATAGATCCCACAATACTTCAACAAATTATTTCACACATATATTCCAATGATCTTATAACTTTTGATTTCACTACAATCCCACGTAGTTACCCAGAGCACAACCTACCCTTATACCTAGAGGTAGTTGTTACTCATCGTAAAATCAAGATAGTGTTTGTGGATGATGCATCCGGTCTAAATATTCACACTTTGAAGTTGGTTAAGTAGTTGGGCCATTCGAGAATCAGATATAGGGGCTAAAAATATTATAATTATAACATATGATAATGAGGAGTGAGATTCGAGTAGTTACTATCTTAGTTCCAATGGAAGTAGGGCACACTTGTCATGATACGACATTACATGTCCTTGACTTGGATCTTCCTTATAACATGCTCTTGGGACACCCATGGATCCATGTCATGCAAGGCCATTCCCTCTACCTTCCATCGATGCATCAAGATGTTCCATGAAGGAAATATCGTTACCATTCAAGGTGATCGAAAACCATTCACACATTATAGGGAACTTAACATTTTTTTGTGAAGCTTATGAATGTCCTTCATAGATATATTTACCTCCTTACAAACAAATGTTATCAAGAACGTGTGGACCTAGATTCATTCACTCCTGCAATCAAAATTTTCCTTATACGTGGTCAACCCTTTCACATCATGGGACACAACGTCCGCAAAGTATGGTCTAGGAGAGTAGTTTACTCTCCAATAGGCCCTACTAATATCAAATCTTTTAGTATCACCAAAGACATGGGAAAACCCTATTTTAATTTTAAGAGGACTCAGAAACATTCCTAAACCACTCGAGAAGTTCATTCCTAGTGGTCTCCTATCTAAGGAAAATATGTTAGAAGATCCCATCAGGAGGGTACCTGAAGGTACCATGGCATCATGTCATCAAGATTTATAGTATATCAAAGGCCACCGCATGATGTATGTCATGGATATAATGAATTTGATGTGGTATCAATGTACAATGATGATTAGTACCATTTCCTAATCCTTTTTTTAAAACCAATAAACATGGTCTTGAATTAGACCTCATAACGATCCATCTTTTGAGATTGATGCCACCTCTTCTAAATGTGAGGACATTTCATCTCATTCACATAGTGATATAGATTCCCATTATAGCCTCTATAAGGACCTTGCCTCAACAAACCTATTCCCTCATTTATATTTTTTTACCATATCCAAACTCCCAACTTGTAGATTAGGATCAAAAAAAATTTACATACCAATCGATTTACTTGAGAATGAAGAGGAATTTGGGAAATTCATGGAACTCAAGGATTCTATACAGATTAGCGATCACAAGAAATGTTTTTCCATAAAACTAGATACTTGTGCATACTTCGAGAGAAGAAGAAGAGATGTGCGACGCATCGAATAATAATGTTGTAAGAAAGAATAAGAATACCTCTTAGAAGCCTTGTGGAAAGAAAAAATGAAAGTCTCATTGTGACAAACATTTTGAGACCTAATAGATAAGTAAAATGTATAAATCATCAAAAATGGTGGAATATCCCTATAAATATGATCTCAAACCTCATATCGAGGTTGATCTTACTCTTCCCCCTAATCCTACCTAGATAGAGGATTCTTCCAAAATACTAGTAGAAGAAACAATATGTGTCAATATTGGCTTAGAAGAGGAACCTAGAATGATAAAGTTAGGAGCTTCACTCTCAACAAAGGAACAAAGTTTTTGTGGAACTATTACAAGAATAATCAAATATATTTTCATGGTCATACGTAGATATTCCTAGTTTGGACCCAGACTTAGTCGTGCACAACCTTGTTTTCCACCCAGATGCTAAGCCTACTAAGTAGAAATTGAAAAGATTCAACCTAGGGTTACACAACTTTCAAAGAGGAACTTAAGAATTTATTAGTGCTGATTTTATTAAACCCATTGACTATTTGTATTGGATATCAAACATAGTCCTAGTTTAGAATAATTTGGTTGGAATAAGAATATGTACCGACTTCTATGACATCAATAAAGCATGTCTTGAAGATTAATTACCCTTTCCTAATATTGATATGATTGTTGATTTTGCTCACTGCATATGAAATGCTATTCTTAATGGATGGTTTTTTACGTTATAAACAAATCATAATTGTAGAGGAGGATCAACACAATACAACTTTCATCACCCCTTGGGGGAAATTTTGTTATAAGGTGATGCCTTTTGGGTTCAAGAATGTCAAGGCCACCTATCAATGAAGCAATTAAATTGATCTTTCATGAATTGATGAATCACATCATGGAATATTACTTCGATGACATCTTAGAAAAATCTAAAACCATAGGAGATCACCTTGAAGTGTAGAGACGTATTTCCCATCGTCTCTAAAATTACAAAGTACATTTTAATCCTAGGAAGTATGTTTTTGGTGTTTTTAGGGAAGCTCCTAGGTTTCATCATTTCACAGATAGGAATAGAGGTGGATCCCAAAAGGTTACGAATACCATAGAAATGCCTCCGCTGAACAAATCTGAAACAACTAAGAAGTTTACAAGGAAATATTCAAGAAATCCATCTTTTCATTTCGCATCTTACGGATAAGTTCCATCCATTTACAAATTTCCTCAATGTTATTACATAATCACAGCACCCCTAAGTGTTTCGTAGAACTTGGATAGGTTGAGGCTCTCAAGTGTGATTGCACAACATGGAGCATCTCTCAAAGTGTGGGACCTTGTGAGTTGAGAGAGATTTACATATTAATGTTAGTTCCTATTCCTCTGTTCAGGTGCACACAAATAAATTAAAGAGGGTCTATTGTAAACCTAATCTATCTTACCAAGGGGATAGGGTTGAGAAGATGCAAGAAAATAAACCTAAGCTAACAAGGTGATGCACCAAAGGAATGTTAAACAATCATTTTGTAATGTAACATAGACCATAGAAATGCAATGCAAACACCATGCACATATAGCTAAGCTATAATGAGAGATTACAAGGCAAACAATCAACACATGAGAGGGTCGAGAATCATCCACATATATTATTGCTCCAAAGTCGATATAGTACATTACAGTGGCCAAGAGGAAAAAAATTTCATTACAACTTGAATGGGAGGTTTGAAAGGCTCCACAAATTATTTTTAGGAAAGGGAAGAAGGGAGGGTGCAAAAAAATTGTCCAACCCTTTACAATGAGCCCCATCCCTTCTTTTATAGATTCAACATAGAGAGAAGGAGAGAGAGGTGCGAGAAAACTAATTTGAAGCTCAACTACCAGCCATCAATGCCCCTGCAAATCCACCCACAATCTGTCAAATCTACCTTGATTACTTGTTTGATGCATTGAAGGAGGAAGAACGGCAGATCAAATCAAATCCGATCTGGTTGTTGGAGATTGATCTTATATTAATGGCACAAAGACGTTTTCCATTTTTTCCCCACCTAACTTCTTCAAAATTAAAGTTTCAGATCTCCATGGTGTAGATGAGGTTGAGATATTTCCAATGGTGCCAAATTTGTTGGATTTTTGGCACTGATCGAAGATATGCCCATTTGAATATTTGAATCGGTCCGTACAAAAATGGCAGAAACCAGTTAGCACAATAGGGTCCATGGGCCCAAAATTTACTTTGTGCCCTTTAGCAAAAAAATACAAAAATGTAAAATTTACCCCATAGCCCCGCAATACCTTTTTGTCAAAAACCTTCTTTGGGTCCAATCATCCACATTTTTTATTTGGGAAAAAAAACACTTCAAGGCCCACCACCCGCATGTAATTTAGGCCTCACACGTGGCTCCTTGGGCACTTGCGAGGTGCGGCTCTATTTTATACTTTATGTCTCTTGGGAACGAAGCCAAAAGGTAAAAATTACTCCTAGAGACCTGCCTTCCCACTTTGACTTGGAACATGACCACATGGAGGGTTGGCACACATTTGGGGACCACTTTTTGGATTTTTGTTTTTGAAGTTGTGTTGGGCTGACACATGGATCCTTCCATGGCTTTGCTTTGTTCCTTTATGTTTTTTGACTAAGTCCTTTTGTTTGGTGGGGCCATACATCTAACCAGGGACATGTGGAGGCTTAACGCTTGTCTAAGGACCCACTTTTAGATTTACCTTTGAAGATGCACCGAGATTGACACGTGGAAGCCTTGCTCTCCTTTGAGTCTCCACTTTGGTTCGTGCCTTTTAATGTGTGTTGTTAAGACACGTGGTGCCATCTTCCTGCACTCTTATACTTAACCGATTTAGACCCGCTTTCCATTTGACCTCTATTGACCCTTGCCCACATGGAGGGCGGTGCAAAGTTTAAGTCTCCACCTTGGGCTCTCATCTTGAAATTGCACCAATCTGACACATGGTTCTTTCCACTTGTTTGGAAATATAAATGGCGGATCTTGTCCCTTTTTGGGCCTAGGACACGTGGAATCTCCGCGCTCATTTGAGACTACTTTTTGAGTTTAATCTTTGGAGATGTGCCGATGAGGCATGTGTAGGATTCCTCTTATTCTTCCATACTTATCCACTTTTACGGCTCATTTTGAATCATTTGTAGAGCCAAAGACTTCGATTCTTTCTCTGTTTCTCTCCTTTGAGCCTCTAGTTTTCTATGACACTATTTGGTCTTTCCCCAACCCTGCTCCTCAATTTTAGAGCCCATCTACAACTTGTTTGTTAGATTTGAAGCATGGAATCATCGTCGACATAACCATCCCTCTAATTTCTTCTTATACGGGTCGTGTTTGATCAATTTTTTTAGGGGGAACAATTGAGTTAAAAATTTTACTACTCACGGGGATGTCTGCTGCTAGATGAATAGATCAGTTGCCTTGTTGTATCCATTCGGCATGGATTCATGGGTGGTGAGCCGACGTTGATCCTATTCTCCTGAATATGGACCTTTTGGGGCCCAATTTTAGTTTCTCTATATTTGTTCTATTAGAAAATGAGCAACTATCATGGCAACGATGGGTCTCCCTATTGTAAATGTTGAAGGTCCTGGCACATTCACCTGGAGGTACATTGAACTGTATAATGACACAACCTGGAGAAACAAAAAACCTTTGCCACAACACTTAGGGAAAAAACCTATGCTACAAACAGATAATGTGCATATGCACTTAGGGAAATTAAAAATCCTATGCTAATATTTACAAGGGTAGAATATTCCTTTTAGTAGCAATGTTTGAGATAGATCCCATTAACTGGGATTTGCAATTCTTCACCATCTAATTTTTCCAACTAGAAGGCATTGTTACTTTTACACCTTATGATCACATAGGGGCCACTCCAAATGGCATCAAATTTGGAATGCTTTCCTAGCTTTTCCCGATTTGCATCCCACTTTAGAACTAAGTCCCCTTCTTGAAAGGTCCTCGTTCTTGCTTTCTTATCAAATCCCTTCTTGATCAATGCTTGATCATTTTCCATGCTCTACAATGCATGCTCTCTTTCTTCTCCTACTTCCATCATCTCTGCATACCTGATTTCCATAGGTTCAAACTTAGCTAGCTCCAACTGTTTCATGAGCTCCAGAGTGGGAAACTCCAATGATATGGGCAATACTACCTCTTTTCCATATACAAGCTTGTATGGGGAGTTACTTGTGGACCTTTTGGTCATGATCCTATCATCCCATAGAGCTGATTTGAGATTTGTATGCCAAGTTCTCTTATTTTCATCAAGATTCCTTCTAATAATCCTTAATAGGTTCTTGTTTGTGGACTCTTCTTGGCCATTATCTTGAGGTTAATAGTTTGATGAAGTTTTGAGGTATACACCATTCTTGACCTCCCATTCAGTGATCCTTGTACCAAGGAATGCTAATGCATTATCTAATATAATAGTGGCAGGGACTCCAAACCTGGTGGCTATTCCTTCATAGAAATCCAAGATATTGGATTCATTTTCTTCCTTAAGTGCCACTGCTTCAGTCCACTTGGTGAAATAATTTGTTGCTTTGTAAGTATCCACTTGTGGCCCTGGCTTGAATTTGGGTTAATCACCCCAATAAAGTCTAGTCCCCATTGCATGAATGGTTGATCCACTAAAATTGGGCAAAGGGGGGATGCTAACTTCTCCTTTCCTGTGAAGAATGCACACTTCTTGCACTTCTTGATCCATGAGTAGCATTCCATGAACACTATAGGCCAATAATAAACATCTTTCATGATCTTGAGAGTTGTTACTCGAGCGGAAAAGTGACCTCTTGCTTCTCCATCATGGAACTCATGCAACACTTTCTCAATTTTCCTTGTCATAATGCACCTCAATATAACACTGTTGATATCTTTCTTAAAGAAGACACCACCTACAAGCACATATGGGATGGATTGTAGTCTAAAGTATCTCCTTTTTGTTTTGGTCCATTCTGAGGTAGAAACCTATTTTGAGATAATGAATATACCGAGTATTGAGTCAAACATGGAATAGGTGGATCATTAACTAGTTTCCTTGATCATTCTAATAGTAAGGACATCCTCTTTATCATCCACCGACTCAACTTGTTGCTTGAGGCAACTTGTTCACACAAACCCTTGCCTCGAACCAATTTTGTCACCTTGATCTCAATGTCATATTCCATTACCCGAGTGATCCAACCTGCTCTCTTCTCATTCAAGTCCTTGTTTAGGATAAAATCCTTGACACCAACATGGGATACTAGTAGTTGAATCTTATTGTTTGAGACCAAGTGTCTAAACTTCTTCAAGATCCTAATAACAGTAAGGACATGTTTTTCAATGAAAGAGTATTTTACCTCGTAGTCCTCCAAGCTCTGACTAAAGAAGGCTATTGGTTGTTCTGAACCTTCCTTGTTGGGCTAGACCAAGATGGCTGAGATGGTGTCTGACCCTCCAAAAGCATATAGCATGAAGTCTTTTGAGAAGTCTAGGTTAATAAGAGTTGGAGCCTATGATATTGCGAGCTTGATGGCCTCAAAACTCTCTTTTCCTTCTATTGTCCATTTAAATGCAAGACTCTTCTTTAACATCATTGTTAAAGGCTTCACAAGAGTGGAAAAATTAGGTATAAACATGCGAACAAAGTTTATCCTCCCCAAGAATCTTTGGATAGACTTTTTGTGTTGTGGCAAAGAAAGTTTTCGGATGGCATAAACCCTTTCAAAATCAATTATCAACCCTTCTCTTGAGATAATGTGGCCCAAAATTTCCCCTCATGAGCCAAGAACACACACTTCTTTGGATTCAGTGATACTTCAAACCTCCTAAAACTCTGAAATACTTTCGTGAGGTGAAATAGATGGTCCACAACATTCTTTGAGAATATGGTAATATCATCTAGATACACTAGAACTATAATGTTAATCAAGCCTTTGAATTCCATGTCCATAGCTCATTTGAAATGTTGCTCTAGAATTTGACATTCCAATGGCATCTTCTTATAAGCATATGTACCCCATTTGGTGGTGAAGGTTGTCTTGAATTGATCTTCTTCTTTCACCATTATCTGGTTATAGCCTGAGTATCCATCTAGAAATGAAAACCTTTCAGATCTAGCTACAACTTGTAAGATCTATTCCATTGATGGGAATGGATAGTGATCCTTGAGTGATGCTCTATTCAGTTCAAAAAATTCACACACACTCTAATTTATCCATTTCTTTTCCTCATGAGAACCAAGTTTGCAACCCAACTCGAATGCTTGATAGGGAAGATGATGTTGGCCTCAATTAGCTTGTTTAATTCTTTTCTCATGAGAGGCTCGATGTGAGGATTTACTAGCCTTTGCTTCTATCTGAAAGGCTTGGATCCTGAATCCATCTTGATAGTGTGTTGTACCATATTTTGGTTGAAACCTCTTAAATATTTGTATGTCCAGGAAAAGACATCTAGGGATTCTTGACAAAGTTGAATAAATTCAGATTTTTCTTGTTGAGTGCTTACCTTGCCAATCTATAATGTTTTTCCTTCTTCTCTGGGAATGGGCTCTAAATATTCACCTTCTCCTTTCAGAATATGTCATTTGGATTGAATATTGATTCCAAAGTGACAAGACCCTTTGGTAGTTTTTGGTACTAAGCTACACCACTTGTTCGATATATTGCTGCTCAAGTTTGTCTTGGTTCCTGGAGGAGAACTCAACTTCTTCTTGTAGAAAGTTGACAATTTTTTGATCATTTTTGAAGACTTTCCAACTTGTGTTATTTTCTAGGATGGCTAGCCTCACAACCAACTTGATATGGGGCTAAGATTTATCACTCTTGATACTCTCTACAACATCAAAGGATGCCCCAATTGCTTCGAGTCATTGTCTCTGCTACTTTATTCTTCTTCCTTGGGATGAATTGATGTTGAATGCTTTGAAATCCTTGATGAGGTCCCATACTCGGTTCTTGTAGCTCTTTAATAGGTCATTCTTGGCAGCATTTTGTCCTCGGACCTGATTAGCAACTAGTTCATTGTCACCAAACACTTGCAAGTTTCTTATACCCCTTTTCCTTGCCCAATGCATTCTATGGACCAAAGCCTTATACTCTAATGTATTGTTTGAACAAGAAAATTGGAAACAAAACGCCGAGTAATATTTCATACCTTGGGGGGAAACAAGCATATCTCCTCCTTCAACTCCTTGTCTACTTCTTAATCCATCAAATAATAACTGCCATATCTCATTATCATCCTTGTGGTCTAGGCTTAATGATGTTGGGAAGAGGATGATTCCCCTCATGCAAAAAGTAAACTCCTAGCTTAGATTCCTCCATCTCCTTATAGGGGTCAAAATCATGCCTCTTGTGAGCCCACTCGTCGAGAGTCAAGTATGGGATACACCCCACTTTAATATCTGCCTCATAAGTGCTTGGGAGGTCCTCCTCATCAAAGTCTAAAAATTTGCATTGGTCGGGTTGGGTACATAAGACTCAATATGGTAATCTGTAATGGGCTTAGATCTAATTGCAGCCTTAGCTCCATACCTTGTTCTAAAGAGCATGTGTGACTAGTCAGTAGATAGATAGCCCCCAATCTTAGCAGTGAAGTCTCTCGATAAACACAATGCAAAATGTGGCGGTAAGTCTATGACTCATATATTTTACAATACAGGTCACATCGATGTGAGGCTCAAATATTGATGACTCCAACTATCGTTACCACTATCCCATCCAATTGCACTACGCCCCTAGAGATGACTTCAGTATTAAAGTCCCAGCTGATCGGCTATTTGTTTTGGCATTACAGAGCTACTTTCCCTAAATCAATCATGTAATTATGTACCAATTTGTCTCCAATGATCAATGAAACATAAAATGGAGGGCTTCAGATTCTTACCTTGTTGTCCTCCATGGTTTCCCTTGGGCCGAGCCGTATTGGTAAACACTTTCTCTTGCTAGTTAGGGGGATGATTTGAGCTTGACCAATTGGCCATAGTAGTCCACAACAGATCTCTTTATCTTGGGATGCCATGACTCCCACATTGAAATATTCACATTTGTCTTCTTCATTTTTTCAATGATGTTAAATGAGCTATCCTTTTGCTACCTCTTTCCTGATACATTTTTCTCTTTCACATGGGTCATTATAACCGATCTTGAGTAGGTTTGAAGGTGGCTTAAGGTGACTTCTACATACATTAGGATTTTCATTATACCCTTTAGAGTAATGGAGGGTTGAGGATTACCTGAGTTTGGTGATTGTCCCTCTCTAATATTCCTTTTCTTGGACCGTGTATTGGTAGCTACACTTTGAGAAGGAGCTTGGTTAATTCCATAGAAGTCTTCAGCCTACCAATTGACAAGCATAGTCTCACTTGGAGGTGCCTCTTGTTGAGCTCCTTGCTACTAATTTTCATCTTGGCTACATTCTTGTGAAACACCAATAGTCTATACATCTAAGGCCTTGTTTAATGCACCATTAAAACACATTGATTGGTTATGGGGCTGATTGCATGGGAAACACAAATCATATTCTTGTGTCATGTTGTTTTGTGTTAGAACCAAGGCCCTTGATGTTGAATTTGTGTTTGCATTATATGACTAGAAAGGCCTAGCAGCTTGAGGTTGTCCTTGGTTTTGGTTCTGATTTGTAACCTGAGTTGGTTGTCTATTTTGGTGATATGGGGGTCTAGCCTGATACTGAGCCTAAGGTTGATATGGTGTAGAACTCTGAGCTTGATTCCTTTTGATAATCACTAGCTCATTCCCTAGGTTTTGCAGCTATTTCATAACTTCTTGAATCTCTTTTGAGGTGTTAGAAGATGAGGTGGAGGATTCAACTGAACTCTAATTCCTAGGAGTAGGTATAGGAGCTAATGTGGGTGTTTGACTAGTGCTTAGATCTCCTAGTTCTAGGTATAGAGGCATGGGTGGCCTAGGAGCAAGTTTGTCATCTGCATTAGGATATTTTCAGCTCTTATGGAAAAGTTATAGGATGCGGTAAGGATGTACCTCTCATTGATTGAATCATTAAAGCAATATCAGAATTTAGAGCTCTAAGAAAGTATAAGAAATCACCTTCATCTGTGGGCCTTACAACCAATGGAATCCTGTCCCATGTCCTTTGAAATATGAGGTTGAAATTTGTTAGTTGCTCATTAGGGGCCCTCTTGATGGTTTTCAAATGCTCTAACAAGGACAAGTTATCTCCCTTTTCTCCAAATTGGTTGTGGAGAGCTCTACATAGATGGTCCCAAGTTTGAATGGAGCTCTATTTAGACTCTAAACCATTGTGAAGCGTTAAGCTTGATCGAAGAGGCTAACAACTTGACTGCAATGTCCATCTCAATGATCTCATGGATTGTGTAGACATTTACAATGTCTTGAATGTGATCACTAGGAGAAGTCTAGTTCTCTCTAGTGAAATATGGGATGCTCTTTAATGCTGCAACTAGAACTAGAGTTTGTGCATATAGAGTAAGTGGGAACTGCTTTACCAGTGAAGTTGACACAGGGATTGGGTGGTTGTGCCTTTAAGATTGGCTTGAGAACCCTTGTTGATTTAATGAATGGCCTACCAAGAGGAGGTGTTGAAAAGGTTCTATTTGGTGGGGATGGAGACCTCTGGGCTCTTCTTCCTATTCTTCCTTTTTCTAGTGACAAGTGCAGATAGACAAATAGTCCCTCCTCTGTAGTTCTTGATCACGGTCTAAATCCTTCTCATGAATCTACCAAGCTGAGCTACTAAAACTAAGTGGAATCTAACCCTTTGGAGTCACCAGATGTGTAATTTTGAATCTTCTTAAAATAAAAACTATAGTAAGTGCACATCAATCTTTCTACAACAAAGATGGAGACCTCTTTGTCCCACCGGGGAGTGCCATAACTGTTAGTGCGAGAATCACAAAGCACCCTAAGTTTCTATAACCAGATAGGTTGAGGCTCTCGGTGTGATTGCACAACATGGAGCATCTCTCAAAGTTTTGGACCTTGCGAGTTGAGAGAGATCTCTCGGATTAAGTTCGGTTCCTATTACCTGCATTCGGGTGCACACAAATAAATTATAGAGGATCTATTCTAAACCTACTCTATCTTACAAGGGGACAAGATTGAGAAGATGCAAGAAAATCAACCTAAGCTAATGAGTTGATGCACAAAAGGAATGTTAAACAATAATTTTACAATCCAACACAGAGACCATAGAAATGTAATGCAAACACCATGCAAAAATAGCTAAGATGCAATGAGAGATTAGAAGCAAACAATGAAGACATAAGAGGGTTGATAATCATCCACAACATATATTATTTCTCCAAAGTCGATATAGTAAATCACAGTGGCCAAGACGAAAAAAATTCCATTCTGACCCGAATGGGAGGTTCGAAAAGTTTCACAAATTCTCTTATAGGAAAGGGAAGAAGGGAGGATGCAACCAAAACTATCCAACCCTTTATAATGAGCCTGCCCCTTCTTTTATAGATTCAATACAGAGAGAAGAAAGAGAGAGAGGTGGGAAAAATAATTTGAAGCTCAGCTACTGGTAATCAATGCCCCTACAAATCCTCCCACAATCTATCAAATCTTCCTTGATTACTTGTTCAAACATGTTAAAGGAGGACAAATGACGGATTAGGTCAAATCTAATCTGGTTGTTGGAGTGATTGGATCTTAAATTAATGGAATGAAGATGTTTTCCATTATTTCCCCAACTAACTTCTCTAAAATTAACCTTTCAGATCTCCATGGTGTAGACAAGGTCAAGATCTCTCCAATGGTGCCAAATTTGTTGGATTTCGGGCATTGATCAAGAAGATATGCCCATTTGAATATTTGAATTGGGTTCGTACAAAAAATGGCGGAAACCCCTCTTAGCAAAATACAAAAATACAAAAATGTAAAAAGTTTTCCCATAACCCATAATATATTTTTGTCAAAAACCATCTTGAGTCCATTTGCTCCGCATTTTTATTTGGGAAAAAAATCACTTGAGGCCCACTTAGCCCATATGTAATTTCAGCACGACACGTGGCTCCTTGGGCACTTCAGCGAGAGTGAGGCTCAATTTTATACTTTATGTCTCTTTAGAACAAAGCCAAATGGTAAAAATTACTTCCGAGACCCACCTTCCCACTTTGACTTGCAACATGGCAGTGGAGGGCTTGTGCACGTTTGGGGACCATTTTTGTATTTTTCTTTTGAATTTGTGTCGGGATGACATGTGGCTCCTTCTGCAGCTTCACTTTATTCCCTTATGTTTTTTGACCAAATCCCTTTGTTTGGCGGGGCCATATATCTGACCAGGGACATGTGGAGGCTTGGCGCTTGTCTAAAGACCTAATTTTAGATTCACCATTGAATATGCGCCGGGTTGACACGTGGAAGGCTTTCACTCCTTTGAGTCTCTACTTTAGGCTACACCATTGAATATGCACCGTTAAGACACATGGAACCTTTCACCTACACTCTTATACTTAACCAGGATAATTTTAGCGGCGAATATTCGTAATATGGCGAAAATTTCATTTTATGAAAATTTGAAAAGGCGAATTATTCGGAGTGGGTCGGTGTCCTATTCGCCTAAAATATATAGTATATTTTTTCTGGGGGGTCGGCTTCGCCTTCATTTGAAAACATCTCCTATAAAAACCTAGCTGATTCGTCGGGTAGTATACCTCAAGTAGCTTAACAAATTACCAATACTATGAAATTTTAACTCGCATACCCTTAAGCACCAGAGATTCAGATTACTTGTGCTTTGTGATTGTTGACGTGTGACAACAATGGCCCCATCGGCATGTGCGCGACATGGGGAAGAATGGTGACGCGACATGGCGATGGTGACGTGCGGAGGTGGTATTGACGCCTATACATGGCGGTGGTGACGCGACATGGGCAGTGGTGACGTGCGACATGGCGTGTGGTGATGTGCGACAAAGGAGGTATTGATGCGCCACATGGGCAGTGGTGACACACGATAGAGGAGGTATTAACTTGCGCGGTGATGAGGTATTGGCGCGCGACATGGGCGATGGTGGCGTGCGGCGGAGGAGGTATTGGCGCGCACGGCGGCGGAGGAGGTATTGATGCGCGACATGGGCAGTGGTGACGCGCGACATGGGCAGTGGTGACGCGCGACAGAGGAGGTATTGACGCGCGACATAGGAGGTATTGACGCGCGACATGGGCAGTGGTGACGCGCGACAGAGGAGGTATTGACGCGCGACAGGAAATGGGTTGTTGACGCGAGACAAGTGCAGAGTTGATGAGAAAGCAGAGGTCGAGAGGCGCGAGACGCGTGAGCGAGGAGATTTTTCATCGCGCGTTAAGAAAAATGCAACGCGTCCACATAGACCTTAGTGAAAGCGTCGGCTACGACTTGTTGACGCGTATCATTTTGAGGCTGTTGGCGTGTGTCACCGAGGAGTACCGTCAACTTTGCATTTTCTTGGCGCAGCGTGACAATGAAAATCTCTGTCGCACATCCGCACGACCTTCTCCTCTGCACCACTTGGCCAAATCAGGTGAAATTTTTTCATACAACCCCCAAAAAATTCACCTTCATGAAGAAACCGATTAAGGGATATTCGCCAGGTATTCTCCACCTCCGATTTCCAAGAGGTCTCTTAAAATGAACCCGACTTAACCAATTTGGGCCCACTTTCCATTTGACCTCTGTTGACCCCGAGGCCACATTGAGGAACACACAAGTTTGACACTTCACCTAGGGCTCCCATCTTGAAATTGCGTTGAGCTGACACATGGTTCTTTCCTTGTTTGGACTTTTCAATGGTTGGATTTGTCCTTTTCATCTGGGACATGTGGAAGCTCCGCGCTCATTTGAGTCTGATTTTTGAGTTTAATCTTTGGAGATGCACCGATGAGGCACGTGGAGGCTTTCACTGATTCTTCCATACTTAGCCAATTTTGGGGCTCATTCTGAAATCATTTATAGAGCCCGAAGACTTCGAGTCTTTCTCCGTTTCTCTCCTTTGAGCCTTTGGTTTTATATGACACTGTTTGGTCTTTCCCTGAATTTGCTCCTCCATTTTAGAGCTCGTCTGTAACCTATTTGTTGGATTCTATATGTGGGCTCATACGATGGAACCGTCCCTTGGATTTCTTCCTGCACAGGGTCATGTTTCATTAATTTTTTCGGGAGAAAATTGAGATAACACTCAAGAAGGATGTTGCGTTCAAATGGCGATTAGATTATCAAAAATAAATTGAAATGTTGAAATAATATCTTGTCAATAGACCTATTCTCATGCCATGTACCCCGGTGAATTCCTCCTATTATATATTTCAGCCATCAAGTTTTCTAGTGGTGCAATGCTTGCCCAATATGACCTAAACCACAAATAAATTGAAGTTTACTACCGTAGTCACACTTTGATTCCTTGTGATTTGAATTTCCCGCACATTGAAAAAGCCTACCTAGAATTTTCCTTTTCCTTTCAAAATCTACGTCATTATCTCGTCAACAATAAAACCAAGCTAATATCTAAAGTTGACCCTCTCAAATACCTTTTATCCAAACCTCACCCTTACGGTATGAATTGCTAATTAGATCATTCTCCTTAGTGAATTTAATATTGAATTTTTTACCATAATTCATTGAAAGGACAATTGTTAGGTTATTAGTTAGCAGAAGCTCCCTTTCTAGGAATGGAAACATCGTGTCTGCGGATCTCGCGATGCATCCATGATTCATGTTGAAGAGTTTTTTGAATGAAAAGTTCATTTTCATGGATCATTCACCTTCCACGGATCGGGAGAAGTGATCATGTTAGTCACTCGTATAGGGGAGGTCATTCCAAGAGCCTTTGTTTGGGATTCCCTTACACTAATAACATTACAGAATATGAATCACTCATTGATGGCCTTAAGTTGGCCATAACTTGGAACATTAGACAACTATGAGTCATTGGTGACCCCTAACTTATTATTAACCAAATTAATAATGAGTATAAGGTTAAAGATGAAAATCTTATTCCATAGAAGAGATTGGTCAAATCCTTGAAAGAATATTTTGTAAAATTATCTTCAAACAAAAACTAAGGTCACATAATAGGTCAATAGATGTCATGGCTACCATCAATCAACATGCATTTATGCATTTAGGCTCGGAAAGTATAATTATGTTCTTTGTAGAAAATTTACTGAAGTTCCCACATATGGCATACTGTGAGTCATGTTTGGCATATGAAGTTGTTTGTCCCTTCTCCCCTTGGTATGACCTTATATTTACATACCTACAAGATGGCACATTCCCAAACATTACTCTTTACGAGAAGAAAGACCTTATCCGATGTATATCCCATTACACCCTCCTAGGAAGCATCCTCTATCAATGTGGCTATGATTGGAATCTACTTCATTGTTTGGATATTACTGCAATCGATCCACTCTATTAAAGAAGTGTAAAGAGGTATTTGCGAGTGCACACTAGTGCCATGGTCTTGGCTAAATTTCTCTTAAGATTTGGTTATTATTGGCCTACCATGGAAGCAGACTATTGTAATTTTGTAAAGAAATGTGAGCTATGTCAAAAATATGGCAACTTGATACATGCGCCAGCACAGGATTTGCATCCTATCACAATACCTTGGCCATTTTCTAGGTGGGGATCGGATCTCATATGGAAGCTCCATGTTACCTCATCATATGGTCATACCCACATTATTACCACCACCGATTACTTTACTAAATGGGTAGAGGCTATACCTATCACTTATGTTCTTGGTGGATAAATCTCAAAATTCATCATGAATCACATCGCTTCCATTACTTTGTATCGCCTCCACCATTGTCACAGATAATGGTAAGTCATTCAAAAACAAAACATTTAAGACATTGTGTCTATAGACTCCTAAAATGTCTACATAACTAATTAACATTAATCATGCGCCACATTTTAGCTTCATCCACTACTAATCCATTTTAATTTATTTTAATCCATCATTATCATTCATACATCAACCATATAATAATTAATCGTAAGACTTATTATTTTTAATCCATTTTACCACCATTCATCATTTATCATTTATCATTTTATTTCATTTAATATCCAATTTTCATCCTTAATCTTTTTTATTTCATTATTATATCTTATTATCCAATTCTAATCCCTAAATATTTTATAGGAATTTAATATTCCAACATCTAGCCTACCACCTACCCTACAAATCCCTACACCTAGCCTTTCCATCAAATATCATCATTAATTATCCTAATCACATCATTTAACCTAATCTAATCCTAATCATGTGCACATCCTCACCTCTAAATCTAGAGGCTTCTAAATCTAGAAGCTTCTCCATTCTTCCCTCCCATTTTCAAATATTCAAATGCATCTAATCTATTCCATTGAATTTTTAATTCAATGGAGATCCACCACAAAATCTAGAATTTTCCATTCTATAATCCTCCAATCCTATCATATAATTCCAACCCTTGGATTCAATCCACAATGGCAAGATTTTAACCATTCACTTTTCCACTCAAAAGTTATAAATTAAGATCTCGTCCTCCATGAAAGACATCTTCTAAATTCATAACAAAATTATGCTATTTTGTTCAATTTATCCATTCTATAAATCATTCATCTACAACCAAGAAACCCTTCATCAGCAATCAAGAAATCATCAAGGGGAGGTGTTGTCCAAGTGCATCCACAAAAAAAAATCTATACCAATATAAGAATCATCAACAATCCAAGAGAAAACCCAAAGAATCAAAGGAGGAGCTTGAAATATTGTAGGTAAGTGCAGGTATTGAATCCCTCCTCTCTTTCCATACATTGCTCTATCTAAGTTATTTACTAGGAAGAAAAATTTATTTGATTTCTTACATTTTCATTATAATATTTTTAACATCTACATTTTTGGCACCACCATGGGATTTCCCATAATTTTCATTGGAATAGGTCACACTAATAATTTAAAACAAATTCTGAAAAATTTAGAAACTTATAGTAAAAAATTGAGTTCAAAATTTGTATTTTTCGGTCTTTGTGATGTATTAGCGCATACGCTCCATTTTAGCACATTTATCACATGTTTCAATGCATTTAAATCATCATTTTTTTGGACGTTGTCTACCCGTAAAAATAATTCAGCACATTTGTTGTACTTTAGCGCATTTATACTTTGTTTTAGCACATACATACTTTAACATATTTGCTATGTAGGTTCTAGGATAACAACACATTTACCTATTGTTGTAGCATATATACGTTAACACTTTGATTATGCATAACCTAATGCACAAGATTTCTCAATAATGCGTTTGATAGGAATTTCGGTGTGTATAATACATTTATTAATGCATGTAAAAACTAACACGTTGTGTTCGTAGGTTTTAAAATTTATTACATTTATTATGTCTTAGCCTATTTGTTTCTTGTAACATCACATTTATAAAAATACAATTTTTGAATTCGTAATAAATCTTAGCTTGCATATTTTACATTACTCATAAGCATTCTTATAGTATCTAACATTTTG
>CM031234.1:677694668-677801570 GCA_018340775.1 Taxus wallichiana var. yunnanensis
GCTCACACATGCTTTGTCAAAACATTTAGCTCATTCAATACTGAAAAATACCACATAAATTTAATTAAAGTTTCAATATTTATTAAATGGCACAACAAATATCTTAGTCTTTATTTACTTCCTCGCTATTGCATTTATATACATAAAACCCGTCACATGAAGGATATGTCTTCAAATATTCTATAAGGTAGGCCTGCTGTACATGGAAATCGCATCTCATGTCTATATCTTAACAGTTTTTTACCTATCACTGTCAACTCAAGTGCAAATTTTTGAAATTCTAAAAATCTCTTCTGGACTACTTGAAATAATATATGATACGCAAGCTCAATAGCATGAGCTCCTCCACTCTAGCAATATTCTCTGGACAAATGTCTCCATACTTTGAGGCATCTTTATTCGCTTCTGTGGATCCATGCACGGAGTGAATCGTAATCTATATACAATGTAATCAAGATTTGTAGTTCGATGCAAAGACAATTGTGGTCTCCCATTGATACTGCATGACACAACAGAATTCACAATGACACAAACTAACTTCAGTTGCAATGGAAAAATCATCCATAAGCCATACTATATCCTTTAAACGTGATACCACCACCAATGTGCTAAAGGTTTTGGAATCGTAATTATCTAAATCTTTACTTACAGAATAAATGAGAGATATGCTTTCTTACTTCATTTACAAAAGCATGATACATGAACGCAAAAGGTCATGAACAGCATTGTTGTCCACCATCGGGTGACTCATTAATTGAAAGTGATAATAAATCCTTGCATTTTTAATAGCTTCCTTTTAGATCCTCTTCCACTGTAACCAGACATTTTGCAATTTGCCCAGCCACTCAGTTATCCAACCAATGTGATTATGGAATGTCATGCAGGTAAGCCAATAACTCCGATACAAAATTTTATTATTTGAGAAATCTGAAATCGGTCTCTCCTTTTTCAATATATGGACTTCGTAAAGAATAATTAAATAATTCTTTCGCATGCATTTCAATATCATATCTTGCCTAATTTCTTGCTATATAATTGTTTGCGCATATTTTTTAATTTATATTTTCAAATGTTTTTAATTCTTTTCATACTCTTATGCTAATGTTAGAGTAGGCATTTTTACCTTAGCTTCACAGTTCACCTAGTGCACTTTATTTGCCTTTATTGTATTTATCCTCATCCTTCACTTATGTGTGAAAGCGGATATTTCTTTTATCTTATTTAGATATTAGGTCTAGATATTGATCTGTTGTTAGGTATAGTTCTTTGCTTTGATCTATGGTATCGACTTTAAGTTCATCGATGTCTAGTTCTCTAAATCTATTTTCTTGACTAGTTCTTTGATGATTAGTTATTTCCTTGATTTATGCGGTGGCTTGATCTCACTTACCTTGACTAGTTCTTAGATTGCGTATTCCTCGCCTATTTACAGGGTATTTCCATTCTCAATGTAAGTCGCGATTGAGTTCCATAATAATATATGATATTTGTTTCTCATTTGTTCATCAAAGGTTTTATGTAAAGTTATTCGGTCAAATTGAATTTCACCTTATCGATCGCGGGTGTTTGATTAGCCAGCATCCGTGTAGGTTCTCACAGCCTCTGGTACGATTTGGTTATCATTCCTTTCATGAATACTTTACATGCAAGCAATCTTTTCCATTTTTCCATTTATGAGATATTACTATGCACCCATCCTTTTTACTTTAGGGAAATATAGATTTTCCTAAAGGTTTTTTTAAATGGTGTCTAGCTAAACAGCCGCATCGTAGGTATCTTTTCCTGGCATTTCCAATTAACATATATTTTATATCAAATTAAGTTTGAATATCATTACCATTTTTATTTCCCATTCAAACCTTAGTGGCCTGCTATTGTCCAGCTTTGTCCTCTTTCTTCTCACATATTTTTTTATTACTTTCTTCAACTTCAACTTGTATATGGGTTCTCAAATTACCGTGAATATATCGATCGTCATCGTATCCTTTTTTCGAAGCAAACATCGGAGCAGTAAGCTTCCTTCGATGTTGTTAAGATGAGAATTTGATGAATCTTCTCCTAGTTTGATGTCATTAAGGGAATGAATGTTTTCATCAAGAGGATCATCTCGAAAAATATTAGTTTCTAAATGTGTTTGAGAAATGTCTGCATATAAAAGTGTTACATAAATATAGTATTAATTATTTATTTGATTAATACCACTAAATAAACAAGAGTACAAAGAGTAAATACTCAATTTAATAAAGAGGAGTACAAGAAACATACAATATGGAAAATATAATAATAAAATTTCTATAAATTAGTAGACAATACATACCTATATTTTCTACATATTCTGACACAATATTCATTTTTTGTTAGTTTCTGAAATAGCCAAATAATGTCTGTCACATACTTTTGAATCGACAAGAACCCTTCTTACCTCTATTTTCCGGTAATCCATGATATGTCACAGATATACCGACTATTGAAAGATGGTTACATGGATGGGTGGTAAAGATTCGTTGGGATGGATAGAGGCAGAGGTGTAAGAGGTCGACGAAAAGTTACAGGGTAAGTCCACGGTACATGGTCACGTAATATGGAAAATGGGATCGTTGATTTAATAGGTTAAACAGATTAAAGTCGATAGGATGGGAAGTTGGGTGGATTACACCAGATGGATTGGAGCCAAGACGGATTTGATCGAGGTTGATGGACTGAGATTTAATATATCAGATGGGACAAATCGAGGTTGGATGGAAGATAGATCGAAGGGCCGACATATTAAGGCTCGGATGGGATTAAGGCAGAAATATCAAATGGATTAAGGTCGATGGGATCGAGGCACGACACCGGGCTCGAGGTCGATTTATCAGTATCAAAGTAGTGGAAACCACATATTGTAAAAAGGTCAATAGTCATATATGTATTATACCTCAGTGATATGTATAGTATTATACTTGGCAGTGAATATGTAACGTGGTTTCGATTCAAAAACATCGCAAAATACATGCATAAGTTCATTTATATGTGTAACAAGAGGCTAACTGACCTATATAAATGACATGTAGGCCAATTTTTTTGGTGAATTGGGGGCAAAAACTAACTACTCAAATATTCACCATTTCCAATTTCCAAAAACTCAAATATTCGTGAGTTTACAAAATTCACCACTAAAATTTTCCATGTTAATCCTGATCCATCGATGGTAATGGATAATGATCCTTAAGAAGAAATCCCTATTTAGATCCCTAAAATCAACACAAAACCTTATTTCTCCATTCGATACTTCCTCACATGTATAAGATTGCTAAAATCCATGAAGAATTTTTGACAGAAAGATAATACAAGACTCAACAAGCTTGATTAGTTCATTTCTCATCAAAATTTCAATCTGGATTGTAGGTCTTTGCTTTTGCTTATACCAGCTTGGAATTTAGCGCTCAAGATTAATGGTATGTTGAGATAATCTTAGATAAAACCTTTTAAATCCTCATACGAGAGCAAAAACATTAATTAATTCATTGCATAATCAACAAAAGCCAGCTTGTTTTGGCATACTTCCAAATTACACACACATTTCCAATGCTTTTAAAACTCACATCACAAATCGCTATGTACTCAATGGGCTTCTTTGACTTAGTAGACATCCTATTTTTTTCCTTTGAAGTTCATAATCATAATTAAAATACTTTCAAGCGGTTACCAACTTTTAGGGTATATTATTATTTTTAATCAGCAAGATTTGTTTCATGTACATCGTCATTGTTGCACTTAGCCTCCAATTTTTTTGAGGAAAATTCATCTTTTCCCGAATAAACGCATAATTTGTTCATCATTCTCAAATAATTTCCAATTAGTATTATTATCAGGAATTGTCACATGGCTCTTAAAACCACCTTTTTGAACATGATGTTAATTATCATTTCTTTTCTACTCTCTACCAGTGAATTGATCAAAAATTAGCCCCAACAACTTCCAATTATCTACTTGTTAATCTCCACCTTTCTGGTAATCATCAACATCAATCACATTAAAATCCTCTATAAGATCCCAAAATATATGTCTATATGATTTCAACAATGGATTATTTGTAATCATCTACATTCTCACCTCCAATTTATGACCAATTCAATCTCACCAAATACCGGGTATTGACTTAATTCCTTTCAACCTAAATTTCCCACTCAAACCATGGATTAATGCCTCATATTTGAGCTACATTACATTTAATGACAACTAAACTTAGAAAAAAAAGAATAATACCCTCCAATTCTTTGGGTGATATAAGAACATTCACCCACTCCATCCATTCTCTTGCTTCTAGTGCCATCAACGATAAACTCCATAATCATTCCTATCAATCTCATTAGTTTTAACCAATAATGGTAAAAAGCATCCTCCATTTAAGCAATAAATTCCTCAAACTAAGCATATTTAATGTATGTTTTTCCTAATTATATTTATAAGGATTAAAACCATAATGATCAATTCCCCACTCATCCAATAATAAATCTAGTATGCCTCATAGCAAGGTGTCCCGATTATGAATAATCGGGATGATTCTCGCAAAAAATTGAGTTCAATTTACATCAGATGACAATTTGTAGCACATAAGGCTCAATGTAAAATACTTCTGAAGGCAAAGAGGCTCAAAATTAATCATTACCTTTGTACCAAACCTTGTTCTAAAAAATAAATAAGACCAATTTGATGATAGATAACCTCCAATATTAGCTATAAAATCTCTGAGACAAACACAAAGTGAAGTATGTAGGTAGATCTACTACCATAATATCCTCTTGTAGGATCGGGAAGGTTTCGGACATGCATGCAAGCTAACTTTAGATCTCTAATTATAGCAATCAAGCTTTTAGTAGTCAGGCTCATCCAACCCAAAACTCCCTTTACTGTTTGGTTCATATTTAAGCCCTACATTATCTACTATTTACTTAGGCATAAGTGTAGTGTTAAGGGCATTCACTTGTCATCCATTAAATTATGGACCAAATTATCACCAATAATCAAAGAAAAGATAGAAAAGAGGAGGCTTACCAATCCTTTTACTTGGAAAATTATCCTTAGAGGGATGATCTCAGATATTGGCTGTCAAACCGCACTAGTCTATCTAAATGATCCACTCAGTAATGGAAAGTAATAATTTAGACAAATCATCTTGTAACATAGCTCTTTTTGAACCTAGAATAATCAATGTATCCCACATGGGATAAACCTCACATAAGATTTCTTCATTTGATCTATGATATTAAGGGAAGAGTCAGCCCCTTTGGTCCACCTTTGAACACTTTAAACTCCTCTTTTCCTCATTCTTTCGGCTTCAATGCAGCCTTTTGAATCTATTTTTTTTGTCTCTCTTCTGCATTAGGGACAACAATAATCTTATAAGATTATCAAGAAATAAAGAATAATGAACCATGCAAATTAGTTACCTCTAAGGGTTCTACCACCACTTTCTAACGTTTTTCAGACACCCATTAGCACGTTGTTGATCCTCTTTTCATGTCAATTTACCAAATTCTTCCTCTAGTGGATCTGGTGAAGACACTAGAATCCCCTCAGGATGAACCTCAATTGCTGAAAGTCGTGGAATCATCCCTCAGGCAATCAAAGGTTGATTTAACATTCCATTAAAGACAATAGTAAAAGGATCAAGCAAAATGATCGTGGCATGGAATACACCAAAAAGGTTCCACTTGAATTAGATTAGTCTTCAATAATGAGAGCTATGATATGTATGAGCATTAGGATCAAATTTAATTATAAGTGGACTGATACTGAAGAGGCCTCACCTGATGAAAGTTATGCCCGTATGCCTTGGTTAAACATATTGAAAGGAGATCGATATGGTCTGTAAGGTCGAGTTGAAGCTATCTCTCAATAAATATAAATTTATTTCCAAAAGTTTGCAAAATACCTTTTATTTCATTCAATTCAATGTTCGATTTGGATTAGTATCTTACATAGCTAGTACTCACCGGATCAAGCATATACTGAGACCGTGGTCAATATTTGGAAAGCCAGACACTGGGAGGTCTACAGTGTACTTTGTCACCATGTATGAGGTTATTTTTAGAATTTAATGGCTAGGATCAAAGGCAAAAGGATCATGTTAATTCTATGGAATGAATTAGAAAACAATGTCATTGCTTAAGGACCTCCAAATAATACTAATGCATGCTCACATAGATTAATAACATCTGGGGAACTCTCTCTCCAAGTTCTCTAATCATCAACTCTAAATGAACCACTGAACTCTCGAGGGGCTCCTTCTAAAGCCAATATGATCAATTGGGATACAGGTGGCTCGATTTGTCCTCAAATTGGCTAAGTGGCAAAGGGTTATTCCTAATTAATCCTAAGAATCGATGTAATATCAACAAGTATATTTCAAAGCATTACTGCAAGGATTTATCTTTAAAGGAAGTTTCAAGAATTCTCATGGCTACATTCTCATGAGTGATATTATAATGTAGAAAGATTTACAACATTCTCTAATATGCTCCACAGAGTGGTTTAGAGTTAGACCGATAAAAATGATAAACCCTTTAATTGAGGAAGTAGGGATATAATGGTGATATCAGAAGATACAAGTGGCTACAAGACTAAAGGTCACAAAATCTTCCTATTTCTAGAAGATCCATTAGGAAATTTAGAGTGGATTTTGTTGATTTTGGGCAATTACTTTAGTTTATTAGCTCAGAAATATATGGGGGAATATTTATGAAATATGATTCTTTTATAATAATGTAAAGGCACCCGAATAAATTCAAATGGAATACCTTTAGCTTTCGATATGGTGGTCACTTTCGCATTAGCTTTGACTAGTCTACAAAGTGGCTCATATGGATTCATGTAAAACTTGAAGATTCACCGATGTTTTTTTGTAAAATACCTTTATTGTGCAAAATTTCAACCAACATCAATTCTTTTCAATACCTTTCCCATCATCCATGCCGTAAACTTTTATCGCCCAAAATTTCATATGTCACTCCGACAGAGAATGGTGTGTGTACTCTCTCCTATTAAAAATTAGAACACCTTAAGGATGTGGGGTAACCTATGTCTCGAGGTGAACCTCCAGCAGAGGATGGTTCCCTTGTGAATCACCAAAAAATTCTAGCCTCTACCTGCATCACTCAGCTCATACCCCTTTCATGATCGATTAATCAAATTAATTAATCATGTGTATACACCCCTTTGATTAATTAAATTAACTCCTTAGTACCTCTTTTAGTTAGTCATGTAAAGGTGGGGTTTCAACCCAAACGACCAAATTGAAGGTGTGTCTTTGAGTCCCACATTCTCCCGTATCTTAAACAAATTTGATTAACAAACATCATACTTACTTGATATAATAAACAAAATGAAACAATTATACATACATCCAATTAGTCGGATCAACTTCAAGTTGAACTATCGAATTTATATAATCAATTAATATCCATATGAAGTTAATAACCTATAACTATAGATGTCCACAAGAAACAAAATAGTTCATCTAGATCTTATCTCAATAAATTCATAACAACCTCACCAAAATAAGCCTTAATGGAAACAATAGTAAACCGACATCAACCCTTCAAACACCTTCTCATTTCTTTTAGGTCTCTTTATTTAGGTACCACATTCAAGGTTACCACAAAAAAATAAGATAAGAAATTAATATACAAATATTCAAATAATAAACCATTATAAACATTATTAAAAATATAATTCTTGTAAATTCTAGATCAATAATAACAATAACACTATATCAAAACCAAGTGGTAAGGATAAGGTGGTAAACCATCTCTTGTGAGCCCCATATATCATCCTACCAATGGACAAATTGACTACAAGAGATAATATAGCAAAAAAATCATAGTAATTTGATTTAAAAGATCTTGATATTATCTATTTAAAAGTCTCAAAATAATAAAATATCATAGAGTTAATTATTGAGAAAAGGAGCAAAACTTGTGGGCACTACATCCCCTCCTCTAGGATTAAAATTCCTCTTAGAATTCATTAGAATGGGTAGGACTAGCCCACTTTTATATAAGTCACACCTTTTGTGTGGTTGATTTTTAAAGCAAAATGTGACATGAAAACCAAATTCATTCAAAATTATTGAATATAAAGGAATAAAATTCCAAGAGTACATAAGTCAAAATTCCATTGAAAGACATACGCAATTCAATAGGAATATTTATCAAGACAAGTTATTGAAAAAGAAAAATTATATGTATCCTAGTCAATACAATTTTATCCATGAGGTTTAACCAAGTTGTTAGTATAACATACATGTCATTATAACAAAAAATATTGATGGAAAGATCAATGAACCACAATTATCATCATAGAGGGATTGATAAGTTGTGCATATAAGATTTCCATGAAGCCACCCTAGGTCATTACATAACATATAAAGAAAGATAATATTTCCACTCTTTGTGGAATCACACCTCAAGGTCTATTCTTGTCTTGAAAAAATTAGTAACTTCCATTCATGACCCTCACAATTGCACAATCTTTTGTATTTTCCTATAAGGATCAATCATGAAAGAGCCAATCAAAACAAGGCCTAATGAAAAGGGTAGTGCATTATATTTAATGATACTATAAACAAGGGTGTAGAAAATCCATTGAAATTAATTCCCACTCCACATAGTGATCATACATGATATATATTTTTTTGGTTTTAATTCCATCATCTTGATCTTTGTTCTTATATATCAAATGCATTCCATATCTGCAATTGTTCTTATATATCATATATACATAACCAAAAATTTACCAACCAAATAATGATAAACAATTCCATCCTTGTTTATAAGCTAATCATTTTCCATACTTTCATATCCCAAAACATGTTTCCCTCATCTATCAACATTACTTATTTGGTTTTGAATCCATCAAAACCCAATAGAAGTTTAAAATGATCATAAGATTAAATGTTATACTCCAAGGAAAACTCCAAAGAGCAAGGTGAATTAAAAGACACAAGAGGACCAAAATTAGCCATTATACTAGGGAAACTCTCTAAATACTTCTTGGGAAATTCTAGAAACAAATTTCCTTTTACTTCCTCAAAAGGTCAAGAGGAACAACAATACGTTTCCTCCAATGGAAAGGAAGACCCCAATATTTCTCCATATCTTTAACTTTGTCAATTATCCTAGGTCACAATAATCTAAAAATCCAAAGGAGGGTACTTCCCTTAAGGATAGAGGTATAAGCATGTTTTCCAAAAAGGATCATAAGTTATTAAAAATATCAAGGTATAATTATTGTTGAATTAATGGACATAATGAAACCTATCGAATATTTTTGTGATGGAAATAATGAAATCATCATCTGAGAACAACATAGAATCAACTCGAAAATTTTATTATTATATCTAGATGCATAAATCACTATCTTCAAAGGATTCCATCATTCATATTAGGTAGAGTGATTAAATAGCATGTCACTATTAGCCAATTGAAATTTAAGCTCAACTAATATGTTTATTAGCAAGTTATAGATATATGAAGGCACAAAATCATTATACACAAGTCTAGTGAGCCCATAATAACCAATGAGAGATCCCAATTTAATCTGACATGTATCTAAACCATACTTATTGTTCATGTGTTTACTATATTTTATATCAAAGTAAGGCATGGGAAGAAAAAATCAAAACTTAGTATGCAATAAAGGTTGAAAGTTCCCAAGGTAAGGAAAAAGCTCATTCAGTTGATTCAACTAGTTAAATTACATCCTTTATTTATTTTATGGAATAATTACGTTAATAATTTCATATTGCTTAAGAATGAAATCCTGTTGAATACAAGAAAATCCATGTTTGAGTCATGAATCCAATAAATCCTCTTTTTGTTGAAGGAATGTGATAACCATGTCATCCTTGAGTGATCCATGTGAAAAAATCATTGATTTATCATATTAAACCATGAAAATTCCATCATGTATATCATCCCTATGATCTCAAAGCATATTGCATATTTTCCTCCAACGTCCGAAATATGCACGTGGTGTAATTCCATCGGTGCTCTATATGTGGGATTTATTTACAAAATTACATAATTCACATAGTAACTTGTAGATTGCAAAATAAGCTCTGAAGCTCAATGAATATTCCCATGAATATTCGAGTCAAATAATGCAAAAGGAAAAGTTGACCCTCTCCTAAAAGGAATACATGTCAAAATGGGATTGGAGTGGGGAATCGGTTAATAATACACTTTTACATCAATAAGCCAATGGAGTGTAAAATGTAAAGAAACCTCTGAGGCCCACCAGGACACGTGTCATGTTCTCAACAAAAATTCAAGAGGTGGGGTTTCGGTCAAATTTACAAACTTGCACTCATTTGAAAAGTAATGCAAAATGCAAAAAATACTCCCTAATCCCACAAAGCCCTAGATCAAGCCATGTGGATGGTCCACATTCAAATGAAAGGGAAATTTTATGACTAGAGATGTAACACATTTATGGCTACCACCATTAATGCATTTTTACATGAATCAAGGCAGATTTTTTAGAAGTTTTCAAACATTTCAAATTTTACCCTTGCACGTGAGAGATTTGGATGCCCTAACAATGCTAATTCACAAAGGAGTGAAGAAAAATTGACTATGAGGTGTTGACATTGAGCTAGAGAATTTAGAATTAAAGAAGTAGGGGAGAATTTCACAATGTTTGCATGAGAAATGGGTAAGTCTTGTATTGCATTCATGTTCTTATTATTTGATTTATAATTTGCAAGAAATTAAGAGGGGAAATTAAAGCATATAAAATGAAGCCCATGGCATTGGATTTCACGTCACCTCCAGTATTACCAGTAATTTGGACAAAATTATAGACACAAATTTTAAATGCGATTTGGATGATTTTCTCATGAAGGCTCCATGATCCCAACAAGAGTGAATTTATGGCAGCCATTGAGGCTAGCCACATTTCCCTAGCCACTTTTTTTCCTCCCTCTATGCATTTCCTAAGCTGGTAAGACTTTGTGCTGAAAATTATGATCCGAAAAAAGGGAAGTCTTGATGGAAGTGGTGAAGGAGTGTTGACCTTAACACCCAAAGCATTTAGATTAATGTTAGGGCTACCAAAATTATGTAGACCAGTAACCATAAGTATAAAATCAACCCTTGATGATTATGAGGCTAAAAAGAAAGACTATGCTGAATCATGAATACAAAATGGTTGTTGACAGATAGAAAGGCTACCACAAGAATTCCTAAGAAGTTGGTCAGGTCACAATTCATGGAGGAAGTGGAAGACATAATTGTGTTATTGAGTAGAATGGTTGGCATGGATGAGGCTTATGAATTCAAAGAATGGATGTGTCCATTCATATGGGTTATCTTGGAGAATAAAGGAAGTATTTGTTGGGAAACACTTATAGCTACATCAATCCATACACAACTCTTTGAATTAGCTACAAAAATTAACATGGATGCCACTGATCTTGAATTCTATATGATGTCATACTTCATCTACAATATTGCAGGTCATAAGCTTTTCCCTGCCTCCCACAAAAGGCATGCTTCAAAGATAGTAAAGTATATGAGGTTTATCCCCAACTATGTTTGAACAACTAGAAAGGAAATGTGAGGCAAGTAAATGATGCATTTTTTGCACTTGTAATATGTCTTTTCAAACCTGAATGGGAGTAGTACAAAATATCTGAAGAGGCTAGGAATGCAATACTAGAGTATGGTTTCTTCTTTATTCAACACAAGTTTTTCACTTATATTAGAGCTAGTGGATTTGATGGGAAGCCATGTAAATTTCCTAGATATGTAGATGACAAGTGGGCCCTATGTGAGCTTTCAAGGCAATTAGCACTAGTGCACAAATTAATTACAGGAAAGCATAAGACCAATATTAAATTTCCTATCAGGATTGGGAGGTATTCCTTCCCCTCCATTGCAAAAGCTAGATTACTAGAAGAAGAGATGGAAAGATTTGAAATGGAAAAATTTGAACCAAGATCCCAATATGACATCAGATGGGTTGTTAGCTCAGCTTTGGGGAGTTCATATGAACATGAACCTCATTTTGAAGATTACTAGATGAACTGCAGAGATGAAGAAGAAGTCAGACTTAGAGATTTCTCAAGGATGACTCTTAGGAAAATTATTGACTTCAAGATTGTTGTAGTACCTCAAGGAGTAGAAGATGATCAATAAAATAATGAGTCAATATTATATTGACCATAATATTGAGGCACAACCAATTTCTCCCATAGTTTGGGATGAGAAGAATCAGATAATCCATATGAAAGAATAGCCAATGTGATGAGAAGGACCTTGAACTAGTTGCAAAAGAAAGGGTATGGATTTGTCCATCCAAAATACAAAAGTATTGAATGATTTCAGAGATTTGGGAATCTTGAAGGAGGATCTTCCTCTTTTAAAAGAAGGAGCTGATAAGATTGATCCATTAGGAGGAAGAGATCCTCAACTACCTACCAAGAAACTCACTTCAGGTATTATTGATGAATGGACTACTGCTACTAGTGGCACTGAAACTTCTATGTCTTCCTTGAAATAAAGACAAAATAAATGCTTTTTGAAATCTATGTAGAATGCCCCTATTACCCAAGTAGTGCCTATACAAGCTAAAGGGGTAGGTCTAACCAAACTTAGATTCCCTCATAAAATACTACTAGGATCATCTAGCACTAGAAAGATGATGAGGGAGCCTTAACAAGTTGATCTTCAATCCAAATCATAAAGTGCCAAAGAAAGAGAGGCACCAGACCTCAAGCACTTTGAGAGAGCTAAGAAGAAAACTAAGATAATACTACCTTTGGTAAGGGACACTGTATTTCAATGAAGGAAAGTGGTCATGTATCAAAAAAGCATAGACATAGAGAGCTCTAAAGTTATTGATCCAACCCCACTCACCAAGGATCAAGAGAAATTGGTTTCCACATTTGCAAAAATGGGAAATGCCATCACCAAATCAAGGAGTAATTCAAGTTGATCCACCTATACAACCAGAAGTTATAGCTGTATTTTTGAATCCAAAGGAGATAGTGATATAATTAGTTCAAGAACAAATAACTCAATATTCCCATGTCCAATCAACCTATGACAGAAAAGGGGCCAGAGGAATCTAGTGCAATGCAATTTAAGGGTCAAGATTTACCTCAATACAATCAATCACATGAACAAGTGAGAATCCCAATTGAGGTAATGGACACAAATATACTTGGGGAGATGCCCTTACTTGAACCTTTTGATGTAACAATTGAAAAATATATAAAAGGTGAGAATGTTTCTCAGGTAGATGAACAAATGAAGGAAGTTTCCCAACCATCAACTGATGAAAGAGAGGTTCAAGTGCAAAAGGTCCATACTAAAAGTTCAACAATTATAGAGCAGATGAATCAATGATTCAAGGACTTGTAAGTGGAGCATCTATAGAGAACATTATCTCTACTAAGAGTCACTCTCAAAGGAAGTAGATATTATAAAGGGTGATGAGTCACTTTAGGGTACAAATCTTGTTAAGGAAGTTATGGTGGAGACTACAAAAGAAGCCACTAAAACAATGGAGACTACGGTGAAAAAAAATGTGCAAATTGATGACAAGGGTCAAAAATCAGCTGATGGGTCCAGGTCTACTAAACAACAACAAGAAGAATAATTGATGAAACAATAACTCACCAATGTGCCAACTCAGGAAGATATCTCTACTAACATCATCAACTTTAAAGGAGGTAGATAATACAAAGAAAGAGGAACTATCCAAGGTGATAGTTCCAACTAGAGAAACCCCAAGAGAAACTACAAATGATTGTTACTCTAATAGAAGAAAGAGAAGGGAAAAGGCACTAATTGATAGTATGACTCAAGAAACAACTAGTCAATCCCAAATTCAAGGACAAGAAAAGGAGCAATTGGAAATAGTAACAATGCATGATGAATCTAAAGAGCCAACATTAGAAGTGAATAAGATGCAAGAAGAAATAAAATTATTGCAAAATCCTCAAGAAGCATCTAAACAATTGGTAGTTTCTCTGAAAAGTCCCAACTTGTATCACAAGGAGAAAAAGTGGGAAACACTCTCACAACTAGTTGGTTGGGAGGATTACTTTTAGATGTGGAAAAATAAGTTTCTCTCCAAAGAGGTTATAGATATCACAAGTATAGATTTTCCAAAGCCCAAAAAACCCTTAAAAAGGAAAAATCCTTACTAAGACCCATGTAGACTAACAAGGGTTCAAAACTTTAGAAATTATAACCCCTCACCAAGGTAAATCAAAGCATGAAATTACAATGAGTGATTATGATGTTCAACACATTCATTTGGGGAAACCTACCAGAGAAACATTAAAACAAGATATTACACTAGTTGTTGAGGGTTTGTTGCATAAAGTTGATGATGATAGGTGTCTAAAAGGATATTAAAGGAACAAGTTAGAACATTATCCTCATACATACAAAAATGGGTACAACCTGTAGATGAAGGGAAAGAAGTTATGTTACTAGTATAACACCTCAGATTCTAGAAGAGGCTGACAGGGCTAGAGAAATGACTAGTGTTGTGGATAAATGGAAAGAGGAGTTGATTGAAAGAGGAAATAAGATTATTGAGAGGTAGAATGTTATGAACAACTGACAGAATTTTTTAAATGATGTCAGTGATCAACTTAACAAATGTGGAGATGAGTTGTACTTCTAGGAAGGAATTCTTCCTAAAATGGAAGCACTAGTTCAATTAGATGATCAATTAGTGGAAGATGAACAAATTATTCCCCTGAAGAAAGGGGAATACAACATACTTATGAAGGAGCTATCAAGTTAAGGGTGAAAACTCTCAAGTATATTGATGAAATTATTCTTTTTGAAAGGGAAAAGATAATAGAGAACATATAGATAGACTTGATGAGTGGTTAGGAAAACTTGTGATAGAGAAAAAATTCACCTATGGTGATTGGGGCATTGAGAATCTGGTACAATCCTTTGATCAAAATGTTAATGGAAAACCTGATGCAGTGAATCCAATGTTTAGTTATGATACTATCCAAAAGTTTGTTGGTTTGGAGAAACACATGACCAAGTTGTCAAAGAAAATAAGAAAAGGTAATGTTGTAAGGCCAAAATTTGAAGGAGTACTCAGAGAGAAAATGTTGATATTCATGTTCCAGGTCAGAATTGATGAAGATGACCTTATCCCAATATTTCAGAGGTTTGATGCATATAATGAAAGATTATCAGAAACACAACAGAACAATGTGTCAAGGAACTTGAAGTTGGCCCCAATAACCATGATCAAGCTTATGCTTATCTTTTCTAACAAAAAACTTTTTCTTTTTCAAGTTGATACTTTCATAGTGATAGTTGAATAGTGTTTTTAAATTGTGATTTTCAAATATGTATGAAATGTGGAACAATGCAGTAGGATTTCATTTTGTTTTAATAGAATTCTATATCTATTATTAACATGAAATTCATTGTAACATTTTTAATCTTTTGTATTTGAAAATGAAAAGAAAAATGGGGTTCTATAGGGGCCCCACCCATGGAAAAGTTACATACATTTTTGACATTATATCAAAAAGGGAAAACTAGAGAAAAGACACCTAATCTATCTTCCATTACCAAAAAATCCTCCTAAAGGAGGAACCTTATTTAAAACCTATTCTTCCTTAGAAAAACTCCTTCTATCCCAATACCATATTGCAAATAGAACTTCCCCTTCAAACCACAGAGACATCCCATAGCCATGAGATCATCAATATTTATCCTAGGACCATCCAACATACTCATCAATTCCATCTTCTTCTCATAAGAAGAAACCCACCCTTTAGAGATCCAAACCACCTTGGGAAATGATTTCTTCCTTTTGCTTTGTAGATAGAGGGATGAGTAGGAACAATTGATGTGGCTAGAAGTGCAATCACAATGGTTTTTGGTTGAGAAGGATGAGGAGATTTAGAGATGATTCACCCTTGCATTTCTGCATAACAGATGGTGACACTTCAGAGAGGTTGAGAAGGTGGAGATTTTGTGGGCCTTTTCTCCAAAGAAGAAACATGTTGTTCCAACTCATTCACCTTGTGAAAAAAAGAGTAGGAATAGTGTCTATACAAACCCCTTCACCAAGCTCATAAGATTCTGAAGGAATATCCTTCATAGTGAACTCTTCATTATGCAGATGAAAGGGCATATGTTGTCAATTACCTTTCACAGATGGCCTGCTCTTGAGCCATAATTGCTTTAGTACCTTGAGAGTCTTCTTGATGCTCCCACCTTGAAAAGATGAAAGTACATCATTTGGAAGGTAGAAAAACATGGGACTGATTCTAATGAGCCTTCAAATCAAAGCCACACAAACAACTTGGGTGTCAATGGCCCATTATAGTCCTCTAGGATCCATAATTCAAATAACATCCTCACAAATGCTTCATTTGGGCTTGATAAATCAAAAACTGAGTTCAAATCCTCAAAGGATATTTCCTTCAAACTAGATGCTAATGTCACTCCCACCATGTTGTAGAGATAGAGAAATCCACCAAGATTTTTCACACTCAAAAGAAGGGATGTAAATTTGTAGGAGAAGTGATGGAAATTTATAGTAAAAATAAAGCTAGTGAGTTAAGTTGAGCACAATCATGATGAGTTGATCATGAGATTGTCTGTGATACCCACAAAGGAGATAAGTGTGAAATAGAATGATATCATACAAAAAGGAGGAAATTGGCTTGATATGATACAACACATGTGAAAACACTCATCTCAAAAGATATGACAATGATTGTGTGTGTTTTGAGGTGGATTCTCAAAAGGTGGGAATGATTAAATATCAAATCAAACCATTTGGAGGCACTCAAAAATCATTAAAAAGTTCTCGACTTACCTACCTAAAAAAAATAATTAAACAAATGATACCAAAAGGGTGACATGGCATCCCAGTCATTCTAAGATAATGAAAAATACAAATCATTTGTAATTCCTCCACATGGCATCACAAAATTAGAATATTTTCAAAGGAATGATAATAGATCAGATTGTGTGCCAAAAAGAGGAATATTCTTTTGAAGATTCACATTTTTTGGGGGAAAAGGAAAAAGAGAAGAGAGAGAAGATAATTATATATATGAGAGGAATGTTCTCATATAAAGGGGGTTAAATTTTTCTAAATTCTTAGAGAAAACAGAGAAAAATCGATTGTACTTTTCTTGAAGAACCTGAATCAAACCGAGAGACCAATGTGAGTTATTTTATTTTGTCCAAACCTTCTCATGCCAAGATGATTGCAAGTGTACAATCATTGGAAGCATTGAGGCCATAGGATTTATGGCCCCTTGCTGAGAAATTTGAATTTCTTGAAATTAACTATGTGTTTTCTCCTGAGAAATGTTGTCTTTGTTCCTAAGGTAAAATACTTTGAATCAACTACTTTCCTTCCTGTTGCAATCTTATGTTGATAGTTTCTTTGAATTACACTAGATCTTGTCTTAATTAGTGGCATTTTGGAACAATCAATTACACTATAGATAGAGATTTTCTTTTTGTGGTGTGATAAATAGTTTTAAATTCATATTGCCTCTATTTGGTTGAGAAGATCTTAGTAATATTTTGAGTGTATCTTGAGCGTAGTTGAACATGAACTGTTAGTGTTTTATTGAGAGTTTAGTATGAGATTTTGTGTTTAAATTCTCAAAGGTTGTGTGAAATCTTGTACTCTTGGGCTTCCATGAGTGCATACCTTCTAGTTAAAGGGTTGTTACTAGGTTGTGTGATGTGTTTTCTTTCTTGGGGAAATTTCCAAACATTTGTAAGGTTTTCTTGAGAAACTTGTATAATCAAATTTATCCTTTTAATCTCCCATTCATACACAAAAATTACAACCTAAACTATTAAATCCTTCTAAATTACCCATGTTTTCCTGCTTATAACCATTTTCCAAGGGAATTTACTATCTCTACCCTCCCTTTCCATAAATATGTAGAAGCAAGCTAAAATCTACACTGTCTAGAGTGACTTGAGTCCTATTTTGAAAGACATCTACATTATTTAGTGTGATAACATGAGAAAATAAATATGAAATCCTAAGCAATATATATATATATATAAAGAATGGCTTAGCTGATTTACACTTGATCCTAAAATTCTACTGAACAGAGAAAACTAATGAACATGTGGTCTATTATATCTTCAATGCTCAGGATAAATTCTGAGCTCACGAATATCATGTCGACATGGGGCGCCCACGGATGGACAGGGGCTCCCGGGCATTGGAGACTCACATCGGGCACCCATGACTATATAAATGGTCAAAATCTGTTTTACAAAGTTGTCACAAATATTCCCTATTGATCACTTCAGTGATGTCGCTCTTTGATCACCGAAATACCGTATCTTACAAAAAGATTCACCTCAAAACCTACAAATCACATCAAATATAAAAAGGAAAGATGCAATATGGGGGGTCATACGACTCCCTGATAATACCCAACAAAGTGAGATTACAACCGAGTACCGCATTACATCTCGTACTCCATGTAGTTTTAGTGAGTGTGTGTAGAAATTGAGCCCTAAGATGCCCTTATGCAATTGCACTTTAGATAACAGTGTCAGTAGCTAGATGTAATAATGTATATAAATGTGTGGATGGAATAAATAAATTCCCTTCCTATGCTATGTATGTAGAAATTTGTAGTCACTTTCCATTGAATGCATGCTAAATGGATGCTTTAGAGTGCTTTAGGTGCCTTCAAATGCAAGCTTAACTGATGATAGTATATGCTTAGTGCTTGGTCCTTGATTTTGGTGACATAACTATGTATTTATATGATTCCCTTGTTTGAATTTTGTAATTGACAATTGAAAGGCATGACCCATAAGTGAAAAAGATTCCCAAAAGATAAAAGAGACCCAAAAGAAGTGAGTAAGGTGGAAAAGGGGTTGGGGCACCAAGGGGACACGAGTGCTTGTGGGCTATTGTCCTAGATGGGCGTTGGTGTCTAAAGTCATTAAAGATAAATAAGTAAAATACCGACTGGGCTATAGGGTGTGTAAGACCAAATAGAAAATAATAAACACAAAAAGAGGCCAAAGATAGTCGTCAATTACTAGTTTTCTTGCTTAGGAATCATATGAATGTTAGTATGCATTTAGGACCTAGAAATGTACCCAAGTGCGTGATTTTGTGTCTACATTTTACCACACTTTATGTTGTTGAGTTAATACTTGATAACATAAAGTAGATAAAAGATGCGTACTTTGTTTTTCTCAAGAGCGTACAAGTGTGAGAAGCACACTGAGTGGAAAAGTGAAGCATGGAATGAGTGCAAAAAATGAAGCGTGGAAACTAGGAAAGGAAAGTGACCCTAATGGTGTATGCATATGTGTTGTGTTGTACATGTTGTCATTATAACTTATAGCTTTTACTTCTTGTATGACAAACCTACAAAAAGAACAAAAATGTAGTCAAAGTCTTGTATATGATAAATAAGAGAAATGTGTGTACAAATATGTAAAAGGTATAAAAAGGAAAGTGTGCACCGATGTAAAAGAGTGAAAAAGCTATAGAAAAGTGTCCTAAAATGCTATGTAGAGTGATTTTTTTGGGTGATATCATGCTAAGAGAGAGTTTTTGGGTGATCTCACAATAAGAGCGAAGTTTTTGGGCATGTCATGCTTAAAATGAGTTTTTAGGTGATCTCACCAAAGAAAAAGTTTTGGGAGAAAGGTCTAGTGCTTACTCTCCATCCATTACTATGCCCAATAAACATCACCGCAAATTGTGTGTTCCTATTTGTTCCTATTGTCCTTGATTTGTTCTATATGTATTAATTTTTTTGATTGAAATATATTGAGGATATTGCATGCATTCTATTGTTAGAGGAATGTGCTTGATCCTGTCAAATTTCTCTCAAGGCTTATGTGAACTGTTATGATATGAGAAACTACTTGTGTGTGCCCTAGACATTAGTGCCGGAGGAAACATGCACCCAAGTGCTCTGTTTCGAGCCTCAGGTGGTGTCTATGCTATGGTTCTCGACCCAAGTATGATTATGAGCCGTGTTGTAATTTAGTAATCATGTATTGATTCTATGTTGTACTATAATGTGATGTAGCTCCGAGCCACCGTATGGGGTGTTTTTTACCCAATGTATGCCCTCCTTGTTTGGGGTGCATGCGACATTTATTAGGAGAATGCAACCCAAAAGAGGACATGATGCTGATAAAACTAATACCTCGCAGAGGATAGGGATGTGCATGGTAGAAACCAAGGTACATGTAAATCAAAGTGGCTAGATACATGTATTAGTAGCAAAAGTAACAAACATGACATATACAAATAATGTAACAAACAAGTGTACATATAATATAGACTATGAAAAGTGGGTTTCAAACATGGGACATCACTCAAATGTCACGAGACAATAAGGGCTTCTGAAGGAAAATAACAAGGAAACAATGATCAAAAAAACATAGGGCATATACCGAAAAAATGGCATACAAGTAAAAGCAATGAAAAGTAAAAATGTATCGCATAACCATGGTGGAAAATAGTCATGCAAGGAAAATGTTGCACATGAAGCACCCGATAACATGTTAGAAAGATAAAGAGTATGTCAAATAATGTATGTATCAATGGAACATGTAGTGTGCTAAGTAAGAATAGAAAGTAGTAAATGATGAAATAATAACACCAGTAGCGTGTGAGAAAGTAGATGCCCCACGAGCCTCAAAGTGGGATCTGGTAAGAGGTACAATGCCAAGCATCATTGTAGTGTGTAAGGACTTGTAAGAAGTTTGCATTGAAACTAGAGAACAAGTGAACATGCATGTGTATGTAGAAAATATATTGACATATTAAATATCCGTCTAATAAGGGAATAAAATATAGATGTAAGTATAAGCAAATAACAATAAGTGCAACTAATATATGCATTATGTAGTATATGAGTGAGATGGAATGGTATATAATGTGAATGTGATAGGAGCAAGATGTACCCCGATGGGTGTGTATGAGTATGAGATGAAGTTCATTTATAAAAGACCCTTAACAATTAAGAATGGATCATAGAACAAGAGTGCATCATCACGAAATGGTTTGAGGATATTTTCTAGAAAGATAGATCATGAAGCATAAAATGTGAAAAGTGAATGCAGTGAAGTTCATTCTAGATCTAGACACTCAATAGTCGAGTATGAACCATAGAAATAAAGTGTGCCATTGGGTAATGAATGTTTTTATGCATAATAGTGCTTGAGATGCATCAAATTGAGTGGGTTTTTAAGTGGCTTTTCCATGGAGGTAGCAAGACAATAAATGCCACCCTTAAGCTTATTAGTGATGATGTAAGGTCCAAGCTAGTTAGGCTTGAATTTCCCTTTGAGATGAGCCTTGGTGGTTGTATTATTTTTTGATTTTATTTTAACACAAGGTCACCGATATTGAATTTGTGTGGATAGATTTTATTATTTTAAGCTTTGCAATGTGATATTGATATACTCGAGATGTTCGAGAGCTTGCACGTGGTGAGAGTCAAGCATCTCAAGCTCATGGATTCAATTTTCATGATATTCATTTTCTTTGAGAATGCCTTTGAGTGATACCCACAAAGAGGGTATTTCCATTTAAGGGGATTACCGTCAAAGCTATAAACAAGTGAAAAGGGTGTAGTGTTGTTGGGGTGTGTGCACACTAGTGCGGTAAGCCCAAAGAGTGTATAGAATTTGATTGTGCCAATCGTCACCACTAGTATCAATGGTCTTGCATAATATTTTGAAAATTTTCTTATTAGTAGTTTCAACTTAGTTATTTTCATGTGGATAACAAGGAGTGGAAAATATTTTGCTTGATCTTAAAATTTACATAGAGGCACTTAACATCTTTATTTTTTGAAAGGAGAGCCATTATCGGTGATAATGGCGGAAGGAATGCTGAAGCGTGTAATAATGTGAGTGGTGATAAAATGACAAATATTAAGACCAGTGGTAGTTTGCAAGGGTTCATTTCAACTTTGACCCATTTAGTAAAGTATTATGTAGTAGTAATGATGAACTTATGACCATCAACCGACTCTGGGATTAATTTTTCCAAAGAGATCAAGACCCCATAAGGAAAAGGGCCATGATAGAGCAAGAGGATGAAGGTCACATATAGTTACATGATGGAGATTGATATGTTTTTGACATTTATAACAACGTTTGGCATATTCTAAGCACCTTTGTTCCATTGTGGGCTAATAGTAGCCTCGGCATAATGTTTGCTTATGACATAGCTTTTCCCGAGAAGTGGCCACCACATAGACTATCATGAACTTAAGAGACAACCATGGGGATGTCATTGAGTCCTAATCATTACAACAAATGTACATCAATGATCTATTAAATAATGAAGCATAAATGATCATATGGTGCATGACTCTCATCGTAGGTGACGATCTTCATGAGGTTAGAGACCATCGGGAATGATTTGTCATAGAGGAAGATATAGATTTGAGTGAACCATTTGGGATGATCATGACTATGTGTAAGAACACATGTTTTGAGAAGTGGATTATTAGTAGAAGGCTATCGTATGTGTGTTGAATGATGAAAGTGTCTTGTCATCAAAAATATCATGAGGAATGAGTGATGCTTTTGCACTAGCAATGATATCCTCGTTCATGACGATTATATTTTAGGGATAGTGGTGAGAGAGTAGGACTCAAATGTGGCTAAGATTGATTTGATGAGGTTATTATATGGAATGAGATGCTCCTCTTTGGTTTGATACATGTCATTAACTTGGTTAATAATGAGTTGCGAGTCGCCATGTATTTTGATATTTTGAATAATAAGTTTATGAGCGATAGTGAGGCCAAGAATGAGAGCTTCATACTCAGTGATGTTATTGGTACATGAGAATCCTAAGTGATATGCAAAGGGGAGATGGTCACCATGCAAAGTGATAAATACAATGCCAACCCCGATGCCCGAGAGACAATGAGACCCTTCAAAAGTACATAGTTCAAGTGTTGGTGTCAATATTGTAAGTGGTAAATTCATCTCAAAAAGTGTCATAGCTATGGTGATGTATCGTAGAAAGAGCAATGTTGACTAGTTGATCGGTGATAACTTGGTCCTTGATGGGTTTTTTGTGGGATGAATTTGAAATCAAACTTTTGAGCAACATGACCCATCATGCAAGGCAACCCGATAGATGAGTGTGAGATAAGAGATAACATAAAGGATCAAATTTGGTAATTATGTGAACCTCATTATTGAGAAGGTAGTGTCCCAGTTTGTCCGTGACAAAGACGGCCAAGCCATAGTTTTTCAATGTAGTTAGTAATTACATTCGTAGGATAACAAAGTGCAACTAATGTAATAAATAACTCTTTCACATTGAGAGTCATCATGTTGAGCAAGAAGGGCCCCTAATGCATGAAATGTAGCCAAAATGTACAAGAGGAAAAGTTGATCGGGTCAGTAGGAGGCACTAGGAAAAGAGGATTTAATAGATATGCTTTAATAGCCTCAAATGTGCACTAAAATGGTCATCTCAAATGAACTGGTCCCCTTTTCATTGACGTGAATGGTAATGGTGGTAATGAAATTTACAAATCAAAATGACCAAATGTCATAATCTAGATTTCATTGGCCCCAACAATATTCATTACTTAATTATTTTAATTAAGCTAATTTCCACCTCACCCTCCACCTCACCTAGACACCTCCTAGCCACCTCACCCTAGACCTATTCTTGGCATGTTTCCATAACTAACTAAGACTTGGTCCCACTTACCTTAATGAGCTAAGACTTAGTTCAACCCTAAAAATCAATGCCTATTATCCCTCTAACCACATTCCCACTCATAAAAAGGCAACTTCCACTTTGATCTGGGAGAATAGATAGATCTGGTGGAAATGATTGCCAAGATCTGTTATTTTTAGTAAACCTAGGGAATCCCACCTTAACCGACACTTGGTCACCCCTAAACCGATGCCAATCAACCCAAAACCATCGTTGGTTACCATTTATTCACCTTAGCAACCTTTTTTTGGGTTGGCACATTCTAAGAGATCAAGGAGACGAGAAGAGAGCTACATGCAAGTAGAACCAGAGCCTTTTCACACCTACAAACATCCATAGCCAACACTAGATAGATCCAGAAGCATTGCACTCACTGGTGACATTCCAGGAAGCATCACTATTGCACAAAGCTCCATCCCATTCTTCCGATCATCATCACCACCCATTCAACCATTGGACTCTGCAACATTGTAAGTGTTTTATCACCATCATTTCCATTCTTATTTTATCCATAATAGAGTTTTTATTTTATTTTTTTATTTCTTCCATTAATATTCCCATTCCTTCATTACTACTTTCATAAAAAACTCAAAATTCCTCTACCCACCCATTAATCACCCATATCTTGGCTATTTTACCTCTCTCGAGTGTTCTCAAGACATTCCCACATGACCTCCCTATCCACCCTTCCATCTTAGCTCTATCTTAACCTCACCTCAATCTCAATTGAGTTCCTTTGAACTACCACCCACCTATACCGATGCCGGTTACCCATGACCGTCGTCGGTCTCTCCTAAACCATCATCGGTTATACTAGACCGATGATTGGTCTCTGTGTTTTACACCTTTTCCAATAACAGAGCCAACCTACCTTCTACCAAGTGACCCAAACAACCTAGAACCTACCCTGACCAGTTCCAACACCCTGACACACTACCTACCCTTCAGATCTGACTATAGCCTAGCCTGTTATGTTAGATTTGCTTATTGTGCTTGAATGAGATACCTAAATCATATCAACTACATAGTAGGAATTTTTTATTTCTCACATTAAGTTGTTTTAAATAGTGGATTGACAACCATCTAGGGAGTATCACACTTCCTAGATCTAGCACACGCTAGGTAGTCCACTATCATATATTATTTAACTCTTCTTTTGTGGTCTTGTTTTCTATTTCAGGTAGTTCCTCCCAGCCAAAAGGAAGCTCTC
The DNA here is from genome assembly GCA_018340775.1 of Taxus wallichiana var. yunnanensis. Lineage (NCBI taxonomy): Eukaryota > Viridiplantae > Streptophyta > Pinopsida > Cupressales > Taxaceae > Taxus > Taxus wallichiana. The sequence goes on from CM031234.1 coordinate 677,719,642, forward strand.
ACAGTCAACATTGGATTGAGAAGTCAAAACACACAAACAACCATCAACCGACCAACATAAATAGTATTCCTCCTCATCCCATAACCCTTATCTATTTCATCTCAATAATGTAAAGAAAATGGTGAAACATTTTGGCATGCCCAGTGGGACCCATCCGGGTTCCTTGCATTTTTCTTCATTCCTAGGTAAAGATGGTGTGTTTTTTATTTTCTAAATGTATTCACACTAAATCTCTTTCCTGGTAATCCTCTCTTCTTCTAATTGTCTAAAACAACATCTATTTTCTAGGTGCTTAAAACAAACCATTTCTTCTTTTTTGCATTCATGCATAAGTAGTGAAAGAGCACATTCCTACCTGTTCATCATTTGCTTCATCAAACGTAATTTGTCAATTTGGGTTTAAAATCAGTTGCATTTCATCCTTGTATGTTGCATTTAGCTCACATTAAAATGAGGGCAACCTATATGTTGGAAGTCATGCCTAGCTGATGGTTGACACAAAGAATCATAGAAAAGCACTCTCTTTCTTCTTCTTCTACCAAACTACACAAAATTGAAAAAAATACACATCTTCTTAAACAACATCTCACCTGAAAGAAGTTGTCAATGATCACATGATCAATGGATTGACAGTGGGCACCCAAGCTGGTTACTTCTGTCCAGTCATTACCTCAGAGGATGGCCCCCCACCATAACATAACCTGAAACCTCTCCTTTTAGATATCCTTCTTCGTAGGAAGCCTTCCTCACCAAAAACTCTACTCTAAATTCATGAGTCAGTCTTCTAAATAGCATAAGCTCAACACATTAAAATCACTTGTTGGATACATGTTTTTAGCATTTGATTGACGTGCATTTTGAGGTGTGAGGATACGTTTCTCCATTTTCCATTCTTTTTCCTTACACACTCCACAATCATAGTTGGAGTATTCTACTTCTTCTGAGTGTGTCAGGACCTCATTATATCATCTCCAGGCTTCTGGGTTGATCATTCATCTGATCTCAGTTCACAACAATCTATTTTCCTACATTCTTCAAATTTTCATAGTAATCTGACATCGGTTTATCATCGGCATTGGTTTACACTCACCGTCATCAGTTCTACCTAACCACCATCGGTTCCCTATCCTTTTGGTTAACTTTCCCAAGGGACACCTATTCTCATCTTCTTCACTATTTTGAGTTTTTCTGAGTCTCTGTACTCTCTGTATTCTCATAAATGGTCATCATACAACTTACTATCTGACATTCATCATTTTTTACCCCTTTTGGTCAAACTATTCTTTTCCCACAATAATCAACCTCGGTTACACCTGAACCATCATCGGTCATCCATAACCGGCGTCGGTTACCCTTGTGTTGATTCTCAACTGATACATTACCCAAATCCACCTACAAACACCTATTTTTCTCATTCCTACTACTTTCTGTGTCATCTCATGGGCTACAACATCACCTGATATACATTCATTCACATGGTGTTGACTCACAACCAAGCTAACACTCTTATATTCCATGCTAGTCATCAACCACTCCCACCTAGTCCTTCACCACCCTCTGTCCTATCACCCATGGATCCAACCCTACCTACCACCATTGCTATAGGTGATGAGGAATTCACATGACTCCTCGATCAAAATCCCGTGGCCTTACAGTTCTACCTTTCCCACTCTTCCACCTGGGACTCCTCAAGTCAGTTGATATATGGCATGCATGTATCCATCTCTCCTACCCTTATCCCCACTTCTCGCATCAGCCCCTACTAGTTCAACATTACCTTCACCTACTTTACCCCTAGTGGTTTCACAGCTAGGCCCCATACCCACTATGACCACTACATCTACAGTATCAGTCACACACTGTAGTATCTATTTGTTCCTCATTGACCACCCAGACCATAACCCCATCCACACCCATTATCTCATAGATACCAATTGCAACACAACCACCCATGGTGTCAATGACCCCTACTCCATTCCAGAATCTTGTCCTCTCCATCCCATAGTCTCTTCCCCCAATCACTACTAGAGTCACTGTGACTTGCCCCACCTACATATACATATTATCAACAACCCCCTATCTCATCCATCATTCATTCTGATATATGCCCTCTATGTCAATCCCCTATTCTCAACCTTCCTATTCGGCACCACCATACACTGGAATGCCACCCACATCACATGTTCAGTACCAGCCCTCTACACCCACAGAGGAGCCCTTCCATCACAACCTACCAATGACCTCATCAAATTAATGATGGAAAGGATGCAGACACTAGAAGCATCGGTTTCTAGCTCACACAATTCTCTCACCTACGATGAAATCTGTAATGAGCCCATTCATCCATCCATTCCTATTCACCCATACCATGTACATTGGGAAATGCCAAAATTCAACCATTTTAATAGTAAAGAAGACCCACAACAACATTTTTGGTCTTTCAAACATGGGTGTTACCTGATCATCCCATGATGACGCTTTACTCCTACAGACCTTCCCGATGTCCCTCACAGACCTGCATTGACTGGGTACAGTGGGCTACCCAAACATTCCATCTACTCATTTAATCAAGTAGCCCAAGCCTTCTTAGACCACTTCTCAATCAACATTGTTAAGAAAGTCACCATGACTGATCTTTACTCCACACGACAGATATGATGATGACGAGTCTATCACTTGACTTTGTCACTCATTGGCACAACCTAATTAACCAACTCACATTTCAATTACCTCAAACTAAACTCATAGAGTTGTTTACTCAGGGCTTGTGCTAGACACATCTCACCAACCCTACAGGTGTAGACCTTCCACACTTTTTGACGAGGCATTCACCATGGCACAAAAATTGAGATTCATGCTATCAAAGAGAAGAAAATTCAGCTACGTAACAAGAACATCACGTTCAAATCAAATGATGCTTCTTCATCTTCAAACCCCAAAAAACTATTCAAAACCCAAAGGATCTTCCAATGCCATAGTTCTCAAGGCTGGACCCTCTCACCCATCAAACCAAGCCAAACCTTCTTCTAATCTCTCTCCCATCCAAGCTTTCCAGTTCAGATGAGAACAAAAAAGTAATACACTTCAATAGAGAACCTTATTCTTCTATTTTGGAAAATCTTATTAAGGCTAGTGTCATTACCCTTCCACCTATAAAACCACACACTAGTTTTTGACCCTGATCACCCCATGCCCATGTGTGGTATAAAGAACATGAATTTTGTAACTATCATCATGTCAAAGGTCATAGCATGATGATAACTACATCACCTTCAAGAATATCATCCAAGAAATGTTAGACAATGGAGATCTAGTCTTGGATAACCCAAATGCACCCACTAACCAAAACCTACATATCTTCAAAAATCCATTCCCTAATCATGCCCCATCTTCCAACCAAACTGGTGACACTTCAACCAATGATAACAATGTCCGTGAGGTCCACATATTTTCATGACATACCAATTGCTTCCCAATTTACCCCATGTTCCTTCCATAGATGAAATCTTAGCCCGAGCTCCCCTACCTACATAAAACCTATTTCATCTACTCCTCCACCCATAGAGGAACCCCCTTCATTTTCTCCTTCACCCGTGGAAGAGCCTATAATTAGCTCCACCTTTGGCCCCTCAAATTACCGAGTAGTCATCAATGGCACCTCTCCTACTCATAGGAGATACATGTCCACAACCTACACCATCACAAGGAGAGTCCACCTCATCTTGGCCCATCCTCTCCTCTACCCATGGAGGATCCTATAAAATACCATTTCCTTTAGATGACCATTCTCCATCGGACCTTCAAGATCTCGTTGATCTACTTTCGGCTCTCTTACCCACAGAATCTGAGGCTAGCCATTTCCTATGTCTCAAACACATTTTACGGGGATTTCTACTTGATCCACATCATCCCCACTTACAACAGTACCATTTTCATGCTTGGCCAATCACCTGACTATGTTGATAGAGCCTTACTTTGGGGACGTCTTCTACTTCCTGCTTCAACCCAAATGCAGTTGTCACTCACCGACACCTCCACAATCTATCCAAAAGTGTTTCAAGTGACCAAACCAAACACAACCATGACTATTGCAACACCTTCCATGTCATCACCCATAGCCAACACACACCTCTTCCCACAACCCAACATACACCTACACCCAAACACCTACCCACACCTATATCATCTCCCTTACCTAAACCCATCACTACCTTAGGGGTCATGCCGACATCAAACCTTACTCACCCACCCATCAAATTAGATTTAGCCACATCTTCCCAAACCAACACTAAACTTATTCTAGCCCCTAAAAAGAAGACCCAACCTCCTAGGCCTCATACACCAACCTCACCTACCACACCATTATCACCTTCACCCCTTCCATCCATCCTAGGACCTCACCCCTCGACCCTGGCCAAACAACCTCCTTCCACCGGTAAACCAAGAATGCACAACAGCCCACCTCCTCATCATGACCTCTAATATACCCAAGTGATCCACACAACCCCACCATCACCCATGACCTTCTTACCACCCATACCACCACTACCTTCCATAACTTCTTCACTACCCATGACACTCTCTCTCTCTTCCTCACACCTTCTACCCAACCTCTACCAACCACCTCCACCATTTCACACTGATTACCCCATGGGTAACCCATCCTTTCCACCATCTACTTTTCCTTCTACATCTCATACACCCATGTCACCTTTTCCCCAAGAAGGTGCAACCTAAAGCTAAAAATCCACTACCCTCCAATAAGGTAGTTAAACCAACCAAACCTTCCATCACCAACTCTTCTACCATGCCCATACCCAAGCAGATGCAACCAAGACCTAAGACCACTCCACACACCAAACTAGTGGACCAACCCATTCCCCCTCCTGTAAAGCCTCTTCCTCCACAATCAGCCACACACTGTACCCAAACCCACACTCACCTCCCATTGTGATCCACTAGCAGGGTCCTACGCCAAAATCTTAACCAATCTCCTCAAACCTCTTGTCATCACATTACCACCTCTTAGACCTTATGACCCACTCAAACCCAAACCAAAAGGGTTTGATGAAACTAAAATTTTGCCTACCATCATGTGCCAGACATGATGTAGAGAAATTATAAGGCTTTAAAACCACTCTTGTCCAATTATGTCCTCCCAAAGAAAATTTTGATGATGATGATCTTCTTGATGAGGACCCCATTTCACCTTCACCAATTTCCCCAGATCTTCTTCCATTACCTACTCATCCACCATCAAATTTGACCAATATCTCCACCCCCCCAAATCTTTGATCCACCCCACAGATTCGATCAACATGATCAACATTTCCATGACACCCCTCTTCACCACCTCCCCTAAATTAACAAAGGCAAGGAAAAGGGGAAAAGAAAAGGTGGTAGCCCATCAACCAACCCTTGTACCCAACATACCATCTACACCCACACCCAAAGTCACCATTCGAGGTCCTTGCATATCCTATTTCCGATGGGGTCACACATCACACAATGCTAAAACAATTACACCAATCCCCCTCAAAAATGTCTTTATATGACCTCATCCAAACCTCTGAGTCACATCATCAAGCCCTCATGGAGGTCCTTCAATCTATTGAGGTTTTACCAAATGACCCCACACCCATGGCCTCCATCATTACCCCTCACCACGTAGCCTCTCTCACTAAGTCATCACCTTCCTCTACACCTCCACCTACTCACCAAGTAGCCACCCTCAACTTTTTAGATGAAGAGATCACTCCCTTCCAGTCTGATGACCCCGAACCCCACTCTTTTCATCTCATCATCTTTATCGATAATATACACATACGACATGTTATGATCGATGGTGGTGCTAGTATTAACATCATCTCCTCCCATGCATATGACCAAATGTGCATACCTACCAATTACATGCATGGTAACCCAGTTATGTTGCGCTCCTTCAATGATGCCATGACCTCTACCCTGGTACCATCATTCTCCATGTCCGCATGTGGGTCCCCGCACTATCCCAAAACTTTTCTATGTCCTAGAAGGAGAGTTCTAGTATAATCTTTTTGCTTGACCTTGGATCCATGCCATGGGTTGTGTCCCTTCAACTTTACACCATTGTCTCAAATTTGAACACGAGGGACATAATTACACCATCCCTACCAACCCATCACCTTTCAAGACCTATAACATGCTATATATGGCCCAATGATGTGCTTGTACTAGTCAAGGCATCTACCACTATCCCTACTTCACCTTCACCTACAAGCCCATCCACCAAGACTACCACCACCTCTCCCACATCTAACCTTGTTATCCTATCCCTACTACCTATTGCAGCCTCTACCACTTGACTCACCTGTTTCCCCATCATCTAGTGAGTCATCTATCCCCTACCCACATATCACTACTACGATCCCTTAGAAGGTGTTTTTCAATGCCTCACTCTGGGGAATACCACCTATACAATATCGACACCTTCCTCACCCCACAAGAGTATGGGAACCTACGTCAACACCCCAAGTTATGACATCCGCATAGGTGAGGTTTTTCCTTATGGTCCTCCCCACCTTCACACTAATCTAACATATGGGGACTTGATATTTCCACCTATAAACCCGAACCTCCATCCCAAACCCAACCATTTTCATCTCGACCTACACTCCTCACTAACTAACCACTTTCGCTCACACTTTCCTCCACCGGTGCACATGGAAAGGATTTGGCTTTGGCTTTTTATGAACAAGGCCACCATACTATCATTTCATGTACCTCTCTGTAAACACAATGACCATAGTGGCATTGGTTTTGATGCACCACCTTCCAAGAAGGCTCACATCGACCTCATTCAGGTCAAAACACCTTCCCCACCTCATTCACCCACATTACCATCTTCACCCACGAGTCCATAGATCCCAAATCTATTCCTCCTAACTTTTTTTTTTTTTTTCATAAACACCATTTCCCTAGGACCTCTAACCTATCAATGTGATGGTGAGGCTCCTCTCTTCTCTCCCATTCCTGTATCCTGACATGATCGATGATGATACACCTTCTATTAATGTCATTCAATGTCAAGATGATGAATCCATCCTCACTTACCTGGGTGCGAAGATTCTTATATTCACCGGTCATTGTTACCTTCTGAGATGAAAACCATGTTGAATGAATCAACCATCAAAATCAACATTAACACTCAGGATGACCCACACATTCTAAAGATCAGGCCAATCCTTAGATGCTACTAAAAGAAGCCTTCACCTCTTTCCTTCGGGACCATAAGCAACGTGTTTTTCCTGGTCCTATGCCGATATGCCCGATATTGACCCAAAAATCATGGTCCACAATATCGTAACCATTCCTGATGCCAAACCCATCAAACAAAAGCTACGGAAAATGCATCCTCGCATTGCTCTTCTAGTCAAAGAAGAGCTTCAACACCTTCTCTCAGTTTCCTTCATCTTACCCATTGACTATCCCCAATGGATTTCTAACATCATTCCTATCACAAAGGTGACAGGGGGACTCCACATTTGCATGGACTTCCATGACCTCAACCTAGCTTGTCCCAAAGATGATTTTCCCCTACCAGGCATTGACCAACTAGTTGATCTCACCACTGCCATGAAAATGCTATCACTCATGGATGGTTTCTCGGGCTACAATCAAATATTACTAGCTCTAGAAGATCAACACAAGACTACCTTCATCACCCCTTGGGGAACTTTCTTGCTATCGAGTCATGCCTTTTGGCCTTAAAAATGCTTGGTGCTACATATCAGCTGAGCCATGACTTACATCTTCCATGACATCATGCATCACATATTGAAGATTACGTAGATGATCTTCTTGCCAAATCTAAACATCAACCAAACACTTCCCATCCTTAAGGTCATCTTTGACCATCTCATCAAGTATTGTGTGTGTCTTCAACCAAAGAAGTGCATCTTTGTGGTACTTTCTAGAAAAATCCTTGGGTTTCATCATTTCTTTGCATGGCATAGAAGTCAATCCTACTAAAGTCAAGGCTATTCTAGAAATGCCTCCACCCACTAATCTCCATCAACTTCAAATCCTACAAGGTAAGTTGTAATCTATTCATCATTTTATCTCATAGCTTTCCACCTTGTCAACCATTTCATCATCTTCTCAAGAAAGATGTTTCATTCAAATGGGATGATGAATGCCATAAAGCCTTTGAAGCCTTAAAACAATACCTCCTTCAACCACCAATGCTCATTCCTCCTAAGGATGACCAACCCTTTTACCTATATATTTCTGCCACTGACCATTCTTTAGGTGTCATGCTCACTCATCATGATGAGCAAACACAAGAGAGCAAGTGGTTTATTACATAAGTCATACCCTTCTAGACTACAAAACTAGATATACCCATGCCAAAAACTCTACTTAGCCTTAGTTTTTGTCACCACCAAACTCCACCATTACCTACTCAACCACAAAACCTTCATCATTACTAATACTGACCCATTACACTATATGTATGCCAAACCCTATCAACATCAACATGTCACATGTTGGCTTATGCTTCTTATGCTTCTTGCCTTGACCTCAAATTCATTCATCAAAATTCCATCAAGGGCCAAGCTATCACTGACCAACTAGCCAATGCACCTATTTCTAGGAATCAACCATCTAACTTTGATTTCCCAGATGAGTCTATAGCTACCCTCTCCTAGATGAACCCACTTACCAAATGACACTCTTCTTCGATGGCTCCAAGTGTCAGCATGGGGGGGTGGGGCTGGTGTTATCCTCATTCCTCTTGATGGTGAACCTATGCCTTTGTCTTTCAAACTCATTTTGATTGTACAAACAATATTGCTGAATACGAAGCACTCATATTGGGTCTCCAGGCTGCTTATGCCTTGATGTTAAGTCCATCAATATCTTTGGTGATTCTCAACTGGTCATAAACCAAGTCAATGGTATATACCAATGTGTATAATGAGATACTTCAAAAGTATAAACATCACGTAGATATAATTTTGACCACCTTTGACCATTACGCACTTCAAACCACCCCACGTTCTACCAATAAATTTGTGGATACCATGGCCTACTTGGCTTCTCAGATACCTACTTTCACCCACTGACTCTAAAATATTTGTCACAATACAAAGGCTACAATCACCCTCTTATTTACCTCATGAGGTCTACTCCATCGGAAACCATTGCACTTGACCCACGTGACCTTTGGTATAAGCAATATGTAGACTATCTTTCCTTTCCATTCTACCCACCGATCTCACTCGTAATGGACAACGTGCCTTTCTTAAAAGTGTCTCTCCATTATGTCATCATGGGTGGTCTTCTTTATAAGCGTGGCTTCAATGGCATTCTCTTACGATGCCTTACAAGTTCTAAAATTCCCTACACCATTAAGGAAGTCCACGATGGAATTTGTGGAGGTCACTTTAGTGGTTTAGCTATCACAAAATGCATTCTTCACCTTGGCTATTATTGGCCAACCTTAAACCATGATTATTTGTGATTATGTCAAATGTTGTGTGAAATGCCAACAACATGCTAACCTCCATCACACACCTAGTCATGCCTTACAAGGTCACACGACCTTTGGCCTTTCTCTCAATGGGTTTGGATCTTGTCGGTGAGATCAATCCCCATTCTTCACAATGCCACCAATGGATCATAACCACTACTAAATATTACACTAAATGGGTAGAGGCCATTCCCCTCATTTCTACAAAAGCTCAAGAAAATATGTGAATTCATCAACCATCACATCATTTTTCACTTTGGTGTTCCTCACCACCTCATCACTGATAATGGAAAGCAATTCAAAAACAAAACCCTACACAAACTATGTGACACTTTTGGCATCCAACTCAGTTTCTCATCACCTTATTACCCGCAAACCAATGGCCAAGCCAAATGAATCAACCAATAAAACCTTGAACAAAATTCTTATGAAAGTAGTCAATGATACTGGGAAGGATTGGCATACGCACATTCCTTTCACCTTGTGGGCTTATCACACTAGTATTCACACTTCAATATACCACACCTTTTCTCTCTCTCTACGGTACCGAGGTTGTCTTACCTCTCAAGTCCAGATTCCATCTCTCTGCATCTCACTACAAGACATGCTCAACGATGATGACTTTCACCAAGATCATTTGGCACAACTTGAGTTATTAGATGAATGTCATCTCAATGCTCTTGACCATCTCCAAATCTACCAAAAATGTATCAAATGTGCCTATGAAAAATGTGTTCATGAATGAACCTTTCAGTCGGTGACCTCATCCTTAAAAGAAAATCAACATGTAACCAAAGAGAGAAAAGTAAATGGGGGAAAATTTTTCTCCTAATTGGCTTGACCCTATATCGTTACCCATGCCTATGGATCAGGTGCTTATCATTTGTCTTCACTCAAAGGTAAACCTAAACCTGAGCCCCTCAATGCCTTGCATCTTTGACCATTTTATTGTTGACATCAAGTTCTATATCACTTTCTGTCAGTTGATCACTCATCCCTTGAGTGTTGTCCACCTTCCATATTACCCATTTTGAGGATCCATGACTAAACAAGAATCATGTGATTACCCATCACCTCTCAACCTTATCTTCAATATGAGTACCATGGCTCTACTCATAGCATGATTCTCATGGATACTTTTCATCTTCTCAAGATGGAATCCCATGGTCATTCATCACTCAAAACCACCCCTTTCATAGTTAACTCTTGTGTGGTTTTGGTTTTGTCTCCTAAACAAGAGCCTACTTTCCTCTATAGTCTTGTCCATGACTTAAACATGTCCAAAAAAAAAAGGGATGCAACTCCTTGAGTCAAACTTCCAAAAAAGATGACTCCCTCAAAAGGGACATCTCTTCACTCTATTTCCACCACTATAAATAGACTTCTCCCTTGAAGGACAACTATATCAAGTCATTTCAAAAATATAATAAAAATATCCAAAAGCTTCCCACATCGATCAACTTCACGAAGACCTCAAGGAGATAATATACTCATCCCATATAGACTTCCCACATTGATCAGTCTATTAAAATACAAAAAAAAAAAAAAATGAAGAAAATGATGAAATTTTTGTCATGGACTTGCCTATTTTTTATCTTGGGTTTCTTGCTAAGAAAAACATGTTGTCATACACTAAGTTACGCTAAACCACCCATTCTCACCTCATTGCCTTTTCATCCTAATTTCCTCTTTACTCAAGGGACTTTCCACAAACCATGTGACATTTTGTGATTATGTGACTTTCTTCACCCTTAGAATGGTCCATTATGCAACACCTTTAGGGTCTTACGTTCATAATCCCATCTTGGGTATAATAGACTCATTAGGGTTCTTATCAATTAAGTGGCTCTTTTTTACCTCTTACCATTTACCTTCCTCATTACTTATTGATTATCCTATACAGACCAGATCATCGACACCTATATTTAAAAACACTCAACCATGCCTATGACCTAAACTCAATCATGCCTATGACCTACATTCAACCATGCCTAACACCTACCAACCCATTCCTCTACTTCATCATAATCTTCCCTAGCTTATGGGAGAACTACATCGGCCTGAGGCCCCTTTTCACCGGGACTATGTAGGCAACACTTCAGGGCATGGGGCCCTTGGAGGTTAGCTCAGCCACTCTTTACCCTAACCAATTCCCCTTTCACTTTCCTATTCACATTCTACCCTAGTTAGTTTCCATTTTATATCAATAACTGAAATTAAACCAAACAAGCATCAATTAATACACATTTTTACCACATCATCAAATCATTCATTTATCATTTCATATTTCCACATATAGCAAATATTTGGGAATTTAAGCCATAACTTGTATATACATCACCATTTATCCCCATGTTACCTACAACTTGGACATTAAATCATTAAATCCATAAATACCAACCATAACCATCAATCATGCCTAAACCAACCTAACTCCAAAACCATGCCTAAAACCAACCTAACTCAATCATGCCTAAACCAACTACTCCATCATGCCTAAACCAACCTCCGACTCCCACCACTCCCATGCCTAAACCAACCTAAAACCATGCCTAAACCACTGCCTAAACCAACCTGACTCCATCCATGCCTAAACCTAAACCACCTAACTCCACCATGCCTAAATCGACTAACTCCATCATGCCTAAACCAACCTGACTCCATCATGCCTAATCCACCTAGTTTCCATCACATACACACATAATAACAGAAATTAAAAGCAAATACACCATCCATACTATAAATACCATCATCTATAAATCAAAAGTCTATGTATAAATACATGTGTACATGGATACAAATAAATGCAAGTATCTCAAAAAATCTCATGTACATCCTCACCATCTTCACATGTAGGCCATATATGATCAAAAATCTCAAAAACTCTCATGTACATCATCACTATCTTCGGCACACGTAGGGTATATATATATATCAAAATGTGTCAAAAAATAGATACACTGATCATAAATGGTGACTAATCATCACCCCACCTGATATCCATCCATGTCTCATCAGTCTCCTCCATCTCCCCTCTAGTGGGGTGCCCTGCCAACCTCTCTCCACCTCACCTCGATCTACCCTCTGATGGCCCCTCACCCGGCTGGTCTACTCATAAACTAGTAGCCTCACCTCCTTTACTATCCCGGGGCTCACTCACCCCCCTGTACTCTCTACACTATGTGCATGTGAGACTGGTCCTCTCACTCGAGGCCTACTATGTGCTCTATACTCTACATAGATGGGACATCTATCCCTATAGCCATCAAGTGATCCTGATAATATCATGCCTCCCTAGGCATCTCTAAACCTAGCCATCGGTATATGGTCTCTGAGGCAGGCCATCGGTCTCGACCCTGTACCTGTCTCTCGGGACCCTGTCCCACTGGTACTGTAATGAGGGACCCTTGTCCCTATGCTGTCCCTATCCCACTGGCTGTAAAATGGGACCCTATCCTTGGGCCTATGTGGGTACCTGGGCCCTATCCTCTAGATGATGGGGTGGTGCACATGCTATACTTGGGCCTATAGGGCCACAATCTATGCCTGTGCAGTGGCCAACTAGCCTTGCAGCCCTGTAACCTATGCCTACAATGTGGCAACTATGTGCCTCTGGACCTGTCAACTATCCCTGCACTATCCCCAACTATGTGACTAGAGTCACCACCTACCCCTGAAGGGCATCTCTCTCTAAACTATGATGGTGGCCAAGTCCAGCTTGCCCCACCTCGGTGGTACTACTCATAGCCATGTTCCCCCACTATTATATACTTATCTATAACTCTAACATCATCAATCCATCGGTCTACCACCTACTCCTCCTTCCCTATAGGCACTTTGTCGGTTGTGGTAGAGGCATAGGCCTCTCCACATCATCCCTCCTGTACTATGGGAATGGTGGAGGTACATCCTGCGGTAACCCAAACTATCATCTGACCTATGTCAATGGGTATCATCTCATGTGCTCTCCTACATGATGCCCCTCTATCCATCGAGAAACTATAGCTCTAACTCTATGACCATCTTCTTGTATGATGGGAAGCCCACATATGGCCTCCAAATGATGTCTACCCTAGAAAACCCTCTAGTATCTTCCTGTAGTGGGCTACATCAGCATAGCCCTAGCCCCCGACACACCCCACCAATAGACACCCACCACCTATAACCAACTCGACCATACCTGGCTCAAATGCATCAAGCCGGGGAAAACCATCGAGATGAACACACACAATGTGCTCATATGCCCAATAATGAAGAAGAAAAGTGCAATAAAGCTGAACCTCCGTAGCCTCCCATAGGCCCATAGCTCCCTGTATAGCTATACCAAGTAGGTTGGTGCCCAGAAAAGTAGGTCCTCTCCTCCATCATATCATGAAGGACTCCCATCAGTGCTCATGGGAATCTCCCACCCTCTACATCGGGTAGTGCAAAACAACACACTGCCTCCATAATCAAAACCACTAGCCTCATCTCCTCAGGATGGGCCACGTACATCTCCCATAGCTCAGGATGGCACTATGAAATCTCATCTCTCACCATCCCCTCTCCAAATACTGTCAACATCAGCTCCTCTTGATGCCTCTGAAGAAATAGAATAACTGCATCCCCTACTATCGGTAGTCACAGAATCCTATAAACATCCTCCAAGGTGACGGTCATCTCACCTGTCAAAAATGGAACGTGTTGGTCACGAATCCCATCTATCGATGAGAGTGACCATCAAACTCGGATCATGAGCTATACACCTATAATGTCAAATCCCAATCAGACCCACCTCATGGTCACATGTGCCTCCACTCCTCATCGGTCACGTCCCCTCAAACATCTAGTAATAGAGGTGGTACCCTATCACGCATCCGTAACTGGTCCCTCACCTGCATACAACAAACCATAAAATCATTAGACCCCACCATACTCAACTCCACCCTTGACCAAAACCTCTCCTATCTCATGGCCTATCTACCCACCCCGCCCCTAATCAACTACCTCTCCCCCCCAAATCTCAATTTCACACCCCTCGACCATACCTATTTATCCCCTTACCCAAACCTTTTCAGGAAACTATACCTTCCTATCTCCTGACCTATCTCACCCACCAACTAACCTTCATTTTTGGCCCAATTTCCTCCAAATGATGACCAACATCGGTTAATATCAACCGACATGGTCTCCCAAAACCACATCAATCACCCCATCCATGACCGATGTTGGCTAACTCCCACCGATGTCAACCAACCTCGACCGATGTCGGTCACATCGCGGATGAACAATCCATGAAAACCCTGCCCTAATTCTCCCCAAATTCCCCATTTCTCCCTACCTACCCACCCATTCCTACCCAAATCACCCCTCAACCCTCCCCCACCCTCATTCACCTAACTACACCTTCCTACATTACTATTTCACCCATTTTCTTCCCAAATTCAAAATTAACCCCCCCAAAAAAAAAACCCATTTTACCCTAACCCGATTTCTATAAACAAATCTACCTAACAAATGAGGAATGGGATCAAATCTTACCTCATCATGATGTCATCTCCATGGGGGTACATCTCGGCCACACACGTCATGGTCCACCCAAACCTTCTCCCACCTCTCCCATGTCCAAATCACCAAATCCAATCCTCCACTCTACCCAATCAAATCAACCACACCGATCTCGTGGACCCGTCTAGCCGACTCCTCTCACCAACCAGTACTCTCCACCTCAGCTAGGTACACTACCTTTCCTTTTCTCCATGACAGGTGTAAAAGTCAAAAGTGCTCTGTCATTTTCTCAGAAGACACATGACAATAATGATTCCATAAAATATAGAATTTTTACCTTATAAACCCAACCCGACTTGACCGACGTCGGTTAGGGCCGTGCCCTACTAAACTAATGATGGTTATACCTAAACCAACGTCGGTTATCTGCCATTTCACTTATAGCCCATTTTTACCCATTTTTACCTACAAATTATCCAATCCCACCACCGTTTGACCTTACCCACCCTTATTGCAACCTACCTACAAGCCTCCATTACCTACACCTATCCTTATTTGTGTTTAGGGCCTTGTTCTTTTACCCATACCTCGGCCTTACCCATGTCGTGACCTATATGCCTGGACCTGGAACACTGTTAGTGACCTTTGAACCAATGTGCTCGCTATACCTTGTGATGTTGTCACCCGTGTTGTTTGACCTAATGACCTTACCTTGCCTATTGTCATGTTGTTTATCCCGACCCACCCTTTGGTGTACCAGAACATACCTAAACATTCCTACACCTAGCCTATGTTGTGCTCCCATGTACCATATCCTATACCTTGGATAATGGAATCACTTCAACCTTGTTGGGATAAACCTATCGACCTTGGATGATGTAGAGTTTGCAAGCTCTTCAATCTGGTATTGTGCCATAGTTTATACATGTGCATGCATTCAAATGTCACTACCTTTGACCCTAGCCCATTTCCCATTTGTTTTCCCAATTTGACCTTTGACCCATTACCCCATCTACCCACCCTCATCTTCATCACACCCACTTTTTATCAAACCACATTTTGGGTCCCTCATCACCCCTTGCATTTGGAACATTCTGTCCTTTTTGAAATCTAGTTTTCCGCAACCATTTTTGGTCCTTTTTGGTTGAGGCGCACCTTTGTGCAATGCGGTGAACATGTAATAAGTATGCACACCCCTTCATTTCCTTTTCGCACCCTTTGAAGTGTCACCACATGTTTTGGTGTGCCTCCCATGATGTGTAACCTTTCTTGCAGGCATGCGCTAAGGCGCATGCGTCTTTCTGTCAACAACATGATTGTTGCACCAAGCATTTTTGTGTGCAAAGGCACACGTATTTCGTTGATAAGATTTTCTTTTTTGCACCAAAGGTGCACATAATCACATGTTAACATGCGTTTTGGTGTGCCAAAGGGCACAAAGTTTGAAGTGTCGATAAGTGTTTTGATGCGCCCCTTAAAAAGTGGTTGGCGCATTTATTGCACCTTTGCCTATATATAGGCGCATCCACCCTGTCACTTTCACAATTAAAAAAATGATAGATTTTGTTCCTCTACACACTTAGCAAGATGCCTGCATCCTCGTATCGCGTTCGTGGACCCCACCTCGTCTCTCATGTTATATATATTCCGGGTAGGTGGTCCTTTTCCTCTTATGTTTTTGATGCTTGGTTGTTTGTTTGTGTAGTAGGAGGCATGGATTTGTAAACCCCTCTTTTCTGTTTCTTTCTTGCCCTTCTCCCCATGCTCTTCCTCCTCTTTCCAGATCTGCTGGTAAGGTGGGCTCTGCCTCAGAAAAAATCACTTGGATCTCCTTAGTATGCCCTCTTCACCATCCAAAAAACCCTGCAGAAGAGGCTTAAACATATACAAACCCCTCCAGAGAAAGAAAGGAGACTTAGAAGTTCATGTTAGACTATTTTCCTCTTGGCGCATTCGCCATGCTTGCTGCATAAAATGATTCCATGCCTTCTATCGCACACCGAGCTCCTATGTAACATTTCAAAACCTGCGCCACTTCATTGCGCTTCCGCACTCCATGCAACACCAGCCTTACTTGCGCCAAGTATGAAACTGCGTTAAACGGCGCAGGCGTGGCGCATCCCCTATTACAGCAACACGATGTCATGCAAACCTTCCCTGTGCCGCACCAAGTTCCCCTTTACGCACGTAAAGATGATGTTACACACACTAAACCTGTGCCCTTTGGCGCATCCTGTCCCCGTGCAACATGAAAATTATCTGCGCCCGGTATAAAACACATATAAATGGCGCAGGCGCACTTCTGCTTACAACAACAAAAATGTCATGTGCAACATCCATGTGCCTTGCACCCTTTGGCACTGATTTGTCCCTTGTAACACCCTTCTTCGTATGCCATACTATTTAACCTTGCTGCCGCAGTGTTCATGCGCCCTGTGCCCTGAGGCCTTAAAATTGCTAACTCTTCCTTCTGTCAATGCTTTAATGGGAGATCTAATAGCTAACATGGCTCTTCCGTTGGGTTTTGCTTCTTCTTCTTGCAGATCAGCAACTGAATTCAGAACTACATATGTCTACATCAAGCAAGAGGCCAACCAAGTCTAAGGGTAAATCCAAGCTTACAGAGGAAGAGATGAAGTACAAATATCAGAGGGTCAGAATGCCCGAATCCCAGGCAGAATGTGACTTGGATATAAGAGACTCTGAGCTCGGTCACATCGATATGGAAGATTTCCCGCCGGGAACCAAGAGGGTCACAGAAGTCCCTAGATGGACAAACTAGTAGCGCAAGGGTTTGCATTTTGGCTTTGGGGATCCCAAATGCAAGTGCAAAGAAACAATGAATTCATGATGGTAGTGGCCCATCACATAACAAAGACACGAGGTGTGTCCAAAATGAGAAGGGCAAGGTCGTAATCAACCTTACTGCCCAACACTTCGAAATTATGCTTGGCATTCCTCACCACCGGCACTTTGTGGCCGTAAGCCAAGAAGACTGCACCAAGGCTTGGGAGGACAACGAAGACTAGTGTATGTAATTGATGAGTGAGGTGTACCTAAAAATAAGAAGGTGGTAACTGATGGCCACAGTCATTCACCATAGTGATTTCTCCGAGGAAATAAGTGATAAATAAGTGATAGGAAATAAGCAGTATTTGGGCTTTCTCTCGACGCCCACTACTTTCATAAGTGGATTCTCGTGTACACGGAGATAATGAACAAGAATTTGCCGATCAACGCTTCGAGTGGGTGGAGATCATAAGCAACACTATATCCGAGTAGCTCCAACAACTCACTATTTCACACAGAATGTTTCCATTCCTAGAATAGAGTTACTTCTATCCTTTCATTCTCTTGAGAAACAGAGATAGGGTTAGGGGCTAGGAGGAATACCTATTGAGTGTTGGGAGGGTGTGCGCATACCGTAGAGAGAGATCGAGATCGATTGCGAAGAACTCCATTTTATCTAGAAGGACTACCTATAAGTAAGAATACAAGACCACCGTATTTTAGTTAGACAATAAATGAGGGAACTTCCTTGGGCCCAGAAATATTAGACTTCCTTTCGAAGGTGGTGGAGTTCCCTTTTAATACGAATTAACATAAATGATAATAAAGAAGCTATTGCGAAATCACGATTTAGGTACCTCGTTTCACAAAGCAATAGAGACTAAACTACCAATAATAAAATGTCATGTTGTTTGTTTGGTCACCGGTCATTGATACATTTAGCTCGAGTTACAGGATAAACCGATGGATCTCGAGGTTGTTAGGAGACAAATAGGTGAGAGGAAGGTTTTGGGTATAAGTCACGGTGGATGATGCCGATCACTAGATAACCGACCGTGGTTAGAGAACCGCCGTGCGATTAGGGATAACCGACACCCGTAGGGTCAAGAATCTAGGTGCTTCGGATGGAGGTTGGTTCTGGCAGGATGATTGTGGTTTTTTAAGACTGGTGGATGGCTAAGGGGAATAGTGAGATGACGGGGAAGACTCAGAGTGTGATAAAACTGTCTTCTGGGCAATACAAGGATGTATGGATGAAGGTTAAGTGCAGGGTGCTGGCAGGTGGTAGATCTAGGAGTGAGCTTATAATTACTATCAATCAAAAGGCTCAAGAAATGGTGCTTAGAAACATACAAGACACTACTTACTCGTTCTTGATGAAAATTCAGGTCCAAGGAATGTGGTGGTGACAGTAAGGCTTAGTTGGGATGATCCGGTGTTGGAAAGTGAGCTGATGAAGCTATCCTCAGTCTTTTCCAATGCTTGAATAAGGGTGGCAGTGATCTAGTGGCTCAGTTGCAGTCTTCGGCTCGATGCTCTTCTCTGCAACCTCTTCTCTTTTCTTCACTTGTCTCTGTCTTGCAAATGAATTTCTCGGATCCTTTCAAATGAATTCCAGATCCTTTGTTTTTGGTTGGGGGAGGTCATTTACAGGGAACCGATGGCGGTTACGTGGCAGCGATGGTGGTCAAGTAGAACTGATGTCGGTTAAGTCAAAGTGGGCTATTTTTAGTAAAATAGCCAACTTTCCCTCCTTTTCTCCCGAGGGATTAGTTGTGGGCTTGGTCCGGAGTCATTATTAGGTTGGTTTTGGTGTGGGTGAGGAGTAATTAGTCATGGTGTGGATGTAGACCAAGTTATAGGTCTTAATTAGGTTAGTTTAGGGTTAGGGCTAGGTCATGATGAGGTGGTGAAATGAGGTGGCAGGTTTGGAGATGTGGATTTATTAATTATAAGGTAATTAATAAATAATTGTGCAAGATTTAGGTGGTGAGGTTAGGTTACGAAATGAGATGCGGGGCACAGGGTGTCGTAAGACACAAATTTGGTGTCTACATTAGCCCCTTGTTGTTGTGTAGCTTGTCTTGTAAAGCTACACTGACAATTAATAAGAAGTGATTGCCCTGGGCTTAAGGTATAGGTAATCCCCCTCAAATCTATCACGATTAAGGCGACGTGAAATCGGGGATAGGGTTGATAAAGGGTGAATGGTGTTGAGATGATGGTAAGATGGTGGGGTAAGTGTAAGGAAGGGACATACACGTTGAAATGCAAAGTGTGACCATGGTACATGATTTGAAGAGCAAACAAGCAATACATAGGCAAAGGTTGATAATTTATCCAAACAAGGTTGATATAATCCTGGTATCCAAGGCATATGAAGTAGCTCCGGGATATAATGGGTAAGGTACAGGAATGTTTAGGCATGTTCGGTAGTACCAAATGGTTGGTTTGGTTGAGATAAACGTCACGGTCTCGGTCTAGGCAAAGGTGGTCGATTGATCAAGTCAAGTATCCTAATCATGCTAAAACACGAACAGGTGAGCCGGATTGAACAAAAAGTTACATGATGGGTGGAGCTGGATGGGCGAGGTACTTAATTGGTGCGGCCTTGGGTCGGGCCAATTGATGAGTGAGGGCCTTGGGTCGGGTCTGATTGGTGGGGTGCGGCCTTGGGTCGGCCGATTGGGTGGTTGCGGCCTTGGGTCGGGCCTGATTGGGTGGTTGCGGCCTTGGGTCGGGCCTAATGGTTGGTTGTGGCCTTGGGGCGGGCCAAATGGTTGGTTACGGCCATGGGTCGGGCCAAATGGTTGGTTGCGGCCTTGGGTCGGGCCAAATGGTTGGTTGCGGCCTTGGGTCGGGCTTCGAGTGTTATGGGTAGGTAAGCGGGGTTTCGGGTATGTTTGGAGGTACGAGAGAGAGGTAAATGAGCAAATAATTATCGTAGATGGTGTTTGTAAGCGTGGTGTATAGAATCGATAAAGTGACCGATTCAAGAATGTGAGAAAAAACATTTGGGGATTTGATTTATTGAATGGTTATGTGTTATTTTGATGTATGGCGAGGCGGTTGAGATGAATGATAGTGTGCTAGCTTTGTTGTCACAAGTTCGAGCGGATGTAACACCTAAATAATGGGCATTGATAAACCGTGTAGGGGTTAAGTGGAATCCACTATTATTCACAAATCGCACGCAATCATGCTATGTTGCAGCGTGATTGAGAGATGGAATCCAAAAGAATACCTTCTATCATCGCCAACAGGGAGATGACAAAGTGACGTTGGAAGATGTGTTTAGAATTTTGAGGCTCCCAATTATAGGAAGACCAATGTATTAGGTGGTGGCCTAGCATGGCGCAGGAGCAATAACAAGCAGATTTGGTTCACTACGCATGAGATTTGACACGCCGAGGTTCGACATTCACTTATGGTATAATGTATGCAACACACCCTGAGGAAACAAGGTCAAGCAGTGGTATTAATGATAGCGGTGGGGTATTATGCATTACCGAGGGTAGATGGGGGAAGATTTCCAAAATCATTGATGTGTATTATTTGGGAAATGATAGAAAAGAAGCATGACTTTCGTGATGGGCACCCACATATCTGGCAGAGCTATACAGGGGTTTATGGGGTCTCGCAGTGAAATCAAAGATGACACCGGATTGTGCATACTTATTACATTGTTGGGCCTATAAGCACATTGTGTGTGTGTGCAACCAATAGAACGATCAATCCAGGAGGAGAGACAGGAGGCGAGAGGTTGGGATTCGACGATGGGTTGAGATAGAGCAAGAGGCGAGATCTCAACCACCATGACAGATGACGTCGAGTATTATAGGAAGATGTGGGAGATGGTGACGATTGCGGATATTCATTGGAGGCCTTACGGAACTATATGGTGACAGAGAACATAGCGAGGATTTGAGGGGTGTAGAGTGATTGAGGTGGATCGTGGGGCAAGGCTGTGTGGTGATTACGAGAGGATTCCTCTAGATCGCGGGGCGGCAATTTGGATTTGTTCGTGATATACCCATGGCTTATAGACCATACATGAGGATCGACGCGAGGCATAATTCTCACCTCCCGGCCGACACCTCCAAAAGGGCCAGAAGAGATAGCCCGATCGCAGGGTAATGGATGTGGGAGCGACAGAGGCTTATAGATTATGGTGGGTAGCAGAGCTGCGAGGTGTACGTGAGAGGGCCGATCGTCCTGACATAGCTGTGATTACAGCAGAGAGAGACCGCCTCAGGATTTGGTTCACCAACTTCAAACATAGGTGAATGAGACAACGAGATTGTTAGAGGTTTCGCAAGATTACATGTGGAGAGACTAGAGGCAAGATTCCTCCACATGAGAGGGCATATTCATACGTTACAGGAGATGTTGGCATGGATCAGTGGGAGGAACCAATAGCAGTGGCACCTTTGAGGATGGAGAGGCTAGGTGAGTGGCGTCGACGATCACGATCACCACCTGATTCGGGAGGAGGCACAAGGGTCTAAGTGAATTTCATAGGGGTATAAGAATAAATAAGGATGTCAACCTGCACGTCGATGATAGAGAAGATGTATTTGTTTAACATCTAAATAAAATTGAATATGTATGTTGATTTGAGTTATGATAATAATAAGAATGGTTGTGTTTTGAATGTTTGTTTGGAAAAAAAGGATAAAGATGAATGTTATCAAATAGAAATACACAAAAATATTTATATTTACAACACATGATAGGTTATGGTAGGGGATGGTCGAGCTAACCTTGGGAGACCCCATGTCTCCTAAGTGCTGCCTACATAGCCCATTGCACAAAGCAAGGAGGGGCCTCAGACCGATGTAGTTCTCCCTTAGGACCAGGGAGAGGTGAATTCAGGCAATTTGGTTATGGTTAGGCAATTTGTTGGTTGGTAAAAAAATGTTGATATTGGTAGGGTAATGTTGTTGGTGTTGGTAAGGTATTGGCGATGTTGGTGTAGGTATAGGTGAAGCGAAAGTTAGCTTACCCAAGTAGTAGGGAACCATGTCTTGATTAAGGTCAACACATAATCCTAGATTCGAGTAAAAGAGGTAAAAGTGTCCCGTAGTTGAAAAGAGCTAAACAAACCACATATTAACGTAGGATGAGCTTGAATCCCTAGGTACCTTGCATATGCGAGAAGTCGATAGGTGAAAAGAGTTGTATAATCACAATATATCGGATATATGTCACGTCCCTTGAGTTTTGTTGCTTTGATGAATGGTGAGGTGAGGTGGCTTCGGTAGAGTGGGGTGCGACGAGAATTTGTTATGAGGTGATTATGCTAACAAAAGAAAACCAAACCTAAATAGACAAGTCCATGACTCAAAAGTGCTTCGAATAATTTGCTTTTTTTTTGGATATAGACTCGATCGAATGCGGAAGTCTACATGGGATATGTATTTTGTTGTTCTTGAGCTCTTCATGAAGCTGAGCAATGCGAGAAGCTTCTGATAAAGGCTGACTTTGTATAGCTGTCCTTCAAGGGAGCAGTCTATTTATAGTAGCAGATGTGGCTTTTGTGTATAGCTGTCCTTCGGGGGAGCAGTCTATTTATAATAGGAGATGTGGCTTTGCACATAGCTGTCCTTCAAGGGAGCAGTCTATGTATAACTTAGAGGTCTAGATGTCCGTTTGGCATGAAGCATCTAGTTTTGTAGGAAGTTTGACTCAAGAATATCCCATAAGTGTATAATTGAGAACATGTTATTTTGATACTTTTAAGTCATGGACCAGACTAAAAAGGGGAAGACATCTTTAAGAGGAGGTGATGACCAAACCATGTGAGCTTGATTCTATTTTGAGATGCATGAAACAAAGTGTATGAGGTGGTAAATGAGCTCAAGGGATGAGCGCAAGGTAGATAAGAAGTGATATAACACTAAATTCAATAGTAGAATGGCTGAAGATGCAAGGCATTAAGGGGTTCAGGCTCAGGTTTACCATTAAGCGAAGCTAAATGGTAAGTGCCTGATCCGTAAGTGTGAGTGATAATGTAAGGCCCAATCCAATTAGGAGCAAATTTTCCACATTTGCTCTTTTCTAGTTTGGTTACATGTTGATTCTCTTTGAGGACAAGATCACCAACCTTAAAGGTACGCTCATGAAGTCACTTATCATAAGCACGCTTGATGCGCTTTTGATATATTTGAAGGTGGTCAAGAGTCAGTAAGACGAAGCTCGTCAAGAAGCTCCAATTGGGCTAACCGCTCTTGGCGGAAATCATCATTGTGAGAATATCCTCAAGAGATATTCTTAGGGAGGGTATTTGTATTTTGAGAGGTAAGACAACCTCGGTACCATATACCAAAGAAAATGGGGTGGCATTAGTGGAGGTACGAATACTTAGTCCGATAAGCCCAAAGGGAAAAGGGGATGTGATCGTGCCAATTTTTCCGTAATCGTTAACAACTTTCATGAGGATTTTGGTTAGGGTTTTATTAGAAGATTCGAATCTGACCATCTTCTTGTGGGATAGTAAGGTGATGAGAAGCTAAGTTTGATACCAAAGTTGTCACAAAGGTTTTGTAATAACTTGTTTTTGAAAGATTTTCCATTATCTCATTATCGGGCGATGAGGAACACCAAAACGACAAATAATGTGATGGTTAATGAATTCTACGATTTTTTCTTTTTTTTGGTCGAAATGAGTGGAATGGCCTCCACCCATTTAGTGTAATATTCGGTTATGTGATTATCCAATGGTGACGTTGCGAAGAGGGCGGGTGAATCTCACCAATAAGGTCTAAACCCCATTGGAGAAAGGCCAAAGATCTCGTGCACTCAGTAGTGGATGGCTAGGAGTATGTTGAAGGTTGGCATGTTGTTGACACATAACACAATGCTTAACATATTCGTAGCAATCGTTATTAAGAGTAGGCCAATAATAGCCTAGGCGAAGGATCCGCTTGGCCATGGCAAGGCCACTAAAATGTCCACCACAAATACCGCATGGACTTGTTGGATGGTATAGGTAACCTCCGCATCGGTTAGACATCGAAGGAGGATACCATCAAAGCCACGTTTATAAGGAGTCCCCCATGACGACATAACGAGAAACACTTTTAAGAAAAGCATGTTTGCCGTTACTAGTAAGGTCGTGTGAGAACGAGGTTGTAAGGTAGTCATGAAATTGGTGATACCAAGTATCCTGCGAGTCAGCGGAGACATTATTTATCATACCAACATTCGGGGCTGAGTAAGATGGGGCAAAGAGTTGTTGGACCAAGAAAAATATGTCGTGAGTCGATTGGTGAGGGGAATTTGTGAGACTAAGCAAGCCATAGTATCCGCAAATTTATTAGTTGAGCGGGAATGGTTTGGATAGAATAATGAGTAAATAAAGTCAAAAGTGAATCCACGTAATGTTTGTACTTTTGAAGTTCCTCATTTTACATTGGTAGATGCCCGTAACTTGATTGACTACCAATTGAGAGTTGCCAAAATGTTAATAGACTTTACACCTAAGTGTAACGAACCTGAGACCCAAAACAAGGGCCTCGTATTCCACCGTATTATTAGTGCGGGGAAATCGAGCCAGAATGAAAGAGGCATAGGTTCAGCATCAAGAGGAATGAGAACAACACCGGCCCCTCCGCCGCGCTGGCATTTGGATCCATCGAAGAAGAGGGTCATTGGATATGACTCATCACTGAGTGAAAGAGTGGTAATGAGTTCATCAGGGAAAGTAAAATTGGTAAATTGTTCCCCAGGTAAAGGGGCTTCCGCGAGTTGGTCTGCGATAGTTTTTCCTTTGATTGATTTCTGGTGTACAAACTCAAGGTCGAGGTCAGCGAGGAGCATAAGCCATCGGGTGATGCGTTGGTTTAGATGAGGTTTGGCATACATATAATGGATGGGGTCCGCGTTGGTGATGACAAAAGTTTTGTGATTCAGGAGGTAGTGTCGGAGTTTGGTGGCCACGAATGATAGGGCTAGGCACAACTTTTCTACATGTGTATACTTAGTCTCGTAATCCACCAGAGTACGAATTATGTAATAAACGGCTTGTTCTTGATGCTCGAGTCACGATGTGTGAGCATGGCTCCTATAAAGCATGGTCGGTGGCGGAAGGTAAAGGTAGAAAGGGTGATCGTCCCGAGGTGGGATACACACGGGTGGTCTGCAAGAGATAGGCTTTAAGAGCCTCAAAGGCGTGGTGGCACTCTTTGCTCCATTGAAAGACAATTTCCTTTTTAAGGAGATGATGGAAAGGTTGACATCAATCCGAGAGTTGTGAGATGAAACACCGGATAGATTGGAGTTTTCCCTGCAAACTACGCAATTGTTTGAGGTTAGTGGGTGGGGCATTTCTAGGATAGCTTTGACTTTAGCTGGATTGACCTCGATGCCACGCAAAGAGACAATAAAACCAAGGATTTTTCCCAAAAGGACACCAAAGACACATTTCTTTGGTTGAAGACGAACACAATGATTATATAAACAGTGATCGAAAATAATGGTTAAAACATCGAGATGTTCACCTGCGATGTTTAGATTTGCCAAGAAGATCATCAACATAATCCTCAAGGATAGTGTGCATAATGTCATGAAAAATGTAAGTCATAGCCATTTGCCGATAGGTTGCACCAACATTCTTAAGGCCAAATGGCATGACACGATAGCGAAGGTTCCCAAGGAGTTATGAAGGTGGTTTTATGTTGATCGTGGGCTACAAAATTTGATTGTATCCCGAGAAGCCATCCATGAGGAAAGCATCTCATGGCCGCAATGAGATCAACAAGTTGATCAATACTTGGGAGGGGGAAGTCATCCTTTGGGCAAGTGAGGTTAAGGTCCCAGAAATCCATACATATCCGAAGTCCCCTCATTCCTTTAGTAACAGGTACGATGTTAGAAATCCATTGAGGATAGTCAATAGGTAAGATGAAGGAAACAGAAAGGAGTCGTTGAAGCTCTTCTTTGACCAAGAGGGCAATGCGTGGATGCATTTTTCTTAGTTTTTGTTTAACGGTTTAGAATCAGGTTTTAGGGTAATGTTATGGATAGCAATGTCAGGATCAATTCCTGGCATGTCAGCGTAGGACCAAGCGAAAGCTTGGTTGCGGGCATGACTGAAAAGGTAGTAAAGGAATTTTTTCTGATGCGTTAAGAGATTGTCCGATCTTCACAATGTGAGGATCATCCTCTATGTGGATGTTGATTTCTATAGTTGACTCATTCAACATGGTTTGAGTGTCAAATGGTAAGGCGCGTTGAATATAAGAGTCGTCCACACCAAGGTAAGTGAGGATGGAGTCATCATCCTGGCATTCAACAACATTAATTGAAGGTGAGTCCTCTTCGATCATGTCTGGATATAGAAGGGGAAGAGAAGATGGGTCTTCATTATCACGTTGATAAGTGAGAGGACCCAGGAAGATAGCGTTTATGAAAAAAAAAAGGTAGGAGGGATAGATTCAGGGTCTATCGACTCTGTGGGTGATGATGGAAAAATGGGTGATGATGGTTTAGAAGGAGTGACTTCGTCATCTTCCTGGATACAATGGATATGCGGTGTCTTTGGTGTAGGTGGTTCAGAGAATCCAAGACCACGATGATCTTTGTGTTTGTGTGTAGTTACAGGAATGATCGTATGTCGGCCTTGTTCATAAAGACCGAAACCGAAGCCCTTCCAAGCACAACGCATCAAGAAGGTGAGGGCGAAGCGACGATTAGTTAGATATTGAAAATCAGATTGGAAGGGAACCACACCAAGGGGAGGTTCAGGGGTGATAGAGGATGTATCGACACCCCCATATGTTAGGTTGGTGCGGCAATTAGGTGGTCCGTAAGAGATTACTTCCCCACACGATGGTCGCTGGTAGGATGCGCATGTAATCGTCCGTACTCTTGTGGGGTATGGAAAGTGCTAACGTTATATAGGTGATACTCCCAAATAGTAAGGCATTGAAAAACATCTACTAAGGGGTCTGAGGTTGGGATGTTTTCCGCGGGGAAGGAAGCGGTATTTGCGGTGGCGGTTTCATTGGTTGAAGGTGTAAGTGCGGTTGAGGTGGATGGTTGAGGTGTGGTCAAAATAAATGGTTGGGTTGAATGAATGGGTGTCTTGACTGGTATAAGCACATCATTAGGGTGATATAACATATTACAGGTTTTGAAGGGGAGGGTCACTTTTACGGTGTAGGACTTCCCTCATACTCGAATTTTATGCATCTATGTAAGGTGGAGGGAACGCATCCCATAACCCGGATCCAAGGGCGGCTAACAACATGTTATATTGAATTCTCCCTCAAGGACATAGAAGAGTTCGTGTAAAGTACGTGGCCCTACACGAATGTTAAGGATCACAAGTGCCTAAGGTAGAAGTAATAGCATCGTTGAATGAACGCAACATGGTGGGGTTGGCACACACATGCAAATAGAAGGATATTCATTTATTGGAAGGCTTTGGAAGAGATGATATTTAGGCTAGCACCCCCGCCAATCATAACACGATGTACTCGGATGTCCCGGACGTGGCCGAGATGAAAAGAGCGGGTCGGGATCTTCGCACCAAAGTCAACAATTTCTTCTTCGGAGAAACTGACAAAGCAATGCGGCTTTACATGCAGAGATAGAAGTGGTAGTTTTTTTGGTGAGAGAAGCAATGTGGTTGGGTGTTAAGATGGAGGCAACGGACAAGGTTTCGTTAGGTAAGACCTCTATACCTTGAAGGATCTCAACGAGAGCTTGTCGATGAGATTCAAAGGTTTGAATGAGATCATACAGGTGCCATTTTTACAGTGATTGGTGAAGTTGTTTGATGATGGTATGGTGGCAACTCCATCGAGACGGGTAGGTAGGTCCACAAATAACCACTTTAGGTGTTGGTGTGATCGGGATGGCGGACGGAGAAAGAGAGGCCGCAGGTGTGCTTTCTTTAGCTTTCCCATTGGTTTTATGCCCTCGAGTAGCAATGCTAATCATGTTGATCTCGTGAACACAAGAGGAAGAAGATGGTAGGGACCAGTCATTATCTTTGAGAGGTGGGGTTGTAATAATGATATTTCTTGGTGAGGTGAGGACATGCGGTATAGGAGAGGGGATTGAAGTTAAAGGTTTCTCCCTTCGTAAGTTGTCTTTCTTAACCTTTCTATCCGAGATAGGTGGTTTGACGAAGGATGGCTTTCAAAGCTTTGTATCCCTCTACATCATGTCCTAGCTAAAGTGCGGTGGTAAGCGCAGATTTTAGACTCATCATAACCTATAGGTCAAGGTTTAGATGGATCATAGGGTCTAAGTGGGGGTAGGGAAATGGTCGCATTCTCCACCAACATATCAAGAGATCTTGGCATAAGATCCTTTGAGTGGGTCAAAGTCGAGGAAGATGAGGCTATTGATTGGGTGGGTTTTGGTAATGTTTGGGTATGGTTAGTTTGTATGGGTGGTGGCTTAGACAAGGGGTTTTGATAATTGGATTTAACTAAACGTGGCTTCTTTGGTGCATAAGTTATGTTTAGTTGGTGAATGACGTGGTAGCAGAAAACAACCACGGAGAAAGAGGAGTGACAACAAACAAATCCTTTGATGATGGAGTTTTTTTAGGGTTGATAGGTGGACAGGATACTTGGGGTGACGGTGTTGATACACCCATGGATCTCTGTATGGGTGTAGAAGGCGCAGGTCGTTTTAAAGAAAACACAGGAGGTATGATGTATTGAGGCAAGGTGGAGGGGTGAGGTCCCAATATAGAAGGTAGGTGTGACGACGAGGGTTTTAGTTGTGACAGAGGCATAGATTGGACTTGAGGAGATTGGGTTTGTCTCCTAGGTGGATGGACGACTTTATTTTTGGATAAATCTAAGCTTTTAGGTGGGTGTGTTAAGCTACATATTGGTGAAGTCCCAAGCGTAGGGGAGGTTTGGTTAGGTTAATAGAGGTGGATGAGGTATCCGCACGATGAGGGGGTGAGGATAAGGACATAGGCGTTTTGAGCTTTTGTAAACACCTTGGGTATATGGTAGAGATGTTTGGATCGGTCATTTGCATTTGAGTAGAGCATGGTGTACTCAAATGCTCCCATAGGACTCATCTATCTTTTGAGGGGTGACAATCCTCACGTGTGAATAGGAACTTTTGTATGGAAGAGAGGTGGGTTGTGATTCCGGTCCCTTTGTGGGTGTGATCTGAGGGGCTAAATGAGGCAACTCGTATCAATGGGCGTTAAGAGGTCAACCTAGGTCATTTGAAAAGATTTAGGCGATGAAGAACTAATAGGTAGGAGGGCATGTTTGAGAGGATCCATCATGATTAAAGAATTTGGTGATGTTGGTTCGAGAGGTGTCTCTTCTAAGGATGTCGAGAAAAAGTGGCGAGCCTTCCTCTTGTACAAAGTGAGTGGTAAGGAGATGTTTGGGAAATAGATAAGTTAGATAACATCCGCTCATAGTCTTGCAGGGATGTGGTGTAAGAAGGCTCATCTGTGAGAAGAGAACTCTGGGTGGTTAATTCCTTTATGGGTAAAGGAATGGTAATGTTATCATTTTGTCTTGATGGGGGTGGAGGGGTTTGGATCCCTGCGTTAGTGAAGAGGCTCGATTGAGAATTTCCTCGATAGGAGCTTTTGGTTGGGAGTCGAAGACCGCATGGATTTCATGAACACTCTCCTCGGCTAAGATATCTTGGTTTATGTTCTTTTTAGATGAGTGGTTTGGGAATGGTTTGTTGAAGATTTTCAAATTTCTGTTAGCAGGGCATTAGGATTATCGAGGGTTATATCCCCGCATCAACCATTTCTGCACTATGTTTTTCAACATCTTGCGATTTTCTGTGGATCGTGTCCCTTCACGCGGTGGAAGTTACTGAGAACTCATTTTCTTTGTACCAAGAAGTTATAGTGCGGGTGGAATCAAACCCGAGTGAGGTTTAACAGAGGTAAGGTGATAGCTCCTGCTTTGAGAAATTTTTCTAAAATGACACCATAAGTTTCTCCCAAGGAGTGTAATTGATGGGCTCACTTTATACTTATAAGTGGTTTTGGCGGGGTATTAGATGGTGCTTGGGATTTGACCATCACCGCGTGTACAACTCCTTTTGATTTCGAAGTAGTCGATGCGTGAGAATTGGTGGTGTTGGGTTTGTTGGTGGAGTCTTGGGTTCGGAAATTAGGGTTTTTGTTGCGCAAATAAGCAATTTCTCTTCCTCTAAGGCTCGAATCTCTAGTTTTCGATCCATAGTAAAGGCCTCATCAAAGGTGTGGAAAGTTTGAATTTGGAGGGTAGGAGAAATGTGCTTAGCGCGAGCCCGTAAAGAGTTCAATAAGTTTGGCACGAGGTAAGGCATAAGTAAGTTGGTTGATAAGGCCCGCCATCATCCAACAAAATCTGTGATAGATTCGTCTTCAAATTGTTGGATGGCATAGAGGTCGGTGATAGATACTTTCTTGGAAATGTTAATGGAGAAATGATCCAAGAAAGATTGGGCTAATTGTTAAAAGAGAAGATTGAGTCTTTAAGGGTTAAAGCAACCGTACTCCTCCAAGGCAGGTCTTGATAAGGACATGGGAAAGGTGCGGAGTAGTAAGGTATCGTCATGAGCAATCGGATAGCGAGGCATGTCTAAATGATCACAAGTGTTGTTGAGGATCCTCCTTACTATTAAAACATGTAAATTTTGGTAATTCCCATTGAGGAGGATATGAATGAAGGGGGACGGTAAGGATGAATAGGCTCCCAAAAACTTGCTCGTATGTCGGTGCTACGGCTTCTGAAATAGAAGCCTCCGAGATTTTGCATCTTGTCCATCATTTGTTTGATTAAATCGGTGGTTGGATGAGATGATGGTGCGATTGTCGTAAACGGAGGAGGATTGGGCGGGCCACCACTGACAATGGTGGGGTTAAATGTTGATAAGGTATTGAGGATGAATATGTTGAGGCGACCAACATGGATGTCCTATATAAGATGTTGAAGTCACCCTGGATACGTGTGTGGAAATGAAAAGGTGGGCGGAGCTTGATGAAGGAAAGCTTGTGTGGATAGGTGGTAGAGAGAAAGTTATGAAAGGAAGCAATCTGCGAGAGAGAGACGAGGTAGGAGCGATCGGTGGTAATGATATATGGGGCCCCACATTAACCAAAGGAAAGCCAATCATGCCGTATAAACCCCAAGCTACTTCTGAGTTGGGAGACGGGGCTAAGGATGAAGAAGGCAAGGCGGAGTTATCTGTGGTGGGGAAGGAGCTAAGTGAGCAGCTATACTAATAGGCGTACTAACAAGGAGTTGACCGTCAGTGTACGGTCGAGGTATGAGACAAATAGTACTGCATAAATGCTAGGATTAGCTTCCAAAATTTCACAAATTCCTTATCTCCTATAGGGATTTTGGGAACTTCACCGTGTGTCCATAGGATTCCCATAGGATGTGAAGGGGGTGATTCAGGGAAAAGGCATGGAACAGGCATGTGAAACCATGGCTGCAACTTGTTTCCGAGTGATAACAACCATGGACAAGAGTAGACAGATAAATGATTCAATCTATCGAGAGACAAAACAACCACAAAATGTTGGAATTGGTAGGTTGATGGTTTGTCGAACTGTGAAAAGACGAAAGAACCGATATCGGTCCGTAACCAATGTCAGTCGCCGATCAGAGCCGATGTCGGTAAGTTAACCGATGTTGGTAGAATAGGACCGTGTAAGAAGGCATGAAGTTGCTGATTTGGGGTTAACGATGCTTAGTATACCTACCAAACTATTCTCAAGTGATTACTCAAACAATGTATGACAGAGAAATAGAACTAAAAACAAGCAAGATGCACGAGGTAAATAAAGAGACTAACCTAGATTAGTTTTAATTATTGTGAGCTTATGCCTTAGACGCAAGATGATGTCAATCCTAAACAAAAGACCTAAGGGAGATGTCAAGTTTGTTTTGGCTTATAAGGTTACCTCCATCGGGTGGAGGAATACCCGAAAAAAAGGGGGATGTTTGAGTGTTGTGTTGATTATTATGTGATTCGGTATGTGTTGTGCGGTGAAAGTAAGATTAATTTCTTATCAATACCGTGGATATCACCCCACGTGTATGACACATTACTTAACCTATGTTCACTAGAATTGAAAACAACAAGCAAGAATGTGATGCACGTGTTTTAAACCCAAATCGAAAATGATATTCAATGAAGCAAAGGAGATGACTTTCACTAATGCAAAGATGTGAAAGCAAGAAAAATTCTTTTACCAAAATAACAAAATATCTTGTGAATATTTTAGAAGAAGAAAATAGCAAGTGTGCTCCCTATATGAAAGCAAGCAAGAAAGAAAGAAACCCAAGAAGGGTCCCACCGGGCGTGCCAAAATGTTTCGCACAGAATGTTTCCATTCCTAGAATAGAGTTGCTTCTATCCTTTCATTCTCTTGAGAAATAGATAAGGGTTAGGGCTAGGAGGAATACCTGTTGAGTGTTGGGAGGGTGTGTACGTACCATAGAGAGAGATTAGATCAATTGCGAAGAACTCCTTTTTGTCTAGGAAGGACTACTGCAAGTAAGAATACAAGACCGCCGATTTTAATTAGACAATAAATGAGGGAACTGCCTGGGGCCCATGAAATATTAGACTTCCTTTTCGAAGGTGGTTAGTTCCCTTTTAATACGAATTAACACAAATGATAATAAAGAAGCTATTGTGAAATCATGATTTAGGTACCTCGTTATAAAGCAATAGAGACTAAACTACCAATAATAAAACGTCATGTTGTTTGTTTGGTCACCGATTGTTGATACATTTAGCTCGAAAGTTCTGAGGATAAACCTTGACCTGGATCTCGAGGTTGTTAGAGACAAATAGGTGAGAGGAAGGTTTTGGGTATAAG
The DNA here is from genome assembly GCA_018340775.1 of Taxus wallichiana var. yunnanensis. NCBI lineage: Eukaryota > Viridiplantae > Streptophyta > Pinopsida > Cupressales > Taxaceae > Taxus > Taxus wallichiana. The sequence goes on from CM031234.1 coordinate 677,753,265, forward strand.
TCACGCTGACCGATGCCGGTCATCGATAACCAACCGTGGTTAGAGAACATCATTTAGGGGGATAACCGACACCGGTAGGGTCGAGTAATCTAGGTGCTTCTCGGATGGAGGTTGGTCACAGGATGATTGTGGGGTTTTTTTAAGACTGGTGGATGGCCGAGGGGAATAGTGAGATGACAGGAATTGTGCAAGGTTTAGGTGGTGAGGTTAGGTTGCGAAATGAGATGCGGGGCACGGTGGTGTTGTAAGATACAAATTTGGTGTCTACACTCACCATAACGGGAGGTTCTACATGAACTCCTACGTAGTTTATGCTGCAGCCTCGGAGAGGGATTATCCAGCATTGAGCCGATGCGGGGTTTGGCCCAAGTAAAAATATATGAATACTACCCAGAGTGAAGGGCTAGAAAACAAGATTTCATAGTTTACAAAGATTAACGATGCTTTCTTCTATGGCATCGTCTGCCTTTTGAGGCCAAACATGACTCACGGTTGCAACCAAGAGCATTGTTGCAGCAATGGAGAAGTGGGGGGCCTTATTCACGCAATTTCCCACCTTCACCTATCTAAGGGCAGCCAACTTCTTGGGGGAACCCACCAAATTGCCAAGATATGTCGGCCCCAAGTTGATCCTGTTGGAGCTATCCAGATAGCTCATAACCTACCATGAAAAGTGTTTGAAGAGAAAGAAGGGTGGAACTCCTTTCCCCCTCACAGTGGGCAGGTACACTTGTCTTTCCCACCACAAAGCCCGGGAGATGTTTGCAGAGCTAGAACTGCTCAATCTAAAGCACAACTTCTGGCAAGGCCCACTTTCAATCCAAGAAATTACCTTCCCAGGGCCAAACTCAATCCAATCCACATTCCATAGATCGAGGACATTTATATCGACCTGTATCACGAGGTCAAGCTCAGAAGAAAGGATCACTCCTGCTTGGCTTTGGCCAAAATCATTCAGTACGGCGTAGCCATTGTCCCAAAAGGTTATCAAACTACTGATCAAGAAGTTGATCAGGTATATCTTGACATGGATGGGGACAACTCACCGTTTCTGTAATCAGCGAACTAAATCGCCCCTGACCATTGAAGAAAGGGTCAAAGAAATTTCATGGAGAACAGAGCAGACAGGGTGCAGGATGAATGGCCTCATCTACCTCGGGGTAGATTTCACCACATCTCCATTGGGAAATGCACCTTCTAGGCCAAAACATCTACCAAAGGGTAGAGGCAAAGACAAAGAGGGCGAGTCAAGCTCTGCCCAAGAAGAGGCTCTTGAGAGTCCCCTTCGCCGCACGAGAACAAGTTATAACTCTGGCTTCCCCAGAGAAAGAAGCGACCGAAGATGTTCCGATGGGAACATCCACTCAGAATGTTGCCGCTCTATAACTGTTGAGGTCCCTTCTATCCCTTCTCCCTCTCCTCCTTCCCCTCCTCGCGTGACCCAAGCGACCATTCCTTTAGTCGTATCCTCTCCCCCATCTTCTACTGTTCCCCCTTCCTCGTCATCCATCTTCTCTTCTCTCGTAGAGCTGTCCCCCACCATTTCTTCCCTCATTTCCCAGCTCCCTTCCATTCCCATATCTACCTCCCCTGCAGAGTATCTCTTCCTCCCGTGAGGACTTTCTCGCCTCCCTCTCAAAGCCGCCTCCAAGTGTCTTAACACACTTTCCTCTACTACTGCAGAATGCTCTCCCTTTTACTTCTCGGTCCCTCTCCCATAAGTCCAGCATGGATCTCTCAACACTTGAGCCAACAAAAGAGGAAAGTTCCCATCGCTCCGATGGACTTCTCTGTCATCCCATAAGAGGGGGCCAAGAAGAAAAAACCTATAACCCGCTTCTCTCAGAGTGCGTCAGGAGAGAGAGTAATGGAGATAACGTATCCCAATCCTTTAAAGGATAAAAAGGATATGTCTTTGATAGATTATACAGTGACCCAAGTCACAATGGGGACATCTTTAGAAAGCCTTCAGGGAGAGGCCCTATCTGCAGTTGATGCCCTTTGCAAGAAGCTCCAAGAAGTAAAGGAAGAAAAGAGGCTATTAAAGGAGCAAAATAAACATCTTCTCCACGCCTTGTAGAAAATGGGCAGTGCACCTCCTACAACTACCGCCAAACTCCTGAGCCTCTGAGCCAAGATAAGATAAATGAATATGCCAAAATCAACTTGAGCAGGGTATGGCAGTTTCTACCTAGAGAAGCCAAATCCTCAAAGAAAGTGAGGGAGTAATCGTCAAGTTCACCAAATTGTATCAGAATATCAATCAGGCAAACAAAGAGCTCCAGGTGATTGTAGGACCTATCTCCGAAGAGCTGGACCATGCTAGGATGCAGCATGAGACCTTTCAGAAAATGCTCGACTGTTCAGTCAAAGATCTGGTCAAGTTTGGCGTCTTTGGTCACCCAGAGCCTCTCAACAAAATCCTTTCTACTCGACTACCGGCCGATCAGGTTGGAGTTTGTCCCGAAAAGATTGAAAAATCAAGGAGGAAGCCCTGGATGCAATGCATCAAATGGAGCAAATTTTCCTGAGAATGTCTCCGGGCTTGCTCACTCCTTCTTTCACCTTGAGAAAGGCAGATGAAACTATTCGAGTCTTCAAAGTGATCGTTTTGCAAAGGGGACCGAGAAGTTACTTTTGACGCCGAATCCATCAACAACCTCGCCTCTGCTGCCGTGACTTCATAGGGTACCTGATAGAGGTAGAAAATGAATATTCCAAGCTCCTTGAAAAGCTCACAGATGAGCGGGAAACTTGCGAGGCTATCAGTGATCATCACAAGGATCCTTCCCAGGATCAACTTCACCCATGATCAACAAGTTCATGGAATATCACACCCAGCTTCCACATCACGTCTCTGAGCGTAGTAGAAGCGAGATACTCCCTTTCACCATGGGACGATGATGAATAGTCTCATTCCTCTCAATCCTCTTTTTATAAATATCTAAAAGTATGTTGACACAAATGATGATATCATCTATGTTGCACCATGGGATGATATCATCCACTGAAAGTTCCAAAAGTCAACAAGTGACTTTAAGATATTTTGTAAGATATTTTGTAATTAAGTGGTTGGTTTGTTTTTTCCTTCTTCTCTTCTCTTCTTCTATAAATACTAGAATACTTTTTGTATTCAGGGGTGGATACTTTTCAGATGAAAAATAGAAGTAAGAAGAAACGACTTTGAACTTTTTGTAACAGAAAGAAATATTAATACAATATTTAGACTTTGTGCTAAATACCTATGTTTTACATCAGACCTTTCTTATGTTAGATCTGTATGTTTGTTCTGTTGAATCTACTTCTACTTTGTTGTCATTTATTAAATCGCCAAGATTGCTTTATTCGTCTATGCAAGTAGGTTCGGCTCTGTTTACTACCAACCCAAATCATAGACCTTCTGACCTTTCTGCTTTGGAATTCATTTCTTTTCTCCCTTCAGATCTTTCCTATCTCCCCACCTCGTTCCTTTCCCTTCTTTTACAGTTGGAAATACCTCTACTGGGATGAGATCCCAACCCCTAAAGGTAGAATATTGTGAGACTTGCATAGATTCCTGCTGGTAGAATAACAATAAACCAGTTTCGCTTTGCTGACTCAAAGAGGGGCTATGCCCTGCACACTGTTGGCTCATTTGTCCATAGATCTCGCGCACTTTGGCATTTTTAGACCAACACATCGCTTACCAATACAAGGTATACAACAAAAAGGGGTAAAATGTAGACACCAAAATTGGGTCACACTCCCCTTGCCCCCGTCAAATAACCAACTCAAACATATTCACCTAACCATGGCCCCTTCCACCCCACATTAATATTAATTTAATTAACTTAATTAAATTAATACCCATCCTCACAATATTCATTACTTAATTATTTTAATTAAGATAATTTCCACCTCACCCCTCCACCTCACCCTAGACCTATTCTTGGCATGTTTCCATAACTAACTAAGACTTGGTCCCACTTACCTTAATGAGCTAAGACTTAGTTCAACCCTAAAAATCAATGCCTATTATCCCTCTAACCACATTCCCGACTCATAAAAAAGGTAACTTCCACTTTGATCCGGGAGAATAGATAGATCTAGCAGAAATGATTGCCAAGATATGTTATTTTTAGTAAACCTAGGGAATCCCACCTTAACCGACGTCGGTCACCTTGAAATCAATGCCGGTCAACCCAAAACCATCGTCGGTTACCATTTATTCACCTTAGCAACCTTGCTTTTGGGGTTGGCACATTTTGAGATCAGAGGGACAAGAAGAGAACTACATGCAAGTAGAACCAGAGCCTTTTCACACCTATAGACATCCATAGCTAGCACTAGGATAGATCCAGAAGCATTGCACTCACGGTGACATTCCAGAAGCATCACTATTGCACCAAGCTCCATCCCACCAACCGATCATCACCACCACCCAACCATTGGACCTGCAACATTGGTAAGTGCTTTTATCACTGATCATTTCCATTCTTATTCTGTCCATAGAGTTGTTATCATTTTTGTTATCATTCTTCCATTAATATTCCCATTCCTTCATAGTCTACTTTTTGACAAACTCAAAACCTCACCCACCCTTTTATCGATCACCTATCCTGGCCCTTCCACCTCTCTGAGTGTTCTCAACATTCCCATAGACCTCACCATCCCCTTCTTTAGCTCTATCTAACCTCACCTAGACTCTACAACTAGGTTTTATTGAACTACTTGTTAGTGCAAAATCACAGCACCCCCAAATGAATCGTCAGATCTGCTTTTCTAAGGTAGAGTCATTTGGTGTGATCCACATAACATTGAGTTTTCTCCAAAGTGTGGGACTTAGAAAATGAGAAAACTCTCCAGGTTAAAGGTTGGTTCCTATTCCTTTGTTTAAGTGCATGCATGAAAACTTGCAGAGGGCCTATTCCTAAACCTAATCTAAGTTTTACCAAGGAGATAGGGGTAAAAGGAATGTAGGAAATCAAACTAAGCTATAAGGTGATGCACCAAAGGAATGATGAAAATTTGTTTTGCTAATAGACACAAACCAACAAAATGCATACAATAACCAAGCACAGATAACCAAATTTATAATGAAAGACCAGATGAAAGCAAAAGAGACAAGAAATGATCTAAAATCGATCATATATGTGTTTTGTTGCTCTGCAGATTGATACAATGCATTACAAAGTGGCAAAAATGTATTACAGGTCTAGTGGAAGGCTTGAAAACTCTACGAGTTCCTTTGCTAGAAGAAAAGGGGAGCCTGCAAAACAGAAGAATGTCCAACCCTTACAATGAGTCCCGACCCGATATTTATAGACTCAATCAGAGAGAAGAAAGAAAGAGAGAGAAATGGGAAAAGCAGGTTGAAGCTCAACCACTGCTATTAATGCCTCCTATAAAATCTATGCCTAAATATTCCTCGGCTGTATCAATCTCTGGTTCGGCACCTTGAAGGAAGAGGAAATAGTGGAACAGATCGAATTTGATCTGGTTGTTGAGGTAGATAGATCCGCATTAATGGCCTTGAAGACATTTTCTCCATTTTTCTTTACCTAACCTCCCCAAACTTAAAGTTTCAGATCTCCATGGCATGGGCGAAGCCGAGATCTTTCCAATGGTGTCAGATTTGTAATATTTCAAGCCTTGAGTTGAAAGATATGCCCCTTTGAAGTTTGTATCAGGTCCGTACAAAAGGGCGGGAAAACCAGTTTAAAAAATAGGCCCCCTTTTGACCTTTGGGACACATGGAGGGCTAGCACTTGTCTGAAGGTGGCCTCTGTATTTTTCTCTTGGAATAGCATGGGGCTGACACATGGCTTCCTCTATTGGCTCGCTCAATTTCTTTGTTTCTCGCTAAGCTCTTTGCTTGGCAGGGTCATATTCCTTGACCGGGACATGCGGCGGTCTGGTGCTTGTTTGAAAACCCTCTCTTAATTTGATCCTTGAATTAGCACCATTCGGACACTTGGTGCACTCCATTGATCTACCACCATGGATTGACCATTCAAATCTACTCTATTCCATTTTCAAGATTGGACGTGTGGAGGCTTTGTGCTTGCTAAAACTCCCGATCAAAATTTTTCCCTTGGAGGAGCGTCGAGTTGACACTTGGAAGCCTCCATAGGTCTTTGGACTTTTCAACGACCTCTCCCTTCCTTTTTCAGTGCCTGTGGCTACGTGTTGAGCCCGACATGAGTTTGAGTCTCGCGCTTGACTCCCATCTTGGATTTGTGTGGTGACCGACACTGACTTCTTCCCGCCTAGTGAAGAATTTTCAGCGGCCACACAATTTTTGGGGCTCTAGATGTATGGAAACCTAGCGCTCATTTGAACTTCCTTTCTTGGATTCAACTTTACGAAGTGTCTTTCCGACACATGGCTCTCTCCATTTCCTTCTCAATACTTAGCCAATTTTGGACTCGTTCTGAATTGTTTTGAGCCCGAAGACTTTGGATCTTCGTAGTTTCTTCTTTTTCTTGCCCCTGGCCTCTCGTGACACTAGCTTCTTCTCCTTTGACCCTGCTACTCTATTTTTGAGCCCATGTAACTTTAGAATGGATTTAAAGCCCGGTTTTCTCGATAGATCCATGTTATGAATTTATCCTACATAGGGTTGTTTGATCCTTGTAGGCCTCCACCACTTCCATTACAGTCCTCTTGCAATCTTCTTGCGTGAATCAAATGTGATTTCTTAGGTTCCTTTAGTGTGGGGGCGTTCTGATCCAATATTTTCTTGGGGAAAAATATGGATAACAATTTGGTGACTCACAGGGGTATCTTCCTGCTAGATGAAAAGACCAATTGCCTTGTCGTATCCATTGGGCATGGAGTCAAGAATGATGGTTTGGGCTGATTCTTCCTCTAACTCATGAGCTCCGATCATTGCACTCTCAATATTCATAAGAAATATTGAAATGATGGTTTCTGAGAGTAGAAAATTATTTTGACCTGGGATTCATCTGTTTCTGAATGAGCTATGCAAGAGCAACAAAACAACACCACAACTATATACAAAATTGAAATCATACATGCTCCAAGTAGAGCATGTAGAGTGTGCAAAGAACTTAGGAGAAAAGCAACCTAAACTAAAAAAATACGATGTGCACAAGCACTTAGAGGAATGAGAAACTAAACTAATATGTATAGGGTGAGAACCTTCCTTTTAGTAGCAAGTGTTTAAGATAGATTCCATTCACTGGAATCTACAACTCTTCACCATCCAATGTAGACAATTAGAAGGCATTGCTACTTTTACATTTTGTGACCATGTAAGGGCCACTCCAAATGGCATCAAACTTGGAATGCCTTCCTAGTTTTGCTCGATCTGCATCCCATTTCAAGACTAGGTCTCCTTCCTGGAAGGTCCTGGTTCTTTCCTTCTTGTTGAAGCATCTCTTAATTGAGGCATGATCCTTCTCTATTGTTTGAAGTGCATGTTCTCTGGTTTCTTCCAACTCCATCAACTTTGCATACCTAGCCTCCATTGGTTCAAACTCAAACATCTCTAGTTGCTTCATGAGTTCCAATCTTTAGTGCAACTCAAGTGATATAAGCAACACTAGCTCTTTCCCATAGGCGAGTTTGAATGGAAAACTATTTATAGACCTCTTGGGTATTGTCCTATCACCATAAGGTTGATTTGAGTTTCGTGTGCCAAGTCCTCGATTTTCATCCGAGTTTTTCGACAATCTTCAAGCAAATTCTTGTTCATGGACTCAACTTGGCCATTACCCTTGAGGGTAATAGTTTGATGAAGTGCTCAGGTAAATTCCATTCCTAATGGCCCATCCTGTGATTTTGGAACCTATGAATGCCAATGCATTGTCTGATATAATGGTGGCTGGCACTCCAAATCTGGTCACTATCCCTTCGTAGAAGTCTAATATGTTGGACTCATTAGCTTCTTTGAGTGCCACTACCTTGGTCCACTTGGTAAAATAGTCTGTTGCCATCAGAATCCACTTGTGGCCTTGGCTCGAATTTGGATTGATGACCTGATGAAATCCAACCCCCATTGCATGAATGGTTGGTCAACTGAAATGGGGTGCAATGGGAGTGCTGCTAGCCTCTCTTTGCCTCTGAAGAATGCATAGTTCCTACACTTTTTGATCCATGCATAACAGTCACTAAACACCCTGGGCCAATAATAACCCACCTTCATGATCTTGAGTCTTGTCACCCATGGAGCAAAATGGCCTCCAGTTGCTTCATCATGAAACTCTTGTAGCACTTTCTCAACCTTGATTTTCCCAATGCACCTTAACAGGATGCCATTGATATCCCTTTTGAACAAGGCACTATTAATAAGTACATATGGGATGACTTGTAGTCCAAGTGCCTCCTTTTTGTTTTATTCTCTTACGGAGGACACAAGCTGTTTGAAGGAGATGCACCATGTTCGAGTCTAACAAGAGAGTGGGTGATCCGTAAGCAGTGCTTAAAATTAACACTTTTAATCATTTCAAAGATCTTCAATTTTAATCAACTTAAAAGGATTTTAGAATTCCAATAATTGGTTATAATCTGATTTAGGACTGAATTGAAACTGAAATTAAGTTTACAATTTAGTCAAAATTTTATTGTTCGTTTGAAGCCCCAAAATAAATGTTTGATTTAATTGATTTTTCCAATTTTATCAATTCTGATTATAGTTGCATCCACATTCATTTTTGGAATTTAAATTACTTGCAATTATCAGAAAACTGAAAATAAAAAATAGAACACAACACCAGATTGTTTACGGGGTTCGAATTCCTACGTCCCCGGGTTCGTGGTGAATTGATCCATTAATAATGTTAAAAATTTAAATACAATAACCTTTAAATTAACTAATAATGAATCAAAAACCTACAAAAATATGTTTCAGACCTTGAAGGATGTTAATGGAGCTCAGCCTATGTCCTTCACCTTCTTGATCCACTTACAGCAGTGTCTCCCTTTGGTTCTACGCCTTCGTGTGAATTTAATAGAAAATAAATCTATCAAAAATAATATAAATTAGATGAATGATCATTCCATCGCTATCGTTTCAAAATTATGAGAAACTTTCATATATAACTTGAGATCTGGAAGTGAGCAGAAGTGCCCCAAAATTGCACTTTTCCAAAACTGCCTCCTTATTCCCTTGACACAGACCTAACACTTTCATTACAAATACAAGTGAGCTTTACTTATACCACTTACAAGAGGGTGGCAGGTTGGTAAGGCTGTTATATTTTTAGATGAGGTGCTTGGGTTCAAATCCCCCTTCCATAGGTTTAGGCGCCCAATTTAGCCATTGACCCCACATTTGGTGGGAAAGGGATATGATAAGCCTTTAAATAGCTTTTTGTCCACAAAATCCTCCTTATCCCATGGGATTAGGCTTATTCATATGGAATGGATTAAATAAAATATTATTATTATTTTAAATCCAAAGCCACTAAAAACCTACCAAGTGTCACGCCCATAATATGCCATTTGTCCACATTAGAGTGTGCCACGTCATCATTTGACCACAACTTTGACTATGCATATCTTTCACATATGAACTCAGATTTGGTCCATTCAAAATGGGTTAGAAATATTGTGACAAGCTCTATACCATGGAACTAATTTTTAAAATTACAAGACCATCAATTTTTCCTTGTCACCAATTTCCACGTGTCACCTTGCCATTGGTCGACTTGTTGACCTTATTGACCAAAGTTGACTTCTTGTTGGTGAACTTTGGTTTGGACATGAACTCGAGTGTCCTTTTTGTGTTCTTATAGTCATCTAAAATCTCTCTGAAGGATCTACTACACTAACATGGTTTAGGGAAGTTTAGAGAACTTTTGACAACTTTGAAAAATATCCTCGATCGGCGGGCACATCCTCATTTTCTTCATCTTGACTATCTATAGGACCAAAACAACTTCTTTTCATCACTTGCTTCTTCTTGTTGACTTGAGGCCAACTACTCACACAATCCCTTCCCATGGACCAGCTTAGTGACCTTGATCTCAATGTCATACTCCATGACACGAGTGATCCACCCTGCATGCTTTTCATTCAGGTCCTTGCTGAGAAGGAAGTCTTTAACTCCTGCATGGGAGACCAATAGTTGGATTTTGTTGTTTGAAACCAAATGCTTAAACTTCTTCAATCCTCTGATCACTATCAGGACCTGATTTTCGATGAAAGAGTATTTCACTTCATAATCTTCTAGACCCTAGCTGAAGAAAGCAATTGGCTTCTCTGTATCTTCTTTGTTCGATGTACTAGGATTGCAGAAATCGTGTCATTGCCACCAAAGGCATATAGTATAAAATCCTTAGAAAAATATGGATTCATGAGAGTTGGGGCTTGTGATATAGCTTCTTTGATGGCCTCAAAACTTGCTTTTCCTTCAGCTATCCACCTAAATGCCAAACTTTTCTTCAACATCAACGTTATTGGCTTGACAAGGGCAACAAAGTTTGGTACGAACCTGCGGACAAAATTGATTTTTCCTAAGAAGCTTTGAAGAGCCCTCTTGTGGCTTGGCAATGAAAATACTCTTATAGCTTCAACTCTTTCTGGGTCAATTGCCAAACCTTCCTTTGACACAATGTGGCCTAGAAGCCCCTCATGGGCCAAGAATATGCATTTTTGGGGTTCAATGATACCCCAAATCTCCTACACCTTTGGAACACCTACCTTAGGTGAAAAAGATGGTCTCTGCTTTGCATTCTAGAGAATACAGTAATGTCATCTAGGTAGATCAACACTATTTTGTTGATCAGCCCTTTGAATGCCATATCCATTGCCCTTTGGAAAGTGGCTCCGACATTAGACAATCTAAATGGAATTTTTCGTAGGCATAGGTGCCCCATTTGGTGGTGAAATCCATTTTGAATTGATCATCTTCTTTCACCATGATCTAGTTGTACCCTGAGTATCCATCTAGGAGAGAGAATCTCTCCAGACACTACACTACCTGTAAGATCTGCTCCATTGAGGGAAGTGGGTAGTGATCTTTGAGGGAGGCTTTGTTCAAGTCATAAAAGTCAACACACAACCTAATCTCCCCATTCTTCTTCCTAACTGGGACCAAGTTTGTGACCCAACTTGAGTGTTTGATTGGAAAAATGATACTTACCTCTATCAGCTTGTTCGGTTCTTTCTTCATCAGAGGTCCAACATGTGTGTTGACTAGTCTCTGCTTCTTCCATTTGATGGGCTTAGCAGCTAGATCTAGCTCAATTGTGTGTTGGGCTAACTTTGGATTGAACCCTCTTAGGTCTTCATAGCTCCAAGCAAATATATCTGGAAACTCTTGGCAAAGGTGTATGAATTCATACCTTTCTTGCTCAGTGGGCCACCTTGCCAACTTGTAGTGTTTTTCCTTCTCCAACTAGAATTGGCTCCAAATCTTCCCCTTTGATCTGTATGTTGGCATTCTCTTTTCAAAACTGATCATTGGGATTGAAGATAGACTCCAATGTCACTAGGCCTTTGGGAAGCCTGTTTGTATGCAACTGTACTACTTGATTTCCATATTACTTTGCTCTAGTCTGCTTTGGTTTCTAGCTGAGAATTTAGCTTCCTCTTGCAAAAAGTTGATGATATGCTGATCATTCTCAAACACTTGCTAGCATGTATTGTTATCTGGTACTTTTGGTCTCACAATCACATGGATATGTGGCTGTTCTTTGTCCCTTTTTATGCTTATCAACTACATCAAATGTTGCTCCAACTGCTGCAAGCTTGTCAGCAGCTTCGTTCTCCTTTCTGGGTATGGACATGATGTTGAAGGATTTGAAATCCTCAATGAGGTCCCACACCCTATTCTTGTAACCTTTGAGCAGGTCATTCTTGACAGCATTTTGTCCTTTGACTTGATTGACAACCAGTTCACTATCACCAAACACCTGTAGGTTCTTGATTCCTCATCTTCTGGCCCAATGTAGTCCATGGACCAAAGCCTCATATTCTGTAGTGTTATTTGAGCAGGCAAACTGAAATCTAAAAGCTGAATAATACTTCATACCTTGGGGGACACAATCATAGCTCCACCTTCGGCTCCTTGTCTGCTCCTAGAGCCATCAAAGAACAATTTCCAAACTTCATTGTCATTCTTGTGCTCTGGCTTAATGATGTCAGGAAGAGGATGATTCTCCTCATGCAGGTAGTAGAATCCTAGTTTAGATTCTTCCATCTCCTTATAGGGATCAAAATCATGTCTTTTGACCACCCATTCATCGAGGTTAGGTCCAGGATACACCCCACCTTGGTATCTACTTCAGAAGTTCTTAGGAGGTCCTCTTGATCAAAAGCCAAACAATTTGCATTGATTGGGCTTGATACATAAGAATCAATGTGATAGTTTGCTATTGGATTAGATCTGATTGTGGCCTTCATTCCATACCTTGTTCTAAAGAGCATATGTGACCAGTCAGCAAACAAGTAGCCTCCAATTTTGGTAGTGAAGTCCCTGGACAAACACAACGTAAAATGTGGTGGCAAGTCTATGACTGACACGTTCTACAATATAGTCACATTAGGGTAGGCATGTAGAGTGAGACTCATATCCTTGATGACTCCAATAGTGGTCACTACTGTCCCATCCAATTGTACTACTCCTCTAGAGATGACTTCATACTGGAGACCCAGTTGATCAACTATTTGTTTGGGCATTACAGAACTACTTGCCCCTAAATCGATCATGCAGTTGTGCACCAATTTATCTCCAATGATTAATGAAACATAAAATGGAGGAGGCTTCAGATTCTTACCTCATTGTTCTTCATGGTTTCTCTCAGGTTGAGCCACATTGGTAAGCACTTTCTCTTTGGTTAGGGGGTTGACTTGAGCTTGACCAATTGGCCATGGTAGTTTGTAATAGATCCCTTTGCCCTGGAATGGCTAGTGACTCCCATAGTGAAATGTTTACACTTTTCCTCTTCATTTGTTTAATGATATTAAATGAACTGTCCTTCTACTTGCCCCTTCCTAACACATTTTCTCTTTCACATGGGCTATTACAACTGGTGCTTGAGTAGGTCTGGAAGGTGGCTTGGATTGAATTTGCATATTGGGAGTTGTATTTTGAATGCTAATACCTTGCTAAGCAATGGAGGGTTGAGGATCACCTGAGCTTGGTGAATGTCCTTCTCAATATTTATCCTCTTAGACCATTTAATGGCAATTATACTTTGAGAAGGAGGCGATTCATTCCACGAAGTCTTCATCCCGCGATTGATCACAAGCATAGTTTCATTTGGGGGTCCCTCTTGCTGAGCTCCTTGCTATTGAATTTCTTTGTGGCTAGGTTCTTGTGACACACCAACGGTTTGCACCATCGAGCCTCGATTTAATGCACTATTGAAGCACATCAACTCGATTACATGGTAAACACCATTCATACTCTTATGACATGTTATTCTGTTGTGGAACCAATCCCCTTGGTGTTAAAACTGTGTTTGGATCATATGACCTAAAAGGTCTAGTAGCTTGAGGTTTCCCTTGGTGTTGAATCTAATTTACAGCCTGGGTTGGTGGTCTATTTTGCTAATATGGGGTCTGGCCTGATACTAAGCCTAGGGCTGATATGGCCTAGAAATTTGAGCCTGCTATCTTTTGATGGTTACTAGCTCATTTCCCAGGTTTTGTAGTTGTTTCATAACTTCCTGAAGCTCCTTTGAGGTGTTAGATGATGAAGTGGAGGCTTCAGCTAAACTTTGACTCCTAGGGGGTATAGGAGCTAATGTGGGCATTTGGCTGGTACTTGGGTTTCCTAACTCGAGGTATAGAGGCATGGATGGCCTAGGAGAAAGTTTTCTAGCATGAATCAAATGATTCTCAGCTCTATGGAAAGGCTATAGGCTGCAGGTAAGGTTGTGCCCCCCATTGACTGAATCATTAAAGAAATATCAGAATTTAAAGCCCTAAGAAAGTATAAGAAGGCACCTTCATTAGTGGGCTTTACTGCTATTGGAATCATGTCCCATTCTCCGTTAAAATATGAGGTTGAAATCTCATCATTTGCTCGTTCGAGCTCTCTTGATTATTGTTAGCTGCTCCAACAAGGATAGGTTATCTCCCTTTTCTCCAAACTGGTTGTGAAGAGCTATGCACAAATGGTCCCAATTTTGAATAGAGCACGATTTAAGGCTCCCAACCATCATGGAAGCTTTACCTTTGAGTGAAGAGGCTAGCAACTTGACTGTAATATCCATCTCATTGATCTCATGGATTGTACAGACGTTTGCAATGTCTTGAACATGGTCACCGAGACAAGTCTAGTTCTCTCCAGTGAAATATGGGATGCTCTTCAATGCTGCCACTTGGGCCGAGGTGGGTTTTGTGCATTCGTGAGCAAGTGAAGGGGCATTGCTAGTGAAGTTGACGTAAGGATTTGGTTGTTGGTGTGCCATCCTGATCGGCCTGAGTACCCTTCTTGATTGAAAGAATGACCTACTAGGAGGAGGTGTTGATAAGGCTCTATTTGGAGGAGATGGAGACCTCTAGGATCTTCTTCTTTTCCTTCTGTCTGGAGACAAGTGTATGTGTACAAATTGTCCTTCCTCTCTTGTTCTAGACCTTGTTTGTATCCTTCTCATGAACTTGGGAAACTTGGACTACTAGAACCAGTGGATTATGTCCCTTTTGGAGTCACCAGATGTGCAGTTTTTAAGAGCTTCTTAAAAGCTAGAATCACAACAAGTGCACATCAACCTTACTATAATAAAGATGGAGACTTCTAGTCCTATTGAGCATGCTAAAACCGTTAGTGAAAATCACAACACCTCCAAATGAATCGTCGATATACTTTTCTAAGGCAGAGTCATTTGGTGCGATCCGCATAACATTGAGTTTTCCAAAGTGTGGGACTTAGAAAATGAGAAAAATCTCTAGGTTAAAGGTTGGTTTCTGCTCCTCTGTTTAAGTGCATGCATGAAAACATACAGAGGGCCTATCCCAAAACCTATTCTAAGTTTTACCAAGGAGACAGGGGTAAAAGGTATGCATGAAATCAAACTAAGCTATAAGGTGATGCACCAAAGGAATGATGAACATTTGTTTTGCTAATAGACACAAACCAACAAAATGCATACAATAACCAAGCACAGATAACCAGATTTATAATGAAAGACCAGATGAAAGAAAAAGAGACAAGAAAGGATCTAAAATTGATCACAGACGTGTTTTGTTGCTCTGCAAATTGATACAATGCATTACAAAGTGGCCAAAAGGTAGAAACATATTACAGTCTAGTGGAAGGTCTGAAAACTCCATGAGTTCCTTTTCCAGAAGAAAAGGGGAGCCTGCAAAACAGAAGAATGTCCAACCCTTACAATGAGTCCTGACCCGGTATTTATAGACTCAATCAGAGAGAAGAAAGAAAGAGAGAGAAACAAGAAAATTAGGTTGAAGCTCAACCACTGCTATTAATGCCTCCTACAAAATCTACCCCCAAATCTACCTCAACTTTGTATCAATCTCTAGTTTGGTGCCTTGAAGGAAGAGGAAATGACGGAAGATCAAATCTGATTTGGTTGTTGAGGCAGATAGATCCGCATTAATGGCCTTGAAGACATTTTCTCAATTTTCTTTACCTAACCTCCCCAAACTTAAAGTTTCAAATCCCATGGCATGGGCGAAGCTGAGATCTTTCCAACGGTGTCAAATTTGTAATATTTTGAGCCCTGAGTCGAAAGATATGCCCCTTCGAAGTTTGTATTGGGTCCGTACAAAAGGGGGAAAACCAGTTTAAAAAACAGCCCCCTTTTGACCTCTGGGACACGTGGAGGGCTAGCGCTTGTCTGAAGGTGACCTCTATATTTTTCTCTTAGAATAGTGTGGGGCTGACACATGGCTTCCTCCTTTGCTCGCTCAATTTCTTTATTTCTCGGCTAAGCTCTTTGCTTGGTAGGGTCATATTCCTTGACCGGGGACATGCAGTGGTCGACGCTTGTTTGAAAACCCTCTCTCAATTTGATCCTTGAATTAGTGCCATTTGGACACTTGGCGCTCTCTGTCGGTTTGCCACCATGCATTGACTATTCAACTTGACTCTGTCCCCTTTTTGAGACTGGACGCGTGGAGGCTCTATGCTTGCTGAAACTCTCGATCAAAATTTTTCCCTTGGAGGAGCGTCGAGTTGACACTTGGAAGCCTTCACAGGTATTTGGAATTTTCAATGACCTCTCCCTTCCTTTTTGGGCCCGGGGTACGTGGCGAACTGACACGAGTTTGAGTCTCTACTTTTGACTCCCATCTTGGATTTGCGTCAAGCCGACACTGCTTCTTCTTGCTTAGCCAAAGAATTTTCAGTGGCTGTAAAATTTTTAGGGCTCTGGATGCGTGGAAGCTTGGAATTCATTTGAACTTCCTTTCTTGGATTCAACTTTGGAGAAGCACCATTCTGACACGTGGCTCTCTCTGCTGCCTTCTCCATACTTAGCTGATTTTTGGACTCGTTCTAAACTATTTTGAGCCCGAAGACTTCAGATCTTTGCAGTTTCTTCTTTTTCTTGCCCCTGGCCTCTCTGTGACACTGCTTCTTCTCCTTTGACCCTACTACTCTATTTCTAAGCCCACTTGTAACCCGTAGAATGGATTTAAATCTTGGGTTCGCTTGACAGAGCCATTTTATGAATTTATCCTACACAGGGTTGTTTGATCCTTGCAGGCCTCTGCCACTTCCATTACAGAGTCCTCTTGCAATCTACTTACGTGAATCAAACATGATTTCTCAGGTTCCTTCAGTGTGGGGGCATTTTGATCCAATATTTTTCTTGGGGAAAAATATGGATAACACTACTATCACCCGGCTATCACCGACACTAGTTACCCATGACCATCGTTGGTCTCTCCTAAATTGACATCGGTTACACTAGGTGACGTTGGTCTCACGTGTTTTACAACTTTGATAATAACAGAGCCAACCTACCTTTTGCCAAGTGACCCAAACAACCCAAAAGCTGACCCTGACCAGTTCTAACACCTTGACAACTACCTACCCTTCAGATCTAACTATAGCCTAGCCTGTTATGTTAGATTTGCTTATTGTGCTTGAATGAGATACCTAAATCATATCAACTACAATAGGAATTTGTTTATTTCTTGCATTTTTGGTCACCAAAAGGGACTTACAAAGAACAATAGTCGGGGACAGAAAGTCACTCCTCTTTAATGGGAGAGGTTCCCTTATTTAAAGGAAAAATCTTATTTACACATGTACAAGGTATAGTTTTAATGGGGAACTCAAATATCATGAAAGTGTTAAAATAGAACAGATCATCAATACAACAAGATAGAGGAATTAAGTAGTGAAAAGGGGTAGAAAGGCACTCTCAAGAAATATAGATAACAAAATAATTCCTTACGCATGCTAGAATGAAATTATTTGGAACATAACCATTTGCATTTGAGACAATAAGATGTTCTTTCATAGACACAAAGTTCTAGAAATTACATCTACAAGAATACAAAGTGTCTTGAAGTAACACCGATAAATGATTCAATAATATTTAATGAGATAGTAATGAAAGAACAAGACCAGATAGACATAGAAAGAAGGATCCTTTTGTATTGATTTCTTTTAATCCTTAACACTTTCAAAAATAAACCCAGTTCTAGCCCTAGGAATGGTGTAGAGAGCTCATTATATAACTTACAAAATTAGTTACACCCGGTAACTAATTATTTTAACTAAAATGTTAGTTAAGGAGATGCTCAACACAAAACCCTTAACTAATTACAATAAGCTCAAATTAAGAAAAAGAAGGAACGGAGAAGCTAGAAGAGAAACAACATCCTATTGCTGAGGAGGGCCCACCGACTTGAGGATTCGTTGCCTGAACTTTTTTAATGCTTCTGCTATGTCTCTACCTCATGGGACTGATGTGTTGGTAGTAGCTTGAGTCCAAGTACCTAGGCATTTCTCCATCTCCTTATCAAACTCAATGTGTGCATGGTATTCTTTATTAGCCTCTTCAATAACAGATTGAAGAGAGAAAATCTCATTTATCTTCTCTTTGGTAATTGATTCTTCCTTGAACAAGTTTTCTTTAACAAATGCCTTGAATTGAGTTTTAATTTCTTAGAGGGAGAAAGGAACACCTGAAGTTTCATCGTGAAGGTGATAGTGAATATCTTTGAAAGCAGATACAACACAAGTTTTGAAGGTTTCTCCTTTACGCCAACTATTCCTCAACTCTCCTAAAGCTTCCTCGAGAACTTTTATTTTCCATTCCACGCCGAAAACCCATGACCTTGATAAATTGTCTTTGGCATAATCAAAAACCTTATTGGACATCAATATATTTTCATCACCTATCCCATCGGTGAAGATCCACTATGCAGCTACTCCAAAGTTTAAGTTCTTTATCCATGGTCCCAATTACGAAGGAGAGTTTTTCTTGTAGATTAGTCATCTTCTCATTGGGTCCAAGGATTCTAAAATGAAATTCAAAGCTGCAATGATCATGTCATCCACCATGGCTTCTATAGCTCTCCCATAGATGGAATACCTGTGTATGTCTTTAATGCTTTGAACTTCAGCTTGAATAATAATCATAGGTGGCGGAAGGGCAGATAGTGGGGTAGGATCCAAAACCTTGTCCTTAGATAATAACGACTTGATGAAGCTAGAAAGAATTTGAGCTTGTTCCTCCAGCTATTCTATAGTCTGTTTACCTTTTTCTACTCTCTCAATAACTCTAGTTACTATTTCCTGGAGGTTATGCACCTCACTCTCAGGGGTAGACTCCCCATTGAAATCCTAGAAAGATTCGGATCGGAGGCTAGTAGATCTTGTTCTACCTTATCAACCTTAGGTTTTGCTACCTCAAGAAATTGCTGACCTTGGACATCTATCACTATCCTTGAATTTGTTTTATCTCTCTTTTCTAGAGCAAAAGGAGTAGTGCCCAACAAGGCTACCACAACATCAAAATTTGGCCCTGCCAATCGAGAAGAAGGTTTCCTCTTCCTGTTGTCAACTAAGGGTTGTACCCATGCAAAAGTAGAGGAAGAAGGAGGAGTAAGAGATATGAGAGTAAGAGAACTCATGGCACTTAAAGTATTTGCTGCTTTGTTGCTTCTAGTAGAGATGTGAGTGGAGTATCTTGAAATTCTTGGGTAGAGGAATCAGTGGTACTTGGAGGTTCAGGGCTATGCACTTCCTTCTCTTTATCCATTGCAGCTTCTGAAGTTCCTATAGGGACTTGCACTTCACTATCATCACTTTCACTGAGAACAATGACATTCTCCCTGGCCCCGAAATTGGTTCTAATCGCTTTTAACAGGGGATCTTCCTCAATTGGATCTGTTTAACCTCTTTCACCTTCTTTTTGGTATAATTGAGTAGATGAAGAAGGGGTGGATGATTCAGTTCTTTATTTGAGGAAGGACGAGGAGTTTGTGCTGGTACCTCCGAGCTAGGTGTATGTGACTCCTTCCTAGGGGTTGAAGTATCTTTGGAGGAAGATTCTCCTAGATTCTTCTTAAGCTCTCGGACCTTTCTATCAAACCAAACCTTAGTTCTTACAAGGACGAGTTCTAGAATCTTAGCCAAGTCATCCTTCTCCCTCTTGTGCTTCTAGATCCTCCAAGGAGTATGCTTGATCACTGTATCATATTCATATGACAATAGGTCTGTATAATCATCTTGAAGCCCTTCAGGAATTTGATATAAATTGAGCTCCTTTATCAAGTACGGAGAGAGAATCTCTGCCATAATGCCTCCGCCTTACTTCAAACTCATCTCGCACAATCGGCCCAAAGATAGTCCTCGGTGATCTCGATATGTGATGATAATTAATTCTACGAGATTTAGCTTAATGAACTTCTTCGAATCAAAACAGTCCTAGGCCTAAAGAAGTGAACAATGATGGGAGCAAGGGCCCTTTCTATGTTTTGAGCATCCAAAGCTATTTTACATGTATAATTGCCCAAGGATATGGGGAAATGCAGCTCAAATATTTTCTTGTCTTTACAGTTTCTATGTAACTTATCCAATTACCCGCATACTTCAAATCGAGCCATCTTATCATTACAAAACATAGGGAGTTTAAGAGGTGTGCTCTCATAGCCCGCTAACTGATATATGAAAACCTTCTAAACCGAATGAAGAAAGCTCCATATTTTTCTATCGGAGTTCATGGCATCATCAACAATTATTCAGCGGTATCACTTTCTAGAAGCCTCACAATATACATGGTAAAGGCATCATTCATCCTCCCCGAAGTTATGGTTCTTGCTAGTTTCAAGGGTGAACGAGGGAAGTATGCATAAATGGGTTCATCCTTTCGATCCTCGATGTACGTGAAACCAAACCATTGCCAAGATGCTACTAGGGTATATATAAGATAAGAAGTCATATAGAACTTCTTGGTCCTGCATTGCACACTAGACAACTATTTTGTCAAATTCATGCAAATGACTTTTGCCCAATTTATGCTTTGACTACCTTCGCAGACGATATTGATGAGCGGACACATCCAAAAGTGAAATTCATTGGTGGAGGGTAATCCCATGATACGAGCTAACAATATGATGAAATCAAACAATTCTTCATTAAAATCAGCCCTAAATAGTGCCTTGGAAAGCTGACATGCTCCCTTCTTAGGGTTCTTCAACCATGACTTTGCTATCCTCACTTTGTATTTATCACTGTCTTGCTCGAAAAGAGTCTGTGCTTGAGCTTGAGAGATAACAACGGAGTTTTCAATTTCTAGGATCCGTAGAGTAGCAGCAATGGTAGCAGCATCTAGTTTGGCAATCAGTTCCCGTGCACATTAGATAATTCATTCGTGTCAGGGTTGAAGTGAGCCCCGCAGGTGAGCACAATATTGGCACATTATATTGAGATTAGGAAACCCGTAGTAAATGCAAGGTCACCGTTGTTAATCATTTGCGCTATTGGAGAAGGATTAGGGCTAGTAAACTCTGCTCCAGAAATCACCAAAATATAGGTGATGAACCTCACTATCACGATATCGGGAACAAAATATTCAAGTGACCAAATGTGTTCTGACCTTGAAATTTTATCTTCATGTTGGCATGACATCTTGAGAAACAACCTTTACAAAATTCACAATAAAAATGCAAAGGGAATGGGAGTACGAGTAGACGGTCTTAGTTGTAAGGATTTGAGTGAATGGTAGCAAGTAAGAAGTGTGCAAAATACATAGAGGGTAGTCCCATTACATAGCTATTTTAGGAGAGAGAAGGTTATAAATGCACATTAAATTCATATGCACCGACTCAAAAAGGAAAGCATCGGGAAGAGTGGAAAAAACTAGCTCGTATGGTCTTTGGTACATTTGGGACATGAGGGACACGAAGACGCGATCCGACTAACATGGGTGATGTGGGTAGTGTGGGCCAAAGGAGCATGGGTAGTCTAGGAACTTAGAAATGCAAGGGATGTGAAGACGCGATTTGGCCGATGTGCGCGATGCAGGTAAAGTGGGGACGGAATGCACAGACGCTATTGGGACAGATAAGACAAAAGTACGCGAAGGGCCTTATGCGGCTGATGCGGTGATTAGGGAATAGAGGGTCTCGTGAAACTTGGGACACATGGGACAAAAGTTTCGACAGACCATAAATCACAAAGCCGACTCAAAAAACGTGAATTTTCCCTAACTCCTCAACCTTTCTCTTCACTAGAACATCATAAAAGGTGTTAACTCAAAATTTTTAATTTTTTGATTTTCGAAAGAGGGGAAATTTTGAGAGGAAAACACGCATTAAGTGGTTTTAAATAGTGGATTGACAACCATCTGCAGAGTATCACACTTCCTAGTCAGCTCACGCTAGGCAGTCCACTTTGTAATATATTATTTAACTCTTCTTTTGTGGTCTTGTTTTCTATTTCGGGTAGTTCCTCCCGGCTAAAAGGAAGCTATCACGGTTAGCATTGGATTGAGAAGTTAGAATGTGTGTAACAACCATTAACCGACTAACATAAACAGTATTTCTCCTCACTTATAACCCTTATCTATTTCATCACTTCCCAAAAAACGTAAAGAAAATAGTGAAACACTTCTTTTACCAAGAGAAACATTCAACATTCATTTAACCATTTATTATACATAACAACATGTGAGCTTATTAGATGTACATTAACCATTCACAAGAGCATGTAATAAGAGAGAGAACACATAAACACTAGATGTAAGTGGGAAACCCTCATGGGGAAGAAAACCCATTGAAAACCATTGCTTATATTACTCAAAGCAAGGACTTGTAAGAATATTACACATCCTAAAAGATTTTTAGTGAGGAACTGAACCCTAAACCTTTACTTGATATCATGCACAACAAAAGACTAAAGTGAATATTATGCATCACAAGATATTTATTTAGTGAGGCACCAACCACACAGGGAACACGAACCCCTAAAACCTTGTTGATATGACTCACAACAAGGGAATCCTATGAATATGAATCATCATAAGATATTTTTATAAATATGACAATTGAAAAATATTCTAATACCACAACTGATAGTGATCCCAAATTTCAGCTCCAAATTCCTTCAAACTCTCTCTCAAGCACACCTTCTACTTGCTCTCTCTAGGTCTTCATGGACTTGTCTTGCCTCTAAAATATTACACACATGTCTTAAAAAATCTTCAACCTATCATGAATCATATCAGATCTCAAAATATTCCCTCATACCTGCAATTTTCTCTCCTCTAGGTCACACTTCTCCCCATGCAAGACTAGCTCACCAAATGAGCCAAAACATCACTTTTATATGCAAATCTTCTTTCTAACCCAAAGGAGGTCAGTACATCATAAAAATTCGACCCATAAACCTTAATTAGATTTAAATATATTCATTACAAAGTTACATATGACCCATATAGGTCGACCTAGCCAAAATCCTATTACATGTGCCAAAAATGGTTCAAAACCTCATGGGCATAAAGATAAAAATTCCCTTACATTAAAACCATACATAATAATGACCCATAAAACCTTACACATGATTAAAATATCATTTAAAATTCATAAATGGTTGTAATTTTTCTCAACCAATCAAATTATTTCATTTAATTCTTTATATTTCTCAAAACTCACTTTCCTCCTACACCCGTCGGCACCACTAGAAACTTCATAATGCCACAAAATAACTTATCTTGAATCAAAACATGCCATGTGACCACTAAATGGAAATGGAAGAAATTGTATAACAATTATAAGAAAGTTATAAGCCTTGAATCAACCATCATGATCAAACCACAACTACTTTTGTCTTCACCAAATCAACCTGCCAAAAAAGCTATTTCCAAAGGTTAGCTCATAAAAACATTAAAGACAAAAATTGATTAATTGGATTCCAAATTCATCCCTCTTCACATTAAAGGTGATATAAAGCATGAAAAAATCCATCTCATGCTTCAAATAACTCCAAAGTTGTACCAAAACACATCTGTCCTACATTGCACAAAACTATTTTTGTCCAAAGGATGACCTAAAAACAATATAAAATAACCTAATCATGAGGAAAAAATCATATCACTTTACATCTCTCTAAATCCTATTTCCAACACAACTTGAATCATCTTCAAACTCCACCTTTAGCTCAAGTTATGGCCATTTCTTGAACCCTACTATTTGAGGCCTCAAAATTGCCCTTTGACCAATCAACCTAAATGGACCTCAAATGACCATGTACCTGCATGAAAATGTCTTGAAACCTTCATGTAAATCAATATCATCTCCCATAAATCATGCACCATCAATTTTGCATGCTACTCCTTTGGACAACCTTGTCCCAAAACAAACTTCTTCGAAACCGATATTTTTAAGAGGGTTCCACATATGGCCACATGCTTAAACATACCTTTCCAAGAAATATGTAAGAGTCCTCTACAACATAAAATCATCACTTTTTCACTAGAAATAAAAATGGGCTGATACAAGCACTTTTCTGCAAACTGCTCCTAGCTAGGGTTTTAAACCACTTTATCTTCTTAACGATCGTTCATAAAAATGTGACAATCAAAACACCTCATTATTTTTGTGAAAGCTTCATAACTGACCTTATAATCTATTCCTAATATCTCAGGTCCCCATGCAAAGCATACAATTCACAATGAGCATCAAAGGTCAACTTTTGTCATAAAAAACATTGTTTCTTACCCGGTTTGCCAAAACTTGCATAACTTGAAATTACTTCTTTAGAATGACCTAAAACCTAGTATGAAGCACCAAAAAAAAAAAAACCAATTTCTCAAAGTCACCACATATCCCAAATTAATCTCAAACCGTAACACCAGTCTTCCTCCCCATACAAGTGTTGATATGTGATTTCTTTTGTAAAAAGGATGTGTTCCTTTGATTGAGAAGTCATGCTTGATATGGGTGTCTTCTTTGAAATTACAGATCTTTGACTGAGTCAGAATATGATTGGACTCTTTTATTTCTTTCATTTTACACCTGAGTTTAATCTGATCTCGGAATGAATTGTGGATTTATCCATCTATAAG
This sequence comes from Taxus wallichiana var. yunnanensis, assembly GCA_018340775.1. Classification (NCBI taxonomy): domain Eukaryota; kingdom Viridiplantae; phylum Streptophyta; class Pinopsida; order Cupressales; family Taxaceae; genus Taxus; species Taxus wallichiana. The sequence goes on from CM031234.1 coordinate 677,777,708, forward strand.
ACCCAGCCTTGGATCAGTGGCATTGATCCAAGTGATGCTTTAAGTTTATTCGGGATGAACTAAAATTATAGACCTTACGCAGGTTGCAAGGTCTGAATGCATTGAATAAGCTATTCCGGAGTCTAACTCAGGCTGATCGTGTTAAATGAATTGGTTCCCGATATCGTAATATCAGGAAGGTCTTGATCGTGGGCCAGGTAATAAATTCAGATACATTTATTTAACTAGCCTATTGGCAGTGCAGGAGTGAATCCTGTTCGTGAATGTATGTTGTAGGTTCTTTTTCTGAGCATTTGAAATGTTAGACCTAAACTAGATTTATTAAGGTTAGTAACCTAAAACTAAACTATGATCTATGGGTTAGATTAGTGTTAATCTAACCTAGGCCTAAGCTATAAGCTAAATGTTCTAAGTTAGTAACTTTGTGCTATGGAGGTTAGACTAAGTCGCATCTTAAATCCTAACCTATGTTACTAACCTAACTAATGAACAAGGAAGAAAGGGGACCTATGGAAGGGTGCGAGCCATGGGCGGCAGTTTCTATGGCATTAAATGGATGGATAAGTATGAAGGACATGTAATTTGGTAGAAGTTTAAATGGCTAGCAAGAGCCGACGTGGCAAGTCGCCAAAGTTAGAAATGGTCTTCGAACTATTTTTATCCATCGCCAACTATGGCGGTCGGTGGCAATGGAAATTGAGTGGGAGATTTGGAGTAAATGCAATTAATGAACTCGGTCTTCGAGCTCGGGTTTCACGGGAAGGCATGCAAAATGGAAAACTAGTAGTTTGTTTGGTTTTTCATGCGCTCCGGTTTTCCCTCTGTCTGATCACTGGTTCTTCGCACTTTGATCTTTTGGGAGTTACATGGCAAATATGAGTGTAACTTGCTCTTTTCTCTCGGCAAGGAAAATTTATAAGTCATGGAAATAACAAATTTTTGTTGGTGAATCTAACTTGGAAAAAGAGGAGAAGGCTCGAGCTCTTTCAGTGGTCTTCTTGATTTTTAAGCAAATAACCAGGCATGTTAGGCCCTAACCTTTAAAAATCTTGCTTTCTTTCAAATGATTTCATTAGAACAACTCTGTTCAGATGATTTTTGGGTTCAGATGGTTTTTATGGTAGCTTTGTGTGATTTTGTTACTGTATCTTCTTACTGGTTTGATTTTTCAATTTAACCCTTGATGGGTGTGCATTGTGTTTCGAACTGTTGCACTATTTCGTTGTGTTTTGCATTCCGGCTAAAGTTTGTGAAATGCATGCAAGAAAGTATACTAAACCTGCTCTTTGGGAGCCCATGAATTGTTTCCTTGTTGGGTTCAGGCTACAGTTGATACTTGTTGTTGATACTTGTCGGAAAGGATACTGTTGGACTTTTGTTTGAATGTTCAGTATAATTTGACTTCTTTGTAAGTTCTGTCGTGGTTATTATAGGTGGTGGTTACTAAATCTTGTTGGGTTTCGCTATGATACTTAAAGTTATTTGTGAATGGATAACTTGCTGTGTTTACAGTATTTCAATGCGACCTAGTAGAAGTTGTTTCCCCCCTTGTGTTGTGATTATGGGATTCAACCCGTTGATAGTTTGCAATATATTTATTTATATACAAAATAACTCTGTGGAGTCCATGGAATGGTTCGTATATTATGGACTACTGTAGAAGCCATGTATGTGAATACTGGTAGCTTGATTCTGTCGGAGTCCTGGAGGGGTAACTGGTAATATGACTTCTGTTATCTTGTAATGAATACCTTCGTTTAGCAATGAATTTTTGGTACAGACTCAGTTGGTGTACTTTTTACGTTTCCTATCTGTGTAAGCTTGAGCGAATATTGTTGTAGAGGCTCAGTTGGATTCCTTGTTACGAAATCAGTATTTAGCTTCTGTATAAGCCTGATTTTGAATATTTACCATTGTTGGCACGGTTGGAATCCTTAACTTATATTTATCTTGTATATCAGCTTTTATCATGAATACTGTTGTTCGGATTCAGTTGAAATCCTTGATAGGTAACCAGTGTTTCTGCTTCTATATAAGCCTGATTATGAACACTTATTGTTTTTGGCTCTGTTGGATTCCTTAATGTATAGATAGATATCATGTATCTTGGCCTCTGTAGAAGTGGGTCGTGAATACCATACTTTTCAACCTCTGAATGAGTTCAGATGTGAATACGGTATGTTATGTTTCCTTTCTGAATAATTCCAGTTAAATGAGGCTGTGCATGTTGCGTGGATTTCGTATGAATATCTCTGCATAGTCATAGGGAAACATCATTTTCTTTAATGTTAATGAGTCTCTTGTTGACTGCGATAAAAGGGAAGTTCTTTTGATTTCAACCTTGGATCTAAAACCTTACAGTGTTTAGTAGGGATTAGAATGAGCTGTATGTTGCTGAGAGGGATTGTTGTCGTGTTTGAGCATGATTACGTCTTACATTGCATGGATATCTAGTCTTGAGCTTGATGAACTAAGGAGTACATCATTGCACCTCAACAGGGCGATGGCATTGAATATCTTCTTGTTTGTCGCCCGTATGGAAGGTCATGTGGAGTCTGTTTGGTAGATATTCATCACTTTGTTTTGGTGTGAGAGCTCTTGTCTTTGCTAGTGAGCTATAGGAGTTTGTTATAATTTAAACTTTAACAAAACGTGGTTCTTCTTGTGGCTCAAATCGACTTATTCGTATGTGTATAAGGTGAATGCTTTGCTTTCGAGGGGCAGTCTGATCATGAGCTTGTTGGAAGGGAAACAGGAATGAATCGTTTTCTTTCTCTTCTGTTATAAAGTATATGTTGTTATATTTTTAACTAACCATTGGAACTGTTTTAACATCTAGATGGAATCATGATTTGTTAAGATATTCATTTTACTATGTTGAATGTAATGATCTGTCTGATGTTTGCTGTCCTTGGAATTCGGATGGAAAGTTGTTTGGAATACTTTCGTCCTCCTTGATTTCTAATATTTTGATGAAATATTTGAAAAGTATTTATGACTATTCAGTAACGATAATATGAGTTACGCGTTTATAGTCATGTTTGTATTACAAAAGTATAGTCGTTTTTACTTGTTTGGTGAAATGATCTCATTTAAACAGGTTGTTTAATGAAAACAGTTGGTGGATTGCAATTGTTTTAAGAGTTAGTGCTTATCATGCTCAGTTCATCGAACTGACCCATGTTGACAATTTTTGCAGATGGTTGCCGTAAGTGGTAAAAGCACGCAGATCTGATAGGATGTTCAGATTGTTTAATTTGGTTTTATGATGAATTACAGCTTGATTCTCTAAATGTACTATATGAGGAAAGATGTTCTTTTTCTGTTGAAATATTGTATCAAGTATGCTGAATGCATAAAATGTATTTGATTAGTTATGAAAGGAATGGAAATAGATATTTGATACTTATATGTTTGTATTCGTATCTTGATAGTTTGACCTTCTTCGGTTCAAATGATCTTAAGAGCATTGTTATTATTGTATAATTTGGAGACTTTTGTGATTATCAATGTAAGCTTGCAAGAATATGTGACTGAATACTTATGATTGTTTAGCAATTCTAGTATGTTCTATCTAAAGCTAAATTGAAATTTAGATCACTGTCTTTCTGGAAGCTAGGGTTAAAATAAACCTAAGCAGGACGCTAAACAAGCTGAATTAAATTATTAATTCCTAGTCTTGATTAAGCCAGGACAACGTTTAATTGGATTCTTAATCACTATATCTCGATACTAATAAGTAAGATATAAATTCAGTTATGAGAACTGAAATAAACCTAAAAAGGGTTCGGTTGGCAATCACATGTGAAGATTATGGGTTATTGTCCAATTTTGTTGATTTAGAATTATGTATATTCTATGAACTCCTTGATGGGACCATAGTCTTAATAACTTCATTGTGTAATGGGTTTTATTAAGAAAGGTCATTCTAAGGTGAGGAACCCGGGATTGGGAAAGACTACCCTTAAAGGGAGCATCTTATGGTATAATTTAACTCAACGTATGTAACACTTTTTAATAAGTAGATCTTTTCGAGGCGGATTTAAAGGTTGACGGCACAAGTCAACTGTAGGGTTGTACCTTCGAGAAGATTAGGATCTTCTCAAAGATACAACAATGCAGGTGACTTATGACGACACCCTTTGCATTGATCGTTAAGATTTACACCTTTAACTCGAACAAGTTACTTTGGGACCGATTAGGAATGTGGTCACATTATAAGGCTGCCTAGGAGACTCGGGGTATCATGACACACTGGTTTAACTAGGGTTGACCCAATATGTCATCTTATCCCTAGTCCTCGAGTGCATCCATATAACGTTGTCACCTTACTAATCCATTCCCGAGTGATTAACTTGGGATAGGAGGAGGTGACCTGTCGGTATAAGACATTCTACATAACATAAGAATGGGGTGAAGGATGTATTCAGTTAATGAGTATGCCGTTAAGGAATACGAGACATAAGCAGTATGTTTCAAATCTTTGGCCAAAGTATCGCAAGCTGCTGATTGCATTGTCCTAAGTCACCTGGTCTAAGGGATGAGATGCCGATGAATAATGGTAACAATTATTCAGTTAGGTTCCTTGGATAGAGCATTCTGAATCCCAGAATAGGGAAGAGAACCGCAAGAGTGATGTGTTAAATAAAAATGCTAACTCTTATTACTCATGAATAGATCGGTAGATTGCCGAGTCATGGAATGAATAGATCGGAGGTACTCCGAGTCATTACAGCTACATATGGTTATCTGTATAAGAATGGTTATTTGATTTGTGAGTTCTAAATTATGTATTTAGAACCGGGAAGCATTTATTATAAATAAAAAAAAATTGACTTGTTCTAATGTATAAAATAAGGATGTTACACAAACTCTCCAGCCACAATGACTTACCCATTCTAAACTACCCATTCTCAACTATTTGCTTCCCAATGATCTCAAATATGCATTGAATCACTAAATATAGACCTAAAACTCATCATACAAATTAGGTGCACTACTACCATGCTATAACCATGCTCCAACAAGAATCATCATCTCCAAATATCATGCCACTACCTCATTACGAATGTTCTAAGGCTAGAAACATGACTGAAATGAACTGACTCAACCATGATCTGACCATGCTAACTCAATACAGACCCATGTATACTCATGACACATCATATGGACCATGTATGACCTCATGACACACTCCAAACAGCTTGGGAAGACTCAAACCATGACTAGGCATACTCAACCATGCACCAAGACACTGTTGAACTCACCAAACCACACAACATTCATGCTTGACACCTAAACAACATCATAGGAGGACTCATACAACAACATGACACCCTTTGAAATTAATGGGGTTAACATCAATGACAACACAAACCCACAATGAACAACAATCTCTCCCTTTGTCATTGATGACAACCAACATGAAAAAAACATATATGACTTCAAATCCATGTTTCAGATGCTTATCTCCCCTATTCCATCTATGAAAAAGGCTACACCGACTCTAGCCATGAAAAATGATAACACTCAATTTCAAAAATTAAGAAAATGCACAAACTTGACTTACTTGCACAATTAGCCCCCTTAGGACTGACTTGTCTTCACTTTTAATCCTTCAACAATAAACAAAGATCCTATGAACCTAATGAAGCATCACACCAGCTCCCCTAAACTGATAATTACCTTATTTTTCCTTCATTCATGTCATACATCTCATTCTAGGTCATTTAAATTCTCAAAAACAACAAAAATGGTCTTCAAATTCAACATGCCAATCACACGAACCACTTGTCCACTGAATGAGACTTTCGGTGCATTTTAGACTACCTTCTCCATCCCACAAACTCAATCCAATCACAAAAATTACCTCCAAAGACTCCTTTGGTTTACACTGCTAATATCTACACGAAAAGAAAATATCTAGCACATACCTTATTTGAATGACATTGTAGGTGCTTAGGAACTTTTTCACGATTGCTGAAACATAATCTTAGTGTTTTCAACTTATTTTAATGCTATCACTTTCTTATTGAGTCAATGCATTTCTTTCCCAAGTAACTTATCCTTCAACAACCCTTTCTCATTCTCTTGAACCTTATATCAACCTTGTTTACCTTTATGAGAGCTCAAATAAGCTCCCCTACATCGATCAATTATATAGACCCTTAAAATGACTATACAAACCTATAGTGCACAATTTCAGTGATTCCTCAAATAATTTTTACAATTTAGGATGTAATGCATCTATTTGACCCTTCACAATGATCAATAACCAAATGTAGAAGGTTCTTTACAACTTTTATTACCAAAACTCACAAATTACGCCTTTGATGAGCACCTTAACAACTTTGTTTGGGAGTTAAACCTTTATCTTCCCAAAGATTCACTATGTTTTACATACCTAAGATGACCATTGTAGCAACACATTTTTTTGACCCTTACTTTATGTCTTCAACTATCATAAATCCCAAAAATTAGCCTCAAAACAAAGATATCCTTCTCGAATTCGAGTCAAAAACATACTTGAACCTTGGCATATACCAAATTAAGACACAGATTCCTAAGCATATACAAACTTGTCACTTTGAACCACACTCACTTCTTTATCCTGATGATCATCATCAAATCTATTTTTCAAGATAGAATTGGAATCATACCTTTTAAAATTTTGAAACATGATGCCTTCATTTGTGCCTAATGCATACTGTAGATTACCTATATATGCTTATTTTCCACTGTTCTAATACGATTAGACCGTTATACTCATCATTGTATGCCTAAACAATCCTTGTACAACATCCATACTTCTTCGAGCTACCTATAGAATGTAGTTACACAATTATATGCCCTTGACACTTCTTTTAGAATATTCCTCTACCTCTCGAATAGTGTACAAAATCCTCAAAAGAGCCTTTTGGATACTTAAGTCATGGATCTTCAACTTGTAATCGTAATTTCTAAACAAACCCACAGAAATAATTCACGGTATTTTTGACACCTCCGACTACACTTGGCATCAAGATCTTATGAAAGACACAATCAAGACTTAGGTACAAAGATACCCTCTCCATGAATTACTTCACACAAGTTTATAGTTAGGGATTAGAACAACTTCAATAACAATTACCATCGGCCCTAATAGAAGGAAGGAAAAAAGGCTCCCGCTACCTTGATAGGATGAGGCCAAAAGAGCACATACCATCTCAGATTATAAAAGAGCGCATTCATAGTCTTAATCTCTCATATCTCTCTATCAAAGTACTTGTAGAATCTTCTTCATGTTTGTACCATGTCATAATAGTCCTCATACACCTAAGAAGGGTCTTAAAAAGTCATTAGATCTCTATTGTGTATCTATAACAAGACTTTTGAGGACCAATGTGGCATTTATCTCTTGTGAAACACCTTTCTCAAGCTACAAACTCAAATACATACATGTTAGAGAACATTTTCATGTCTTGAAGCAACAATAGGGTTTCAATATTCAAACCCCGATAAAGCATACCTTCACAATACTTCTCGACTCACCGTGGGAGCATGCTCCATACTAAACACTTGTAGAAATTTTTTTCAAAGCCTTGAGAGAATCATCTTTGCAATTTACTCTTAATCATGGATGACTGGAAACACCGACCTTCCGAAGGTACTCCTTGCTATTGATGACTACTTGAAGTGAAACACTTTGCGAGAGTTTATTATGAATTCATGATTAAACCAAAGGCACATAAGTGATTTTACAAATTTACACAAACTTACCCGAGACTTCTAGCTTTCATTATCACCCGAGTGATTGATGGTATACTTCCTTAGCACTCCCTTGCAAAATAGAACACTTTCAACCAGCCATAGACCATTCAAACACCTCAAGTGCATTTCATTTTTGTAACATCCTTATTTTATACATTAGAACAAGTAAATTTTTTTTTTTTTGATAAATGCTTCCTGGTTCTAAATACATAATTTAGAACTCACAAATCAAATAACCATTCATTTAACAGATAACCATATGTAGTGTAATGACTCGTAGTACCTCCGATCTATTCATTCCATGACTTGGCAATCTACCGATCTATTCATGAGTAATAAGAGTTAGCATTTTTATTTAACACATCACTCTTGCGGTTCTCTTCCTATTCAGGATTCGAATGCTCATCTAAGGAACCTAACTCGAATAATTGTTACCATTATTCATCGGCATCTCATCCCTTAGACTGGGTGACTTCGGACAATGCGAATCAAGCGGCTTGCGATACTTTGGCCAAATATTTGAAACATATCTGCTTATGTCTCGTATTCCTTAACGGCATACTCGTCAATCTAGAATACGTCCTTCACCCCATTCTTATGTTATGTAGAATGTCTTATACCGACTTCTGTCAGTCCCTCCTATCCCCAGGTTAATCACTCGGGAACGGATTAGTAAGGTGACAACGTTATATGGATGCACTCGAGGACTAGGGATAAGATGACATACTGGGTCAACCCTAGTTAAACCAGTGTGTCATGATACCTCGAGTCTCCTAGGCAGCCATATAATGTGACCACATTCCTAATCGGTCCCAAAGTAACTTGTTCGAGTTAAAGGTGTAAATATTAACGATCAATGCAAAGGGTGTCGTCATAAGTCACCTACATTGTTGTATCTTCGAGAAGATCCTAATCTTCTTGAAGGTACAACCCTGCAGTTGACTTGTGCCGTCAACCTTTAAATCCGCCTCGAAAAGATCTACTTATTAAAAAGTGTTACATACGTTGAGTTAAATTATACCATAAGACGCTCCCTTTAAGGGTAGTCTTTCCCAATCCCTGGGTTCCTCACCTTAGAATGACCTTTCTTAATAAAACCCATTACACAATGAAGTTATTAAGACTATGGTCCCATCAAGGAGTTCATAGAATATACATAATTCTAAATCAACGAAATTGGACAATAACCCATAATCTTCACATGTGATTGCCAACCGAACCCTTTTTAGGTTTATTTCAGTTCTCATAATCAATTTATATCTTACTTATTAGTATCGAGATATAGTGATTAAGAATCCAATTAAACATTGTCCTGGCTTAATCAAGACTAGGAATTAATAATTTAATTCAGCTTGTTTAGCGTCCTGCTTAGGTTTATTTTAACCCTAGCTTCCGAAAGATAGTGATCTAAATTTCAATTTAGCTTTAGATAGAACATACCAAATCGCTAAACAATCATAAGTATTCAAATCACATATTCTTGCAAGCTTACATTGATAATCACAAAAGTCTCCAAATTATACAATAATAACAATGCTCTTAAGATCATTTGAACCGAAGAAGGTCAAACTATCAAGATACGAATACAAACATATAAGTATCAAATATCTATTTCCATTCCTTTCTTAACTAATCAAATATCTATTTCCATTCCTTTTAGAACTAATCAAATACATTTTATGCATTCAGAATGATTGACCCTAGAAAGTGTTGAGACGTGGTTCAAGAGCACGAAGGATGAGTTTTCTCAAAGATTCAACACTAGACTGAGTTCAATGCACGTGGATGGGTATAAGAGAACCTAAGCCATGAGTTGATGAGACATTATTTTGCTACTTCTTCTCAAAGAGAGCTATATGAATGGCTCTTAGCATACACATCTAGATCAAATTGGTTCTATAGATCGCATGTGTGGACCCAAGATGACTATCAGAGGCTGCAGGATGTAGATCTAACTTGGACATGTGCTATTGATCACTGGTGGAAGGGAGTGTTGGCTAGTTACATTTTAGAATACACCATTTCGACGTATTCTTGCCCATAAGTTGTTGAGTTTGAGTTTCTGAGGGAGCCTAGAGGGTCATTTTTGAGTGTTATTCCTCTGGCTATGAAGATCTTGGTCATTACTTTGAGTTTAGAAGCATTCCCCATGGCCGACTAAGCTACTCTAAGTGCTAGCAAGGAAGCTAGGGTGGAGGAAGATGGTAGACATTACGGCTAAAAAGGAAAGGGAGGAGAGATGGCTCAAGTATAGTGAAGCTCGTGAAAGGGAGATGACTAGACAACATGAGGTTATAAGTGTGATGGATCTATGGAGGTAGACGTTGTGAGAAGGTGTTGAAGTTCATGTGGAGGACGTAGAACCTGAGAAGTTTGTGCTACCCCATCTTGCAAGCGTGAGAAAGAGGCCAATTCAAATTATGATGAGATTTCATTAGATGGAGAAAGGAGAGCCATCTGCGCGCATCTGAACCCACATGGTGACCAACCCCAGCGCTTGGTTTTCCAAATCAAAGGAGTATTAATAACCTAGTTGGTATCAGTGGGAGTGACCGATTGACACCTAGAAGGTATAATTTTTCATTAAGGATGTCCATGGCTACACATACCATACCGGTGTTTGGAGAAATTTTTGGGAAAAGTACAAGTACGTAAGGTTTAGGCAACGCATCGATCGAAAGGGGCACGGTATACACTTCCGATAAAGGAGTAATTTTTAGTGTGAAATCACGGACCCCCCAAATGAGTCATTGGATTTGCTTTTCTAAGGCGAGACTCATTTGGTGTGATTACATAACATTGAACTTTCCCAAGGTGTGGGACCTTGCAAATGGAAAATCTCTCTAGATTAAAGGATGGTTCCTTATTCCTCCTGCTCAGTGCATACATGAGAACTTGCAGAGGATCTATTTCTATACCTAATCTAAAAATTGCCAAGTATATAGGGATATAAGAGTATAAGAAATAAGAAATAACTAAACTACCGTGTGATGCACCGAAGGAATGATGAATACTTATTTTCTAATAGACACAAACCAAAAAAATGCATACAATATAAATTACATATAGCCGATATATAATGGGAGACCAGATGAAAGCAAAAGAGATAAGAAAGGATCTAAAATTGATCACATATGTGTTTTATTGCTCTGTAGATTGATACAATCCATTACAAAGTAGCCAAGAGGTAGAAATGTAATGCAATTTTTGATGGAAGGCCTGAACCCCACAAATCCCTTTGCTAAGAGGAGAAGGGAGCCTACAAAACAAAGAATGTCCAACCCTTTACAATGAATCCTACCCCCATATTTATAGATTCAACCTAAAAGAAGAAAAGAGAGAGAAGCAGGAAAAGTAGGTTGAAGCTCAACCACTGCTTTGTTAATTCCTTTGATGAAATCTCTCCCCAAATCCATCTTTACTACATCAATCCTTGGTTTGACACCTTGAAGGAAGAGGAAATGATGAAAAAATCAAATCTGATCTAGTTGTTGAGGTAAGAAGATCCTGCATTGAAATCCTAAAGACGTTTCCTCCATTTTTATTCACCTAACCTCCTCAAAATTAAAGTTTTAGACTTCCATGGCATGGGTGAGGCCGAGATATTTCCAACGAATCATATTTGTAATATTTTGAGCCCTGAGTTGAAATATATGCCCCTTCGAAGTTTGTATCAGGTCCGTACAGGAGGGTGGGAAAACATCTTGAAAAATGGGTCCCCTTTGATATGGGATACGTGGCAGTCTGACACTCGTTTAGAAACCTTTTCTCTATTCACCCCTTGAATCAGCACCATACTGACACTTGGCATTCTCCACTTATACCTTTATACTTAGCCAATTTTGAAGCCTTTTCTGTCCACCTTTTGACTCTGTTTCCTCTTATGCAGAACATGGTAGATCCAATATTTAGCACAAGGGAAAAATATAGATAACAAAAATCTCATAGACCATTGGCGCGTAGTTCGGGGGATGTTGGGGACACTAGGCGCAACCACTTTAGGCCCATTACTAGTTACATGAGGATCTGGAGGTGGAATTGGTGGATATGGAGGCACAGGACCTGGTGGATCCAGTGGATCTCGTGGAGGGAACACTAGAGGGAACTAAGGAACTAGATCGAAGGATAGGGGCCTCAACCAACTCCTCGGGTGTTCTTTGAAATGCCTTTACACTTTCCGATTACTAGGGTATAGAGGATGCTTTGCAGAACACGTGCAAATGACATCACTACCTAGGAGCAAAAGGTATGTTAGTTTGCAACAATGTTGCAAGGACGCGTGCATAGCTGGCATATGAAGTATGAACCCTATCGATAGTGGTAGAATACACCGCATTAAAAATTCCTTCTTAGCAAAGTTCCATACACTGGAGTTCAAGCGTAAGAGCATCGATGCTTTGAAGGAAATCCATCGGGATTGTCGAGAGTGTGTCGAGTTTGATGTACGGTTTAAGAATCTCCCGTCAAAATTTTCACATGACATTCACCCTTAACAACATGTTCAATGGTTTGTTGGAGGTTTGATCACTCCATTTAGGAGGACATTGTCCCATATAACATTTTGACCCGCGTGAGGCTCTTGAGGTTTCCTTATGCGCTAAAGCGATTGGGAGTGTTGATACTAGTGTGAGCCCTTTTCTGGAGGCTGAAATCACCGCCATGGCCAAACAGCTTTAAAGAATTTGTCTGAAATCTCTACACATGAGACTCATAGTGGTATTTGGTGCATGGGTTGTGAAGTAGAGGGGCATGCCAAGAATAGATGGCCTTAGAAGACAATATGCGCCATAGCGGTAGATTGTGAAATTTTTCATGGGGACCATGATGTGAGTAGATGCCCCTTGTTATAGTGCAAAATTTAGAAGAATGTGTCTTGCTACTGTAATATCTACACCTATATGATCCATGATACTAAGGATTGAAGGATTATTGACTAGATCCATGAGGCCATTAATCATGGTGTGCACCAGACCAGCCTTGCCAGTGGTTCCAAAGAAGATGATCACCGTTATGAAGGACACATGGATGGAGGGGCACGGGAGAGGTTCTCATGGAGGATTCCATGGTCATAGTAACCATGGAGGAAGAAGTGAGTTCCCATGAGGAACCTACTAAAACTGTGGATCTACAAAACATTATAGGCACGAGTGTCTAGATTTATTACGATTTCGCTCGTCTTTGGGAAAAAGCATAAGTATGAGGAGTGCCTGAATTATTTCACCACATGAGCCAACAACATCGAAGGACAAGGGCAATGGGATAGTGAGTATAAAGAAGGACAAAAACAATGGATGTCTAGAGTGGGGCGTTATTCTAATTTAGAACCTATTTTGGTGATAACATGAGTAGAGGTTGCATGTGCCAAAGAAGTACCAAGGCAAAAGACTCTAGTCTCAAGAGAAGAAGTGGTGCATGGGAAGTATCTAGACCCTGCCCACCATAAGGAAGTATATCAAGAGACAATGGATGTCATTTGGAGTTTGTAGGGAGAAATCCACTTTGCAAAGAGCAATCCAAGTAGCAGAGCAAATAAGGAATGCTAAGGCTCTGCAGAAGGACCTGAATGAGGTCAAGGAAGTGTGCAAAATGCTAAGGCAAGAGAATATTATTCACTTGCTAGGAGAATGACTGCGGGAGAAGATGCCATGTGCCGAAGTGAAGCACAAAAGGTAGGTGTTTCATGCAAACATCCCTCCCCATAACCTTGACTATGACAAAGAAATCACACTAAATGCAATTGTGGATGGTTGGCTTCTAAGCAACATATTGATTGACATGGGAGCAGAAGTCAATGTTCTTACATTGGATGCCTGACATCAAATGGGAAGGCCCGCATTACAACCATCTTTAAATGTGTTGTATATGGCAAAAAAAACTAAGGCAATTCCCATTGGAGTATTAAAGGATGTAGTGATTACCATTCAGGGGGCCAAGTTTACTAGAGACTTTGAAGTCTTGGTGCTCGCCAAGGCAGACAATTTTCTAGCATTTCTTGGGCACCCATGGTGCTATAAGAACAATGCTGACCTAAGGTTTAACAAAGGATATATCAGTTTCAAGAACAAGGAAGAACAAGTCATCATCCCTCTGATGGATGGGAATTCGATGCCTTACACTTTGAACCTTTGGGAGAAGAGGTCCTTGATAGAATTTATGTGTGCTCCATCAGAGACCCAAAGATAATTCACCCTACAGAAGGAGTTATCCAATTTGAGGATGCCCATCATGAGTGATACCAAAAGCATGGTGTGTGACAATTAGGTGCATGAGACCTATGAGTTAATTGGGTGACAAATGACGGGGTTGTAATAAAAGTGAAAAGGCACTGCTCACTCAAGTGCCTAGGAGGAAATAAGTTACCAAGTTACTCTGGAGGGGCATACCCTAAATTTTCTTACGGGACGTGGAAGCTTAGTGGAAAAATGAGGATGAAAGAAGAGGGATGTTCGTTATATCCTACTCAGGGATCATAGCGTGCGGTGGGCTACACATCGGGAGAACCTCCTGGAGTGGCGTGAGGTAAGAATCACGTTCTCTGTAAGGTTTTCTAGGAGCAACGTGCCCACGGTCATTTAAGACTACCATGGTAAAGAGACCGCTTCATTTCATATCCAAGCATGTGAGAAGGCCTAGATAGGAGGTGTAGAAGCCTTACCACCATCATTATGGGTGCATAAGTTGTATTCCACACTATAAGGTTGTGCACGTGCATGGTATATCCTTTCGAAACACACATTGATAGTCGGGAAATTGGCAGAGCCGACAAATCGATCTCATCCAAGCTTTTGAATATCAGAGCACAAAGCCATCAGTGGATAAGGCATTGCAAGTGATCAAGTGCCTTACGATGGGGGATAGTGCCATGGTAGAAGACATGCTACTAGATTTTTAGGTGAGCCCAGTTTAGAGGCACATTTCGATGAGGATGATTAAGAGGATATGCAATTTGAGCAAGCCTGCATAGAAAATGAAAAAGGAAAGATGGTTTATGCCATAGATGGAGAGGAAATGAAGAGTCTATATGTTAACCACTTTGTAGGTGTGCGCTATGTTATAGATAGTGCTAATGAAAGGACACATGTTTACCATGATCCCTTAAAAAATAAGAAAGTTAACATTGGGTCAAAGGGAGAACCCAAGGAAGAAATCATTAATTTGTTACGTGAATTCTAGGATTTATTCCTTCATAGGTATGATGAACTCAAAGGTGTCCACCATTCCTTGGGGGAGATGAAGATAAAACTCAAGGAAGGTGTGTGCCCAATCCGAAAGAGGCCACATCGGATGAATCCAAATTTACGTGTATAGGTCAAGAGGAGATAGATAAAATGATAGCATTAGGTATCATTGAAGTTGTGGAAGAATCATATTGGATAAGCCCAATGGTCATCAACATCAAAAAGGATGGAAGGATCATAATCCGTGTTGATTACAGGACTGAATGCGGTATGATTCATTGATCCCTTCCTTACCCCATTTATCAAGAAATCTTAGAGGGAGTTTCCAGCACAAAAGTCTACTCCTTCACGGATGAGTTTTTAAGGTACCACCAAGTGCAGATTACAAAGGAAGACCAGAGAAAGATAACTTTCACCACTGAATGGGGAAGTTTTTCCTATACGGTCATGCCTTTTGGATTAAATAATGTGCTTGTTGTGTTCTCGCACATTGTAGTGCAAGCCTTTTAGGACTTCATCCATAAATTTCTCCAGGTCTATTTGGATGATTGGACTATGTATGGTCTAGTCAAGGACCATTGTGATAATTTAAGACTAATGTTTGAAAGGTGTCAACAGTTGAGGATATCCCTCAACATCAAGAAGTGTGTCTTTGCTACCCCATTTGGAACCTTATTGGGACATATCATATGCAAGGAGGGCTTACTAGTAGATCTCGCCAAGGTTGTAACCATCGTGGGTTTAGGGGAGCCTACTAGCCAAAGTGCCATGCACGGATTCCTTGGGCATACGGGTTACTATAGGAAGTTCATCAAGGGATATGCCAAGATCACCACACCATTAGAGGAGTTACTTAGACACAAGAGTGCCTTTCATTGGAAGAGAGGTGCAACAAAGAGAATTTGACACTCTAAAGGATAGGTGTGTCACACACCTAGTCTCTATTTCCCTGTTTGGGGTAAACCCTTCCATATTCATGTGGATGCCTCAGTCAAACTAGTGGAGCGAAAGACTGCAAACCTAGTGAAGGGATTGTTGACCATCCCTTGTGCTTTGCAAGCAGAAAGTTAACATCAGCAGAACAAAATTACACCACTACGAGCGTGAAGCATTATCCATGATCTATGCACTGCACAAGTTTAGGAAATATCTACTAGTGACACCATTTGTATTTTACATGGACCACATGACATTAAAATACTTAGTAAACAATCACGTTTTGCAAGGGCACATATGTTGATGGGTCCTACTATTCCAAGAATTTGAGTTCACAGTGGTTGTCAATCCAGAAAGAGTAATTTTGGGCTCAATCACTTGTCTAGAATTGACTCAGGAGAGGATGCGTAAAGCATTGAGGAGACAATGCCAGATGCGCAATTGTTTAGGTTGCAGTGCACACCCTCAGACTTAGAGGATATTACAGTGTTTCTCAAAACATGTATGGCGCCAAAAGAGATGAAATCATTAGAGAGGAAGTAGTTAGCCATACACACCGTACCCTACATGCTTTGGTTAGTGGTGATTTGTACAAACTAGGATGTGATGAAGTGTTATGCCGGTGCATACTAGAACATGAGCACTTGGCTATTATGGAGGAGGTGCATGGATGAAGCGTAGGTGGACACTATGTAAGGGAAAAACTACGCACAAGATATTACAAGCTAGGTTATGGTGGGAAACCCTATATCAAGATTGCAAAGAGTATTATAAGGCATGTGATCATCATCAAGCTGAAAACCAAGGTGGAGGGATGAAATGCCTTTACGCACTATTCCAAGTACAAAGCCATTTGAAAAGTGGGCCATAGATTTTGTAGGCCCCATTTCACCAGCTACGTATAGGACAGATCACGCTATGTAATCACTTGCATAAATTATTTGACAAGATGGGCACAAGCAATACCTACCAAGGATTGTACAACGGCTACAACAACCAAGTTTCTATGGGAAAATATTATTACATGGTATGGATCCCCATTGAGATTAGCTAGTGATAGAGGCACGTATTTCCTAAATGAGACCGTCTCGGATTCTGCTAGCAAGGTTCATGGTGGCTCATCATAAGACTACCCCTTACCATCCACAAGTAAATGGAACTACTTTGAAGTGTAACATTCCTATTTTAAGACTTTAGAAATAAGATTTTTTTAGTAATGTTCTTTGTTCTAAATACGTAATTTAGAACACACATTCTAAAACAACCATTCTTATAATAGATAACCATATGCAGCTATAATGACTTGGCAACTACCGATCTATTCATTTCATGACTCGGTGAACTACCGATCTATTCATGTTTAACACTAAGTATTGAATACTTTTCTGTATACTACATATACTTGGTTCTCTTACCTGATCTGGTATTGAGTGATATATCTAAGGAACCTAATTGAACAGTTGTTACCAATATTCATTTGCATCACGATCCTTAGACTAGGTGACATAGGACAACGTAACCAGTAGCTTGTGATACTTTGGCCAAATATTTCTAACATACTGTTTGTATTACTTATTCCTTGACGACATAATTGTCAATCTAGAATACATCCTTCACCCCCACTCTATTGTTATGTAGAATGTCCTTTACTAACTTCCATCAGTCCTCTTACCCAAGGTTTAACCTAGTTACGTTAACAACGTAGGTTATAATAGGAAGGAGCTCATAAGGACTTAGGATAGATTGGCATACTGGGTCAACCTAAGTCAACCCCGTGTGCCAAGGTACCTTGAGTCCTAGAGGGCTACTTCATATCATAACTACGCTACTACCTAGTCCTAGAGAGAAACTAAGTTCAAGTCCAAAAGTGTGTAGATCTAGACGATCAATGCAGAAGGGTGTTGCCACATGTCAACTATAGTGTTGTATCCTCAAGATGATCCTAATATTCTTGAAGGTACAAAACTTCATCGGTGTGTGTCAACATCCTACAAAATAGCGTTATCAAGATATACATACCCCTAGGAGATTATTAAAGTTTAATTAATTTGGATTCTTAAAGGTAGATTTCAGCAACCCTGCCCAAACTCTAATCCAACTCTCCCTAAATTCTTTTCCAAATCAGGTTCCATTAACCCTTGCAGAACTTCCTTAAATTAAGATTGCTTTCGATGTTCGTTAACTTTGGATCAACAAGTAACTACCAAGAATAAAGGACATCAACCTCTTAAGTTTCATTTAATGAGACTTAACTATCCAAGGAAGTGTAACAACCACCGAGGTTGTAACTTATTAGACTATATTAAATGAAGTCTAATGATTATATTCATATCTTCCTTTTGCTTACTTTTTAATAAGAGAGGAAGAGTCTTCCTCTTCATGATTAAGTTCTAGGGTT
Source organism: Taxus wallichiana var. yunnanensis (assembly GCA_018340775.1). Lineage (NCBI taxonomy): Eukaryota > Viridiplantae > Streptophyta > Pinopsida > Cupressales > Taxaceae > Taxus > Taxus wallichiana. Next base: position 677,795,969 of record CM031234.1, read on the forward strand.
TAACACACCCTTTATGTCCCTTACAAATTTCATAGTTTCATTGTAAGTTCATTACATGTTACCTTAATAATATGAGTTGTTTAGATAAGTTCATTGAAATTCTGCAACTTATTTAGTTGCATCACAATTAGGGAATTACTCTAATTCCCTTTTTCCTACTTATCCAAGAACACTCATAGAAACATATAAATAACATGAAGAATATCAATAGGATAGGATTCCATTTCTTTTACAAAAGTACAAGATAATTTACATAATCCATGCAAGTAAATTCTCATTCTTCAATTCATTTTCAAAACTTATACATTTACAACTTATGCATTTCAGGCATACTACATGACAACAACCTTCATTCAAAAGAGAATAACTTTTATTTTTCAATACAACTTAAGAACAAATCAAAATTCTTCACAAGAATCAACTTAGATCAGCCAATGCATCATATAAGTTTTTGCCTTCTTTTATCACTTACGAAGTCCATCTGCAAAAATTGCTAGCATAGGCCAGCTCAATGAAATAAGCATGATAAACACTAAGCCTTAAAATGAAGTGCATTCCACTAATTGTTCCAATAAAAACAACCTTGCTTTAATGAAAACTAGTATTTCATACTCCTAAGCATAAGTAATATCAATAAAAGAAGAGCAATACTAAACCAGGATTAACAAAAAGAAGAACAAAATATAATCTATAAAATTTGTCTTACAAATTAAAGTATAATTGATCCTATCAATTATCTTTACCAAACCACAAATCATAACATATCATTGTTTCCAATCCTACCAAATATAATACAACACTTATCTTTACTATAAGATACAGGAGTGTTTACAACATATTCCCTCTTGGATGTTTCATCTAACTTTCAAGTAAAGAAGGAGAGAAACCATTCCCATTATGCCAAAGTACATAACATCAGCAAGGTAGAAACATGTGTATATCATGATTTAAACTATTCCTTTAAAGGTCCTCTACTTTAAAATTCAACATTTTAAGGTATTCATCAAAACAGATCCAAATGAAAGAAATCCAAGAAGGAATGATGGATTAACAGTCAACAACAAGTTTGCAATTTCTTTTGCCAACCTATCTTCAATCTCTTTCTACTTCATTTCAGTCAAATGACAAGTATAAAAAGACTAATAAACACTGATTCCCTTTTTCAATAAGAATAAAAATCAGGAGGTTCCAACCAATGAACTTAACCCAACTGCATTAGAAAAGGAGTCCTAACAGAATATGATCCCAATCTATAATCATTTCTTACAACTTAATTAAACAGTTTTACCTCCTCTCATACATACAGTTTAAGTTCATGCAAGAGTTCCAAAGAAAGAGAACAAGATCAACTTCAAGGAAAGAGAAAACTAAATGCTACCTTCCCTTCTAAATCTTCACATTATAATGCATGAATTCTACTTTCCATTAGGAACATTGTAACAATGAAGCTCATACATAGTCCAAGGACAGTAAAGTTTCACAGTGTATCTGTTAAAGACTTAACAATCTTTTATTGGACCAGAACAACCTGAAGAAAACATACTAACATTTTTCCTTCTTAGAACACTTTACCATCAAATAGTGAAGTTCTATCAATCCTTACCATTAATTTTCTCTTTTTAAACTCGATAATAAAACAATGAAGTTCAAACACAGTCCACAATCAATTTTGAATCACAATTTATCTTTCAAGACTTAACATTCATTTATTGGACCCAACAAGAGGTAAGAAATCTGAGTAGATGCTAACACTCAACACTTTCCAATAGTTCAGGCAAGGCAGAACTATCTCAATAGTATGTCAACACATCACTACAAGAACTACAGATTGGGTTTCAAACAAATGACAAGATCAAAACATCATATATAATACGTACTATCCAAGACTCAAATTACAATTCTAAGCACAATGTAAAGCATAAACTCCCTCAAAGGATCAAGATCATTCAAATCTTATAACCAAGTTCGGGTAACATCATGTTCCCTTTTAGTTTATAAAATAGTCAAAGGACTATAAAATCTGAACCAACACATCATTCAAGTTACCATTTCAATTAAAAACACCAAGTAACAAATTGATTATACAGTGTTGCATCAAAATATCACAATCACAAATTCATAAATACACCAGCACCATAATGCTAGATCGAATAAGAAGAAATTACTTATAAAACAGTTCATTCTAAGAAGAAATGCTTCCATTTTCAGTTAACATCCTTTCAAACCCTATTTCCCAACTCAAACAGGATGTAAGATGCTTGATAGAGCTCAGACCAGATGACTTAAAAGCCGGGTTCATAAATAACCTCCAAAAACATTTAATATGGTCATAAGAACAAGAATTCACAAGCACCATGCCATATGAGGCTTCGTACAATAGTCTAGTTTATCCAAGATAACAGACACAGGTTCTAAGTGCATGCGAGTTTCAACAAAACCCAAGCCATAAAGTTTTTCTAGTAAGAAGAAATACAAAAACAACAAGCCATATACGGGTTAATCCATAGTCCATTTAACTATGAAATAAAATGCTAACACCATAGAGCCGAGAATCTCTACAATGATTCTATCCCCGAAACAAGTTTCCAACAAATAGTTTGAACCTGTTTGCAAGTATCCATAAGAACTGGAGTTCCTTACTAGCTCGAGTTCATAAAACACAACAAGTTCACAAACACAAATCTCGACAAACACAGTAGAACTCAGTAACAATTATTGGTAGTAAATGAAGTCAAAACCAAACAACAATTTACAACAATGAAGAAGCTAAACAGAGTTACCAAATTTGTTCTCATATGCATAGTTCCTTTGTGCAAAAGACAATACAACATAAGCTTCCAACAGAATCACGTATATCACAGATTCGAAACCCAGAATGCAAGTTTTACAAAACCCATCAATCAATTAACCAGATAAAGCATGAAATGCACAAACTCATCAGAGAAAAGTTGCTTTTAATGAAAACACTTAGAGGAAAGCAAGATATTTTAATAGTTAGAGCCTATCATGCCTGATAGTGTCACTGTGAAATCGAAGAAGACCTCTAGCCAAACTCGCTTCTTCTCCTCTTCTCCATGAAAGATCAAACAACCAGATACTTCTTCCACAATGCTTCTTATACATTCCACGAAATGAAAATAGATTTGAAACCTCAAAAATAGCCATGAAGTGTAGTTAATCTGCTGGTTCGAAAAACCAGAGTGCATGTAGAAAGAAAATTAGAGAACATGCAAAATGAAACAACCCAACAAAAATCCGTTGGCATGCCTACCAAGGTGGTTTGGGCTCAATAACCAAAAACAATTAATCTCATTAATTCCAAATCTCCCTCAATCCTCCTTGCCACTACCGCCTACTGAGTCAAGGCGAGTGCCAGTCCAAGTTAACATAAGTTTCCATTTTTAGTGATACTGCCACCTAAGCCTCTGCCAAACCAACTAACCCCTGCCAAAGCTGGCAGTCCGTATGCATTAATAAACCTTATCAACATCATAAATGCCTTAGGAACCATCACCAATATGTATGTGACCACTTAAGTCCCAATTCGTATCCATTAGTTTAGGATAGATTAGATTGCTTAGGTTAGATCTTAGGTAGAATTTAAATTTATACCTTAGGATATAACACTAAAAACTAACCCCCACCATGGCCTTAGCAATTAGGTTAGGTAATTTCCACATAGGTTAGGTAATTTCCACATAGGAAATTAGGTTAGGTTACAATAATACCTTGTAGTATTAGGATCTAGGTTAATTTAATACCTAGTAGCCTTTTCAATCCCCATTAGTACTTGTTAGGAATATTATAACTATAGTGTGAACTAGAGGTTTATTCTAGTGTGTGTATAATGAGTTGTCTCACACAACTCATCTAAGAGGGATACTAGGGATACTCTTCAAGATAAGCCTTGAATCCTTTTTAATAGGATCAAGCTTTGTGTATTAATATCCTCCTACTATTGGAATAACACATCCCAAATGAATCAATAATGATGTGTTGTTTTTAGGGGGTGAATGTTAGGAATAATATTAGATATTGTGAACATTATTATGAGTGTGGAAATAAATAATATAGTTTATTAAAAAACAACAACACATCATTATTGATTCATTTGGGATGTGTTATTCCAATAATAGGAGGATATTAAGACACAAAGTTTGATCCTATTAAAAAAGATTCAAGGATTATCTTAAAGAGTATCCTAGTATCCCTCTTAGATGAGTTGTGTGAGACAACTCATTATACACACACTAGAATAAACCTCTAGTGTGTGTATAATGAGTTGTCTCACACAACTCATTATACACACACTATAATGAGTTGTGTGAGTTGTGCGAGACAACTCATTATACACACACTAGAGGTTTATTCTAGTGTGTGTATAATGAGTTGTCTCACACAACTCATCTAAGAGGGATACTAGGGATACTCTTCAAGATAAGCCTTGAATACTTTTTAATAGGATCAAGCTTTGTGTATTAATATCCTCCTACTTTATTGGAATAACACATCCCAGATGAATCAATAATGATGTGTTGTTTTTAATTATTCTGTTGTTATTTCTTATTAAAACTCCTGCATTTTATAACATTGGTATCGGAGAAAGTTGGTCAAGTGAGATGATGTAATTCAAGTACAGGAGATAACTTTCCCCATGTTCACACTAAGGGGGTGATTGTTAGGAAAATTATAACTATAGTGTGAACTAGAGGTTTATTCTAGTGTGTGTATAATGAGTTGTCTCACACAACTCATCTAAGAGGGATAATAGGGATACTCTTCAAGATAAGCCTTGAATCCTTTTTAATAGGATCAAGCTTTGTGTATTAATATCCTCCTACTATTGGAATAACACATCCCCGAGATGAATCAATAATGATGTGTTGTTTTTAATTATTCTACTATTATTTCTTATTAAAACTCATGCATTTTATAACAAGATCGAGCTTAGGTTAGGTTGCAAATCAAAAATTCAACCAATCAAAATAGAATAAGGAGTTTTAGGTTAGGCTCTGATAAGTATCGTAGCTTAGATATAAATACTTAAATATTTTACCTAGCTTAGGATCTCGTAGAGTTAATCCTCAATAGGATCCTCGGATATCCTCATGTGCAGTGAACAGGCTGCATGTCCATTTTTATCAGCGAATGACCTTGTCATGGTCGATCTTCAAAGACCCAAGACAAACAAACTCATTGAACGAAGTACGTTTGCATAGAAATTAAAGAACTTGCAAAAAAGTTCACCCAATGTGTATCATAACTCATGGAATGTCAATTTTACCATTTGTTTAGTGGAGCAGATTTAAAACATCCATTTGGATCATTGAAATTGATCCAAGGATGAGTCGAGATAAAAGAGACAAGTTTACAACTCTTAACCCAAATTGTAAATCACCTACCGAAGTGAAAAATGGATTGAAGAGAAGTCATTCGGTTCATTCGAAAGGATCTTAAGAGCAGAAAAATCGTATCCATATCAAGCATAATTTCCAATAATCGGAAGAACATATCCTTATAAGGAAAATCACATATCAACACTTGAATGCAAAAGGAGAAAAATAACAACAACAGCCTAGGGTGTTACACGAAGCATTTAATA